>JAPIVC010000684.1:600000-1076113 GCA_030586385.1 Camponotus fellah | reverse complement strand
AGTTTAAAAAGTTTTTCTTAGATTAATATCTTAGATTCTTGTTTATCATTTCTCTCTTATTTATGTACAGTTTATTAATTTTACTATCAAGAATGTTTTCTGTTTTAATGAACAAATTCTGAGAAATATCATATGGAAATATTTAAAATTAAGAAAATTTTTCCTTGGATATTTTTATATTTCTTTAGAATTTATCCATAAAATCTGCAATATTTTGTATTTATGTAATTTATTATATAGTTATATTTTTACTGTTAAAGTAATTTAATTCCAAGTAGATAAGATATTAAAAATAATCTGTTTATATAGAGATAATATCTTTGTAATAAAAGATAGATATATGTTTTTATATCATGATAATATCTTTGTAGTAAAAGATAGATATATGTTTTTCTTAAAAGATATGCAATTAAAAGTCTTAATGTTTTCACAAGTTATTAAATTTTATCATTGAATATATTATTATTAAATATCAATTTTACATATTTAAGTGTTTGAAAATATCTGATGCTGTAGAAATAATTTTAATTTAAAATTTAGTTTCGTAGAATTATCTTTTTAATATTTAATTTCTTAACAATAATTTTCAGAACATTTTATAATTCTTTTCAAAGGCTAATAGATAAGTAAAAGATACCGCTTTTCTTCAAATATTTCTGTACTTTTATTACTTCGCATCATAGGAAATAACGAAAAATCGAGCGATTAATTCTAAATGTCGTTAATGAATTTTAAATTAGCATATTTATAACACTAGAATTTGAAATAATTTTATAAAATGTTTATTCAATTATATTCTGTTTATTTAACAAAATTAATAATAATCTAAATTAAAAGTCGTGAAGTTTTACAAAAGAAAATATGCTTGCCTCAGTATGTATTGTTATTTTAACTATAATACGTTGCGAGTTTATTTGTACGTGACTTATTTATGCATGTGTCTAGCTCGGACTTAGTATATAAACGAGATGAGCATGGCACACGCGATTGAGCTAGCACTGCTGCGTATTGCCTAAGACGTTAGCTTTTTACCTCTCTAATTTTTTAATCAATAAAATATTTTTGTTGATTTGTGATTTATAAGTATTTGCGAATATGCGATATGAGTCTAATATATAGTTTGCTCACTAAGATAGCCGAATCTGTTCTACAACACATCGGAAAACTTTGGTACTTTGTCAGCCCGCAGGAAACAACCTTCGAGTTCCCACAAGAGGTACCAGACTATCAGCAACAGGTAATGTTGTCTATAGAGAAATAAAAATTAAGAAAATCTTTATTCTCGCACATTTTCTTTTTATTAAGTTAAATTACATTTGTGTTATTTCATATTGCGTAATGTCATAATTTACATAATATTAATGCGTATGACACTTGAAGTAATCAATCATTTGACTGAAGAACGCAGAAAAGATAATTTTATTCTGATAAAAATATAAATTTTATCAATAAGATATTGCTTGATGTTAAAAACGTGTGCAAAATATTTGTTATAAATTAGACATAAGCTATATTCTAATTTCATTTTTAATATTAAAATTGTAATTACAGAATAATTAAAAATATATGCATAATTTGAAATAATACATAAAAACTCGGTGTTAATTATATATTATTTTATATTATCATGTAAAAATGATAATAAAGTGATAGAGTGATCTAGTATTTATTTGCATGCGACGTGTGATATTGATGTTTGTTTATTCAATTATTTTCTGTTTTTTATTTTATTTAATAAAATTAATAATAATCTAAATAAAAACAAAATATGCCTGCCTCACAGTATGTGTTGTTTCAATTTCAACTGATTTCATTTTTTCACTAACATTGGACTCGAATCTACGAGATTTTTCTTCAAAATTTATTTGATGCAATTTATACAAAAGCAGCATGAACCAAATGCATGAGGAAGTAAATGTAAATGCGCAGCTGACTTATTACGAACGCGACGAGTTGCTCGAATCGTTAGCATACGCGCTATTTTTGTCGAGACCTCCTTCAAGAGTAGCGCTGATACATAAAACGATGCGTAAAATTTTCTGTAAGAATTTTTCATATGTATAGATATGGATACCATTTTTTCTTTTGCTGATTCTGGAACAAATAATATTGCGAAACGAGAAGTTCCGTTTGAATGATCAAATTACATCGCTATCTCACTGGATGCTTTCCGAAACTATTCGGTAAACATTTTCTCTTTATTATATGAATAATAAAAACATATAAAAATTATTAATTGTAAAAATGTATATTAAAAAATTATAATATATAAATATTAATTATAAGGATATATAAAGATTATATTTTAATTATAAATGATATTATCTCTTTATTATAAAAAGAAGATTCATTCGAGATAAATAATTTTTTAATATTATATTAAATGCTTCTTTCCTAAATCTTGTCTTTTAAATTGACTTCCAATAATTATTGTTACTGACAGTTAACAAATATAATTATCTATTTTTTATTATCTATTTTGTGTTTATTTTATATTGTACTTTCATTATAAAAAAATGCTTAAGTAACCACATTATTATTTTATAAATGACATAAGCATAATTTTGTCCGTTTTACATATCAAGAAAAAAATGATTCTAAGTTTTATAATATAACAAGCATATAATATAAAAAGTAAACTGTAAAAGAGACAATAGATAAAAATGATAGAATGAAACACAAATATAATATAAAGCTTCGTTTGATAAATTTCGAAAAATTGTATTTATTTGCTTTATAGAATCTTTTCCCGTGGTGCCGAGTATTATGCTTACATCGCCATTTATGAGAGATTTGGCAAAGAATGGAATCTGCTAGCTTGGGATTCATTACGGACATGGTATATTTCCTTCATTGCCGTGGACTTTTGTTACTATTGGGCTCATCGCAGTAATCATGGTTAAATTTCTAACATTCGCCATCGTTGACATCTCTATATTACTTTTCTTTTTCAATAATTTAATGTGTTAACGCGTTGATCATTTTTACAGAAGTCCACTTTTTATGGGCCTATCATCAGGTGCATCACAGCAGTGAGGAGTTCAATCTCGCGGTTGGTCTGCGACAATCCATCCTACAACATTGGTGTAACTTTGTTAGTGTGACTTTAAAAATTCTTTTTATCGACAGCAAACTTCAACCATAAAAAAAAATGAAATATTAATAAGAAATTATCAGTCAATATCTAATCAATATCTATTAAAAATAAGAATTAAGAAGAGATTAAAAGAAAGTTGGAATGAATTTTTTATTACTATAGGAGAATTTGTTTGTTTATTTTTTTAAATATAAGTTTTATTTATTTCTTTAAGCTTAGAAAATGTTTTAAAATTAAAAAATATGAACTACATCTCACGGTTACGTTTTAATTAAAATTTTCTTTGCAGGTGCTCTATTTGCCTCTCGCCTTCTTTATATCTCCGTCGCATTTTATGGTCCACAACCAATTCAACTTGATATATCAATTGTGGATTCATACAACACTCATTGGTAACCTCGGACCGCTCGAGTTGATTATTAATACGCCTAAGCATCATCGCGTTCATCACGGTAAATTAGACACTTAACTACTTAGCTACTTAATTCAGTCAGTAGTTTTTCGCATAATTTGTCTTAACGAACACATTTTTTGCAACTGTAGGCTGCAATCTTTATTGCTTGGATAAGAATTATGGTGGCGTGCTTATAATATGGGATCGATTATTTGGTACGTTCCAAGAAGAAAAACGTAAAGAAGAGATAATTTATGGCTTGGTGGTTAATGTTGAATCATTTAACTCATTTTATCTGCAGGTAGAAATTTTCGACAGTGAGCTTTTACATAATTGATGTACCCCTGGTAGACAATATTTGAAAGAAAATGAGTTTTTTTTACATATACAATACAAAGTGTGTAACAAGATTTAAAATTTTTATGCATGAATATTTACTAAGATTATTAATAAGTAAAGTTTATTAATATGTAGAAAAATTTAAAAGTAAAATTAATATTTGAAGGAGAAAGTAATAAATATAAATTTATGTGTAATAAATATATACTTATTATCTTATAATATAGATATTGTTACTATTCGTATAATTACTTTTTGACTTGTAATATCGTAGGTGTTCTATTTAGCGAATTTAATTAAAAAAAGTATAAGTATGGTTACCTGGGTTGATAAGCTGGCCGTCTTTTGGAAGGGTCCTAGCTGGTTTCCAGGATCACCACGTTTAGGTTTAGACGAGTTTAAAATAAAAGTAAGAGATAAAATTATATCGCATGTTATATACAAACAATGTTCGATCAACTTTAAATCAACAAAAAAATTTTAATATTTATACAATTTTAATATTTATTATAATATTATTTTATTTATATTATTTTGATACTTATTATAATAAACTTTATACTATTTTTAATATTCTACTTTCTTATCTTTTTTTAGGTGGAACCCAGAGCCGTGTACGATCCTCAGATATCAGTATGGCAGAAATTATATATAACAGTGCAATTTTTAATAATCTTTTTAAATCATTTCCAACTATATAATGAGGTAAGTTCTGATTTTATTTCAACAAAACAAAAAGTTTCCAAGTAATACTTTTATCAAAATAAATTTTGGACTCAATTAATTAATAAATTGAAAGATTTTACTTTGAAGCAGGTTAATTTAAACGAATTATGTGTGTCAAATTTATAATAAATAATAAAATAAATATAATATATAATATAATATATAAAATTTTATTGTTTAAAAAATTGTTAGATATAATAAAAAAATTTTTTAATTTGAAAAAAAATATTGGAGAACTTCTCCACTTTATATTATTATTTTTAATTTTCTGTACTCATAATAATGATATCATTGCATAATATATTTACAATTAATTTAGATATTAATAAGCTTAACACATGTTCGCATTAAAATTCGTAGAATCGTATAGGAATAGATCAGCTATTTATGTTATCATAGAAACTATTCTTAGTGAAAAGCATTAGTCTCTTTGTAACTATGGATCTCGTATAATTTTCTTTGTAAGTCAAAAATTATTTTTTAAAGAATACGATAAGCAAAAATAAATTTGAATGCATGAATGCGTAATACATATAGAATATATAATTTTTTTATAAAAAAAATATATATTTAGAAACCGTAAATAATTATAAATAATTATATCTTCTTGTATCCTGGTTTATCGAGTAGATTAGCTGTTTTGTGTCATTGAAAGATAACTTGAATAGCAATATTATTTTGATTTATTATTTAATATTTGATATAATACTGATCGGAAATCGGACACACTATTAAAAAATCATTGTCCTTGATTTCAATTTTATTTTCAGAATTTAGATGATGTTTGGATAAAATATACATTAATAAACAACTTAATCGTTCTCATCAGCATCGGTTTGTTATTTGACAAGCATGCGTTTATATATCCCGGTATTATTGAACTTGTACGCTGCGTGACTTATGTGTACTGCACGCACGAGATAAATTCAAATAATTTAATCGATTATTTGACGTATTACGCATACGCATTTCATCTGACTTTTGTTTGGATACCTTATTTTATATATAAAATCTTATTTTATATAATATAAAATAACATTTTATATAATATAAAATCTTATTTTATATATAATTTTATATATAATATTTTATATATAAAATTTATGCATTTGTTATGCACTTTTATTTATGGGTGCACATATGTTATTGAAAATTGATTATAATTGATATAATTTGATTAATTGAAAGAAGATTAAGAATTTGGGTATAATAATAATATTTATATAATATTATTTCTATAAATTAAATTATATTATTTGTATAAATTAAATAAATTGATATAAATTGATTAATTGAAAGAATATTAAGAATTTGTGTATAATAACAATATTTATATAATATTACTTGTATATAATATTATTTGTATATAATATTATTTGTATATAATATTATTTGTATATAATATTATTTGTATATAATATTATATAATATTACTAATTTTATATGCAACATTGTTAATATTCTCGATAGTAAACGTTTGCTTTTCAATCATGTGAATGGGCAAATGAATCGATTTCGCTTTAGGAAAATAAATATTCACGTATAAATTTCAGATAATGCACAGATGTATATTTTCATCGTTATAAGGAAACAATCTTTTTTCAAATGACATTATTAACTCGTAATAATATACATTACATGTGTAAACATAATTGATAACATTGTAATTCTGCATTTATATGTATATTAAAAAAAAACAAATATAATAACTTATAAAACAATTATTATTGAGTCGTTTAAATAGAAATGTATATATATCTTTTGCTGCTTTCCGTAATGTTACATGTGTCCTAAATATTATATTCGCATATAAAATTTTCTATTTAGATAATATATGTATCTGTTCTCCTTTATGTAAACATGCGCTACAGCTAGCATTATTATTGTATTTTTGAATTTCGCAAACGTCGTTTGAAATCATTACAAAGAGAGTACATGAAATATATTATAAAATTTTACGAAAAAGCGCATCCCCACAAAGACGTCTCGTAATCAAAATACGTTATAAAACACGTTACAATAGTACAGTGTGGTACGCGTTATAATGTAGAACATGTAAGTAGCACTTGAAAATATACGCTCAATAAATGCAACTCAATTCATCTGCGATAAAGTTTTCGAAAATAGTTAAGCAAGAGATAGTTCGCATTTTCTTACAAATAGCAAAAGTTCTTACAACAAACGTCCGTTCAAATTTAATAATGAGAAACAAGCAAGCCGACCCACTCCGCTTTCTTATCCCGCGCGCGCAACAATATTATATCTTGAAGATAGTAACTATCTTTTTTTTTTTAATTTAAGCATAATATAAATTGTTTTTTTAGAAGACATCGCGTAAAACAAAGACAAATGCAATGGTATTCTTGTATATCCACAATGCACAAGTTCTTTAGTACATTATACAATATTTAATATCATGTTTTACATGTAAAGCTTTTCGAATTATTCGATAATATATTCATGAAGTCGTGGCAAAAGTCCTTCTTGATGGTCCACTATCTGCAAAAAACGAAATGAAACAATTGATTTATTAATAACAGCGATCTAGAATAGATAGTTTCATAATTCGTTGGTTTTATTAGTTCACATTAAAATTTATTATCATGAATCATTTCAAAGATGGAATTATTATAAAATATAATAATTAAAATATCGCAAATAATTATATTTTTTATTATATTCTATTTATCTTTTATATTTTTTATGATATTTATTTTTTGTAGCATTGATTGACCGAACAGTAATAAGATCTATTAGTTTTCTATTAGTATTTACTAAATTGCATCATTTGCGAATCTCTTCCAATTTTGATAGTGTGTTTTTTAGTTTTTTATTTATATTTTATTAATATTTATTTTTAGTTTTTAATTTTTTATTTATACTTTATTAATATTTTATTAATTTTTTTTATTTAATATTTTATTTAATATTTTTAATATTTTATTAATTTTCTTTATTATATCTTATTAATGCATCACATTAGCCTTTGAAAATCGTATCGTTTAATCAATTTTTGTAGTAAAATTTTTTAGAAATTTGGAGTAATTTTCTGTAGGGACCATATTATGCAAATAAATATTTCTATAATTTTTGTTTGTTAAAGTAAAAAAAAACCTGAAATTAATTTACGATAAAAGTACAATATAGATATTCATTTCTAAAATATCAGATTAAATATGATTAATTTTCTTACCTACGAAAATTATCCTATGTATCGCTACTTGGTAATGTTTTCGTTTTGCCATTTCTAGCGTCAGTCTCCGTCGAGAGTGCTTGTCTGACAGAGCTGTCGACCACCGATTCCTCCTCCACGCGATGGCCGTTACTGTCGCTGCTTCTTTCAGACACTCCGACATCTTGTTGCTCCAACAAAGGCATTTCAAGGGAATCCGAGGAGATGCGTCTCGCGCTTCCGGCGAATTGCCCGGGAACGTCCGACGTCTCCTTCGGGTCCTTCGCAACGTTGTTCAACGAGTCCGAGCTCAGGGACGGAAAGTCCAAGGTCGTCTTCATCTCGAGGGAGTCGGAGCTTCGACACAACGGATGCTTCTTCTCCGCGTTCTCCTCCAGCTCCAAGGAATCCGTACTGGTCTCCATGACATTGCTCTCCCTCTGAATCGCTCGAGCCTCTTCGAATTCTTCCGCCTCCTCCGGGAGTGTTTCCGGGACCGGTTGGACCCCGATGACTCTCTCGGCATCGGTGATCTCGATCTGCGAGATGTCCTCCGTGGTATCGTCCTGCCGATCGAGCTTCTCCACGTTGGACTGCGCGATCCGTATTATCTCGTCGATCTCCTTTATCCTCTTCTCGTAATCGTCCGATCCGGAAGTGCTAGGATTGAACGAACCGGTCGCGCTGGTATCCGTCCTCGAACGCGGCAGGTTCTCCATTTTGTACTTGTTCTCCGGGCTCTCGTGCTCCAGCAGTTCCTCCTCCTCGCGGGCCCGCAATTCCATCAGGTGGGCCTCCCGGCAGGCCTTCTCGAGGCCCTCGAAGTCCTTCAACGACGACAACGAGATATCGTCGCCGTGGCCCGAGCGGCCGGTCATGTATCTCCTCGGGAGGCTGCCGTTGTTGACGGAATCCTGCGAGCCGCATTGCAATCTCCGCGAATTCTCGGACGCCACGGTGCTCTCCAGGTGCTCGAACTCTTGCAGGGAGGTCAACGACACGGTGTCGTGATCCGTGGACTTGTTGAAGTACTTCTTCCCGAGGACGTCGTAATCCGGCGTGCTGCCGAAACTGCCGCGCATACTTCCCACGCTGCCTATGGACTCCTTGTGACTGCCCAGGCTGCCTATCCTGCTGCTGCCGGCCTCGAAATCCGTCACCTCCTCCTCCTTGATATCCTCGAGCGGCCCGCGATCGTACTCGATGTCGTAGACTCGCGCGTCCGCCTGGAATTGCATCTCTATCCACTTCTTGCCCTCGTAAGGCTCCTCGTCGGAATAGGACTGGGATTGATCGTCGTTGGACGCCTGGGGCGGGCTCTCCTCGGTGTCGAAGTCGAAGAGATCGTTGTTCTTGGAGGCCTGGCTCGTCGACACTTGCTCCTCCTTGTTCTCCGTCATCAGGTTTTCCAGATCACGGTCGTATTGCTTGCCGGACGTTTGCGGTATCGAGCTAATGCGAATACTCTTGCCCTCGGAGTCGAATTCCTCGGCCTCCCGTCCGACTTCCTCGATTACCACGAAATCGTCGATGATGTCGGGCTTGTCTACAAGCTCGAAGGAATCGCTGTCGGGCGAGTGACGATCGGACCTGTCCTTCTCTACGACTGTGTCGAAGGACATTCCCGATGCCGAGGATAGAGACATGCTGGCCTGCTGTAGCATCGAGTGGACGGATGTCGTTTGCATCACCGGCTCGAGACCATCGTCCCCAGTTTCCACGTCCAATCTCTGTTCCGCGTCTATTGTCTCGTCTTTCTCTTCTTCCAGACCCTCCGCCTCTTCCAAATCTTCCTCGAGCTCCTCGCTATCACTGGGCCTGGTGACTCGCGTCGAGATTACCTGCGTACATACGCTTTGAATCCCGTCCTCGGACACTCGTGACGTCATTATGTCAACCGACTCGAGAGCACCAGGCGCCTCCATAGAGGTGGATGTGGCCGAATCCGCAACTTTAGCCTGATTCTCTTCCAATACGTCGTCCATGGACTCCGCTTCGAGACTGACGTTGTCGTCCATGATTTGTTGGAAGATCATCTCGGACGAGCGCTTCATGCGACAAGGTATATGACTGTCGATCTTATCCATAGTTTCGTCCATCGGTATCTCTTCGCTCCCGGAAGAATCTGACGCCTCGACCAATTCTTGTTCCGCGTCCAGCGCACTCTCCAGGTTCTCGTCTATCTCGTCCTCATCGTCGTCAGCCTCCTCGGACGGCACCAGAGTTTCCGACAGCTCGCTAGTGCTATCGATACTGCCGAGATGACCTGAGCTAAGGGAATTCAAGGACTTCATAGATTCGCGGGAACTCAATGAACTCACCGCAGTCTGGTACTCTTGTGACGTCGGCAACGTCTTTGAGCCTTCGTGTTCAACCGACATCATCGCCGTCTCGTATTCCGAGGCGGTCCCAGATTGCACTCCGCCCGCTGCAGATTGCATCGCTTCGACGTCGGACGAACTAGGTCTACTTCCGCTCTCGTATTCGCAGGACTGATAGTTGCTCTCGCCAGAACTTGAGCCGACATCAGCCTCGCTCTCGGAAGTTTTCACTCTCTTCGATATTCTGCTCGGCTTGTGACGTCTTCTGGGTACCGGATGAGGCGGCGCCAAGGAATAGCTATCATCTCTGTTATCAATGTCCGAACTAATGTCTGACGATCTACTGATGGGAAGGGGACTAGGACGACCCTCGTCTTCGTCCTCCTGTTGATCGTCTTGAAGAGATAGTATGGTTTCCTTTTCTTCTCGTTTTTCGATTTCAGGTGCTTGGACTACAGTGACTGATTTGTCTTCAGTGATTGCGGCTGCTTGAACGATGGACTTATCATCGACAGTGTCTCTCGCTTCTTCCTGTTTCACCTCCTCGAGTTCTTGAGTTTTTGCGACCGGTAATTCACTTTGCGTTGTAGTTTCAGTCTCGGCTTCCGGTTCAACCTCCGCAGGAACGTGTTCAATGGACGGTGGTTTGTACAAAAACGGTAAATCATTCGGAATTGATTCCGGCTGGAGTTTGAACTGAAATTCTGAAGGCGAATCTTTGATCTGAATCACAGTCTGACTGTTTTCGCTCAGCTCCTCTATCAAATCTTGTCTAGCCGCTTCCAAGGACTCCTTTACCTCGGCGATTTCTTTCTTCACCACTTGATCCAAGACCGTTATCGCGTACCGCGCGCTCAGATCGACGCTCTGCAGATCGTCTTTCTTTATTTTCAAGGCACAAGTATCGGAGGGAGGCGCCGTCGATTTGCTGGGTTTATCATGCTTATCGGTAGTCTTTTCCATGTGTCGTTTATATTCCTCGCTAGGAGGTTTAATCTTCGTCAGATAAGTCTCTGTCCATTCTTTCAGCACGTCGTCAACTCTCGCACATTTTGATACTTCCTGTTTTTTAGAATCTTTCTCAGCTTCGACAGTTGTTTTTATCTCTTCTTTGACTTTTGATTTTTCTATTTTTTCATCCGTAGATTCAATGTCCTTTGGTGCTTCTTCGGCTGCGATATGCGTGGAATCTTCTATTTCTTTCTTTATCGGAGCTTTACTAGTGTCTTCCAATTCAGTTTCTACCTGCACCGCAGAAATCTCTTGTTGAGAAAACTCTGTATCTGCCTCCTGAAGCTTAATCTCCGCAATTTTCGCAGATACATATTCGGTTAAGTCTTTCGCCTCCTCTTCTTTCATAGGTATCTCTTCCGTGACAGCTTCGGTAATACTCGTTTCCAGATCAAAATCCTCGCGAGATATGGATTGACGTAGACCGACCGCATCTTCCTCTGTCGGCGTTTTAGCATCGTATTCTCGTTGCAGGGTATCCACCAACTCTTGACAAGTAACATCTAATTTATCTTCTATCAGTTCGTTGTCAAAATCTGGCTCGGTTACTGATTCGATCACCGGTTCGACCACTGGCTCGATCACCGGTTTGATCACTGGCTCGATCAGTAGTTCGACTACTGGCTCGATCACCGGTTCGACCACTGGCTCGATCACCGATTCGACCACTGGCTCGATCACCGGTTCGACCACTGGTTCGATCAGCGGTTCGACTACTGGCTCGACCAACGGTTCGATCACTGGCTCGACCAGCGATTCGATCACTGGCTCGATCAGCGGTTCGACCACCGGGATCACGGTGAACTTTGTAGTCTTGGTCGTAGTAGTCGTGACGACCACGTCACTACTGGTAACGGATTCTTTAACAGACTCGATGACACTGATATCCTCCGAGGACTTGGTCACGGATTCTTGTTCCAAGTCCACGGACTCGTCCTGAGAGGAGGTGCGAGCACGTTTGGACGACTCATATTCTTCCAATTCCTGATTGAATACTTGAGAAGGTTGCAAGGTTTCCGATATCTCGATCTTTTCGTCGCCGATCATCCAGTTGACCGGCTTGATCTCCAGGTCGTGCACGAGCTTTGTCCTCGGGGAAACCAACGGCGGACTCTCAATCTCGAAACTGTCCGCTCTGTGTCTGTCTCCCGCGTCGTATTCCTTCGACGAAATAGTCGTGGAAGATACGTGCTCGTGACTCGGAGGATAGTCCGCATTAACGTCTTCGGATACCGTGCTGGAACTGACGGTCGCGTCCTTTTCCTGTGCAATCTTCTCCAAAGAATCCACTGCCGCGCTCTCGTGCAAAGACGCTACATCCTTGCTGGTCTGTTCGGATATCTTGTGCTCGTCCAGTTCTAAAGATGGCATGTCGACCGAGTCCTGACGGCTGTCTACGCTCGGCTCCAGGATCTCTAGTACTCTAGCGCCCGAGATTTCCGACACCATCTTATCTTTCGAAAGAGTATCGCTACATATGTCTCTCTGGAGCGGTTCGATATGACTACTCGATCTATCGGAACGAAGTTTTTCAGATTGCGGACTGGACGTAGGCTTAGATAAGTCCTCCAGTTCTCCGGTATCGACATCGATTGTCTCCTCGAGTTCAATCTGCTCGGATATACTGCTGGGACTCATAGTGATGTCTCTGTCTTGGAATTTAGCTTGCGAAGACGGCAAGCTTTCTTCTCGATCATGCGAGGATTCTTCATCTTTTGTTATATCCTCGCTAAAGCTGATACTGTCTCTGGTAGATTCTTTCTCGAATGTTTCTTCTTGTGTAGATGCTTTTGACAGCGCTGCTTCGATCGGATGATCCGCTTTGCTTTCTGATTGTTCGTCGAAAGATTTTTTTATCATACTTTCAAACTTTCTTGTCAAGTCGTCAGCCAGTTTTTCGTGATCGGTGTCGATGCTCTCGGTCATTAGCTGATCGAGATACTTTTTACTCAACATCTGAGGCTTTAATCCCGATGTCGATGATCTTTTCTCGATCTCGCTCTCAATCGACTGTATCAAATCTTCCGCTATATTTCGCGCTTCCATTTCTTTAGCGATCAGTCGCTCTCTCTCTTCCAAGGATTCCGGAGGAACTTTTTTACTCTGAAATTGCGTGTCTTCTTCAGCCTTCTCAGGTGAATCCGACTTGTACTTTTGACTGGGTATAAACTGTTCAACTTTAAAACTCTCCAAATTCTCTTTATAAGATTGTCCTTGGGCGAGCATCTCAACCTTTCCTATTTTTTCGTCCTTAGCGGCTTCAGGTGACTCTTTAATATTTTCCACTTCCTTCGTGTCATCCTTTTTAATTCTGATTGCCACATCTACATCACTTTCTCTGGTTCTACTGGTTCCAGACTTCTCCATCGCAGTTCCCTCTTTATCCTCCAACAGTTTGAACAATTCCTCCTTCTTGCTCTCCGCCCTGGACTCGGAAGCGCTGGCATCTATCACTTCTTTACCTTCTGTCACGTTCATCGACATTTTCTGCATCGCAGTTTTGTCCACCTCCTCGCTTTTGCTCTTCTTCTCTTCTATCGTCTCAGCAGCTGACTCTTTAGTCAGCTTAGATTCTGAAGACTTCTTCCTTTCCACTTTCTCCTTCTCCTCGTGAGTTATAAATTTATCCGCTCCACTGGAGATCTCTGACGAAAGTATCTCCTTCTTCTCTATCTTACTCGTAGCCTTGGTGTCGATCTTGGAAGTGACGGTAGCGAAATCTTTATCTTTCATGGCGCTTATATCTTCGAACATTTTGAACGCGTCCTGCGCGTCGGTGAAAGTCTTGGAAAACGTCTGCGTCTTGCTCTTCGTGGTCGAGCGTTCCTCATGTCGCGAAGTGACCTCCTCGCTAGATGTTTTCTCGGTAACCGTGATAGTCTCGCCATCCCTTTGTCCCGGTGAATCCTTCTTCGCGTCCTTTTCCTTCATCGCTGCTCCTTCTATGATGCGTTTAGGTATGCGAGACTCAAATTCCTTTTTCTTGCCGGATGGTGAAACGATATCCTTCTCCTTTTCCGGACTCCTTTCCTCTTTATCCACTATTTTGACTCTTGCTTCTTTCTGGCTCTTATCCTTCTCTGCCATTGATGTTGAAATCGGTATGCGAGACTCTTTCTTTATTTGTTTCACTTCCGTGTCAACCGAGGGTTTCGCCTCTTTCTCGAGATTAATGTCAGCCACTTGTTTGGCGATTATCTCTTCCACTTTCTGCAACATTTCAGACGCTTCTCCCTTGAGCGAGGATTTATCCTCGAACTTTTTATCCTGTTTTTCTTCGATCTTTTCCATTCGTAATTTCTCAATGTCCTCTGGGAAACTCTTCTCAAACATTTTCGTTTCCATAATTTCCGGGATTTGTGTAACCGACTTGTCGCCGTTTGCGCCTTCAATTTGCACCGATTTAAGGACCTGTTCCTGCACCAGAGTTCCGTCTTTCTGCACTGTGTAAATGATTGTTGTCTCCTCCGTTATTATTTTCCTTCCGGACATCTTTTCCTTCACGATCTCTTTGCTTTGTGGCGTTTCCGGTCTTGACTGTACGACTTCTTGAACGACATCTCTAGATACATCCGGTTTCTCTTGCGTCTTGATTTCTTCTGTAACTACGGTAAACGTCGAGATATCTGGCTTTGTATCTGAAATGTGAATTTCTTCCTGGATCTTTATCGGTTTTGTAATTTCTTCTTTAATTTCTTTCTTAATTTGTTGCTGAATATCTTCTTTTGCTTCGTGTTCTTTTACAATTTCTTCTTTCTTAATTTGCTGCTGAATATCTTCTTTTGCTTCGTGTTCTTTTACAATTTCTTCAGGGTGTATTTTTACCTCTTCCATTTTCGTGTCTGAAATAGTCTTAGCTATTACTTCCTCTGGTTTTTCTAATTCCTTTATTTCGCTTAATTCTTTTTCGTCCTGCGACTTATCGATTTTCAATGATACTTCTTCCGCATATTTCAACGATTGCGTTTCCTCGGCAAGTTCTCTTTCCTTGTTCAGCAACTCTTTGCAAATCTCCATCACCGGCTGAGCTACCATCTTCTGAACTTCCTCACGCACGTCTTTACCCTCATCCGTATCCTTCTCCTTTTTATCGATATCTTTCGTCTCTTTCGACCATTTGGTGTCCTCCGTAGCAATTTTCAAAATCTTTTCAATCTCCCTCGATTCCGCTACGTGTTTCTCTTCGATGTCGACGTCCCTTTTCATTAAGTCCGTATCTTTCTCCGTGCGACCTTTTTGATCCTCGATCGACTTGCCTCTGAAGAGGGGCAGCTTGTCCTTCTCGGACTTGACAGAATCTTGCTGCAACCTCGGGGTGACCTTCGCCTCCTTCATCTCCTTCTGTATCTGCTCCTCGAAGTAATGCGCCTTTTCCGCCACCGAACACTCCGAGATATCCGGCAGGTTGATGTCCTCGATGGTCTCCGATCTCATGACGTCCGAGATTCCCTCCGTCGTCCCGTCGCCCTCCTCGGAGACGATGTTTGGTAGACACGACTCGCTGTCGCTCTCGTTGATGGTCAGTTGGGAGGCCCTCGAGACCTCGGACTCGGAGCGCTGATAACTTTCGCGCTTCCTCGAAATATCCTCCCAGAACTTGCGCTTCTCCGAGTACGTTTGCCTTTCGAGTTCGGGCGATAGGTCCGACTCCGATTGACCGGCGCCTACTTTATTGGGATAACTAGCATCTACGGATTCTAGGGGACAAGCCGCTTTTTGTGCAAAGGATTCGTGGATAGCGGCATCTAGAACAACCAAGAATTATGCTCACATTACTTTTTATTAAGCACGTCGTTATAATAGCTGGGATACATTGTCTCTATTTTTTTACAGTATTGTTCCTTTATATTCACAGCGAGATCTGGCGATCGAGAGCTTTCGTATCGCAAACCCTTCATTCTCTTATTTTCCTTATTTTCTTTTCTTTTCTATGCAGTCGTCGCAGATACAAGATGTACTAAAGTCATAATTGAAGCCGCAAAATGCAAAACAGCGTGGAATCTCGAGAAATCCTTCGTTTCAAATATGATTTTTTTTTATTGAGACAAGTACAATATGATATATAACAATGATTCGTGTAATAAAATCAAAAAATAAATTTGTTCTGTTTCACATTCGACGGCTTTAATTCTTCGTAAAGTACAGCTTATAACAAGTATCGAATGTAATGTTACCGCACTATTATTTTTATTATATATTTCTGAGGTAAATGTATAAGAGAATAGAAATTATTAGATTCATCATATGCACAATATAATTTGAATTTGATTAACTGCATTCAAAAAAGAAATAATTTATAAATATTTGGAAAATAAATTTCTCCATGTTGCTCTTGCACATACAACGACTTGATTTTGAAGAAAAAGAAAAAAATAATACTGTTGACAAGAAAAGAAAATATCGACGTAATTATCTATGTACGTATTTACATATTATATATCATATAATTATAATTATATGTATGTATATATGTATATATGTGTGTTTATTTATATCGGAAAATTTCTTTAGTCTGCGGAGACATACTCTTTTGCATTAATATCCCATACGGTTGTCTATGATAATGTTGAGGACGGCAGTTCGGTCTGCAAGTATAACAAGTACACATATTGCGTTATTATCGGTTTTATAACGAAAACATAAGAATTAATTTGTCGATAATCGTTCCACGCGCATCGCATTATTATTATCCGATTATTTATAAATAGACGAATAATATTTCCGATACATAACTGTTATATAAGCGGACTTCTTTGAACAAGAAACACTATTTTAAATGAATTGATGCAATTAATATTGTTTTTCGAAAGTTAATTATATCGTGTTCTTTATTTTGCTTAAAATATTACATTTGCCCCGTCAACAATTTAATAGGCACGGTGCAAAAAGAAAAACGTAAGAACTGCGACAAACTACATGAGGTATCGCATAAGAATTGCCCAGAAAATTATGTTCCTGTTATTATACATTTTGCATGATATTTTTTTTTTGATGATTTTTATTTATATATATTATATATTTATTTCAAAATTAACACCATAATGGAAATAAGTATGTTTCTTATCTTTAAGCATTATAATTGTTTTAAATAATGGTAATTTTTTTAAATAATTTTACTTGATTCATCTTTATGAAAAAAAACATTTGCTGTGAAAAAATCAGAATTACTTTCGCGGAGAATGGTAAAGAAAAATAAGAAAATAATATTAACATAAAGCTAATTTAAGAATAACATATGCTGGTTTTATGGGAAACATAACAATGTTAAATATCTATCAACTTTGTATTGTCTAGCTTCTTTATATTTTCTTGATCATATTTTTGAAACTTTTGACAGCTTCTTGAATGTTATAGAAATATTTCCTACAGGAAAAATTCTAATATATTTTATTTATCTTCAAAACTTCCTACTGAATGGAAAGAGAACTTTTTGCATTTAACAATGTTATGCAACTCTCGTTGTATAAGTATATCAAATCCCATTAGACGTCTTCAGTGCCTTTACCCAATCATATTGTGATCGATAGCTCCTTACAATAGTCCATTAATCATCATTTTTACAGTGACATCTTGATATTCTGTTAATGGTATGTTAATTTTTGCATGTATGATCGGAGAAATCATGGAAATTGCCCAAGATCTTGATTCCAAGAATTATCGTTTCATATAATTTTTTCCAATCTATTTTTAATATATTTTAATATTTTTTTCTTTTTTTCAGCAACAATTCTGTTTAGTCGACGTCCTCAACATCGGTATGACAATCGCTGGCAGCCTCGTCGACATCCGGCACATGCAAGGTATTCTCCGTTTTGTTGGTCATGACAGTTTGAGATGCGGACAGGATGTCTTCGTACACGTCGTCATATATGTGACTGCAAGCGGCTGCCTCGTCCAGCTTAGCCTCGTCCTCGGACGCTTCCATATCCTCGCTGTCGGTGGGCACATCCGGTATGTCCTCAGCATCTCTCTTGTCGATGGAGACCTGTTCGCGTGACAATCGATTTCGCACTTCTACGGAAAACGGCCCGTCGCCCTCCTTGGTTGTGATCATCTCGTCGGCTAACTCCTTCAAGATGTCCGATCTCGGCGCAACGTAGATTGTTGGCTCGATATCTTCATCACCTTCCATGTCCTCCAGATCCGTCTCTCCTTGATAATTGTTGTCGATAACGTTCAGATTGCGTCTGGTGTTCTTCTCCTCGATTTCCGTGTCCTTCTCATCGCTGTAGATCTCATCGACGTCAGTGAGGTTCTCCGCGAAGCTGTTGCGTCTCGATCGAGATCTGGCCTCAGTGTCCGCTATGAGATAATCGAGATTATCGTTGATTGTCGCCTCGGACGATTTGGCGTCCTCGGTACCGGTGACAGAGATTAAAGGACTGTCCAGCTCCAAAGTTTGCGTGGCCTTGAGTTTGCCCACTTTGTTGGTAATCATTGTCAACTCGCCCTCGGAATCCGTATCGGAAAAGTGAAACGACGCATTGCTCATCATGGCATTCAAGCGTTTCCTGGAGGACCTGGATTTACGTTTGATCTTCGTTCCAGAGGAACAATCTTTCTCGTTCGCTTGACTATTCTGCTTCGTTATGGTACAATCGTGCTCCTTCGTCGCCATGCCTGCTCGATTTCTTATGCGATTCTAACGTGTCGATCGTAAGTACAAACTACTAATGAACTTAAAAATATCTGAAACTGAAAAGTGTAAGAAAAAAGAAATTAACGTCAACATAAAATAAGGTTTCAAATAAATTATTTAAGGCAAATAAAAAAACATAACTGAAGATTTTTCAGGGCAAAAATAAAAAGAATTCGTCATACGATCTATTTTAGAGGCGTATATATAACTTTATATTTAAAAATTAAAATTTTATAAATTGTAGATTTGTTTCAGTTTTCTGTCAATTTTAATTAATCAAATAGATGAAAAGAAAAGATTAGAGAAAAGTATAATTAACAAATGTCAAAACTGAAAAGACACTCACGTTTTGACAATTGCGTGGATGCTTGAAAGAAAGATGAGATATAAAATTTGCACCATTCCCTTCGTCAACATAGATTGAACTAAAGAAGTCCGCCACCAATAGTTTCAAGCATGATGCTGTTACGTTTAATTAAATTAAGGAAGCCTCATCCAATTCTTAAGCTGTAAGCCGATTATCTTTCTCCCCTTAAATAAAAATAGATCGGATTTTACGTCGGTTTTAAGTCTCAAAAAAAACGATACTCGACAATGATTTTCCTTCCTTCCTCGTCAAAAAGTATTTTTCTTTTTTCTATCTTGCACACGAACGACCTACGTCGCCAGATCTTTCTCTAGATATCGCTTTATTCCTTTCGGTAGACGTGAACGATATAAAAATATCTTGACGTAACACAAAACATTTCTTGACGAGACACACACACAGACTCACACAGATAAACATACACACACTTAATCCTTCATTACACAAGTTCTCTTTTTGCACCTTGCATTTTTAGTGTCATAAGCGAAATTGATTTTGAAGTCACAGGACATTTCCAATTAGAATAATTCAATCTTCTCGGAATACTTGATATATTCGCACATGTATTTTATATAAGAGAATGCTATTGTTCTATTTCCTACGGTTTTGATATCATACCTGTTTGTTCCTTTTGTAAGGTATCGGTTATGAATTTCTTTTCCGATGGCGATGTTTCTTTAGGCTTGTCAGTTTTCTCCATTTGTTCCATTTTGTACTTTGATTTATAATAATCTAATTTTTGATTTATGATATTAGAATCTTCGTAACCTGTAATAATAATGCAAAAAATCATTAGTAACGACAAAACATACAAATGTCGCCTCATCTTCGATTAAAGATAAAAAGAGAAAGGGGAGGAGATGAATCATTCTTTTCGATCAATCTTAATTTTATTTTATCAAAAAAAGAATTTCTTAATTTTCTTATATATATCACAAAATAATTCGTAATTGTTTTATAAAAAACAGAAAATATAATATGAAAGTATTCAACATTTTAATAAGACACAGATGTAGGATGGTAATGCATTAATTTTAGAAAAAATTAATTTTTAAATAATTAATTATGTACAGCACATAATTTTTTTAATCTATTTTCTTCAAGGGAATAAAAGGATTTTATTAATATTAAATCTAGAATTGAGATTTGATAAAAGACCAAGAAAAATTCCTTTTTTGAAATTTGTTTTATATAAGAATCTTATTAATCTCATAATTGTTGTTACAAATTGTTTAATCGTAGAATGAAATAAATAAATAATTTTGAAATGGCTATATTAAAATTAGGATAATTATTTGTAATTGGTTTGTCACATATTTTCGGGAAAAAATAGACAATTTCGCAAGGGAATATGTCCCCCATATTTTTTTTGTACATTACAGAATATTCAGTAAGCATACCTTTTAATTTCTTCTGCATCGCATCTTTAATAATAGTTTCGGGAAGGACAATATTTAACACACAAATAGGCTGCTGAGGTGGTTCTCCTTTAGCCACTTTTGGCTCTCTCATGAATAACATCCTCGCTACCGGATCCAGTAATGGATCCTTTACTTTAACATGGAACGATAATCGATTCTGTCGGAAAGCTTTGAATGTGAATTTCAATTGCACTCCGGACTTTGTTACTGGCACTAAATTTCCACTAAACTCGATGTAAAGATCTTTTCCGTCGAGTGCCTATTAAATAAATAAATTACAAAAATAATAATATTAATGCTGATATTAATTGACATATTATAATTAGTGAGTTTTAAATTTGTAATAAAAATAATTTTAAAAAACAATAAAATAAATAATATATTAATATTTATTTTATTTATATTATTTAAAATATATAAAAATTTAAATAGAGACAAGAGAATATTTTATGAAAATTAATAAATTAAATCTAATAACAATATATAAGTCAATAAAAATTATAAATTATTTTTTGTATATTAAATTAACATTGCTTAAAGATTTTGGTAATCAAAATAGCTTGATAATTATTGTAGTATATCAAAAGAATACCTCAACGTCGCGACTCTTAACGATTTCTGTAAATTCCTCTTGCCTTTCCAAGGTATGCATGCCTTCCTTGCCATCAGTCATGCACAATATCCTTAATGTGGCTTCCAACACGTCCATTCTCTTCGAATAAATTATGAAACTGTGGAGGAAGAAGCATTCATTTATTTTATCGTGAAAATTAAGTAATCGCTGTTAGGAATCATGTTACGAAAAGTCGCTTACTTTGTTATATACGGGACGTGTAAAGATTCCATATACAATTCCGTTGCCATTTTCGGTACCGCGCCGATATTTCTGCAGTCCATCAACCAAAATCTGGCTGAAACGGTAGTGGTGAACGATACTTTATCATTCATGAAAGTTAACGGCGTAGAACCAGTAACGTCTTCCCATTGAGACTCGTTAGTTCCACCTAAAATAAACAAATTTTTATTAATACAGCAACATTATAAAAATAAAAAAAGAGAAAAAATATTCATTTCATAAAATATAATTTACAATATATTCTTGAATTTTTTTCTGTTAATAAAATATTCAAGAAAAAATGCAATAATTATTTATGGTTAATTTAATATCAATAATTTTTCAATAAATTTAATGGATTTTTCAATGAATTTAAACAGCTAAAAATTGTGTCCTTTTTTATATTTAATATCTAAAATCAATTATACTTCTTTGTTTTTTTCACCCGAAAAATAAATTTTAAATTAAAATTTTTAATTATTATTTTTTAAATATTATTTTCAAATTTAGTTTTAACTAATTTGAGTTTTAGTTTTAACTCAGTTAACTTTTCACACATATGCATATTCAATTATAAAAGCAAGTTCGCTTATTATAAATCAAATGTAATTTTTCTCTTTTCTGATCAAATTATTTTCTCCCCTTCCTTTCTTATAAATTTCAAAGATATATATTTTTATTTCCTTCATCAACTTAAAATTTTCAATCCATAAGGGTACCTGCAATGCTGCATAAAAGGCGCAATGTAGGAGTCTCTCCACCATATTGATTAATCATCCCCTTATTTGCGGCCTGTGGCACAGGGATCGTAAGGGTTATCGGTTTGTGGAACTTGCGTCTTCTGGGTTCTATCGTGATCACTGGCGATACGGCGACGCAATTGCCGAGTAGTTTGGCCGTGAGTTCAGCAGGAATAACGTGCGCCTGAATAAAAATGAAAACTTTACATTTTCATTATCCTTTTACTCGCGATCTTGTAATAACACAAGCCGGATCGAAGCTTTTACTTGCCTGCAAGCCAACTTTGATCTTTTTCGTTAATGCTCCCGCAGGGAAAACGGCTTGCACGTGGCTCGCCACGCTGGATATCAAAATACCACCCTCGGCACCGATAACGTGAACCTCTTGCTTAATTCTGGTTACAATAGCAAAGTATTGTGGAAAGTCCGTAGTGATTATGCGAGTAATCCTGCCCGAATGTGCGGCGCTCATTTGAGGATCTAAGCAAAAAAAAATATTATAATTAATTAACCGTTATTTCTTATTTATATTTATCTTATTTATTATCTTATTTATCTTATTTAATTAATTATTACATAATATATAATATAATATATTGAATATATAATGTATTTATATAATATATTAAATAATTAATTTAACATTATTTAATTTTATTTAATTTAATATTAAATAATTAATATGTTAAAGAATTAATTTAATATTAAATTAATTATTTATTAATAAATTAAATAATAAAAAAATTTATATTTCAAATTATTAATTTAATATTGAATACACATCAATATTGTGAATACATGCATTTGTTAAGATTACAAATTGGGTAATATTAATAAATCTATATATTGATAATAAGATTTTTTTTAAATTAGAAAATTCAGGAAACAAATCTATATGATATATTATAATTTATTATTTATAATTTAAAAATTAAACAATAACATATATTGATTTTTAGAAATTATGTACCATAAGACGTATTGAGGAGAGTGTCATCATTATCCGCAGAATTATCATGCTCTTTCCATGTTTCTCCATTCTCACTCCGCAGAATAATAATTTCCCTTTCTTTCCCACGAACGGACGCAAAATTCGGTATGTCAATCAAGACGGGTCTGAAATCAATTTATTTTTGTGCAAAAATGGATATAGGCGAAAGAAAATCTGTATGTTATATGTAATATATATAAAACATATATTTTATAGAATTTAATTTACCCTAAAAATCTCGCCCCCACCGGACCCATCTCGATAATTCGCGTAGCAAGTGCCTCGCCTTCCATCAAAGGAGGTGGATTCGCTACCTTATTTAGTTTTACCAGTCTGCATGTTACGCGAATCGGCATCGTCGCTCTTCGAGGAGGTATAATGATGCGCACACCGCTGTGTCTGCACCCTTTCATGGTACCGCCACGTGCGTCCACCAGAAAACTTATTAAAAATCTGTAAATGGAAATTTTTATGACATTCTTTTATTCGTCTGTATTTTTTCTATTTTTATTTTGTGCACGGTTTCATACTTACGATCTGAAATGCAGCTTTCTGCAAAAAAAGAAATACATTTTTAGATCAAATTTACAAGAATATAAAGGAATTTCTGAGTAGAAATTTATTTGATTATTAAAATACATTTTATTTTTGTTTAATTATTAGAAATATATTTTATTAAATTTTTTAAATTATTATTAATTAAATAAATTTATTGAAATATATTTATTTATTATAAACAACAATTGTTTTACGTGAATATGTAACATGTTAAAAATATATATATTGTTATATTACATATTTTGTAAAGTAAAAGGATTAATCTCTCGATACTCACCCTAGATTGATACCATCGGTACTATCAAAATTTTCTGCTAAACAGTAATTATTGCTTTGCGCGAATTGTTGTTTCTCTTCCTTGGTAACTAAAAAAAGAAATAATTATAAAATTTATGTATTCACTAACTCTTTGGATTCCAGTATTTTTTTAATTTAAAAATATCTATGTAATATTATTTTATTTGAATAGAACTAACAATAAAACAAATTGAGAATATTAAAAAGATAGAAGGAAGAAATAAGATGCCGAAGATGATCAAAAGTTTTATTTTTAAAAGTTTTGATCATTTATCTTGAAAATTATAAGATCTTATTATAAGATATTAATTTCGAAAATCTTATTAAAGTCGTGAATTAGTTTATGCGGTTATTTCATTGAAACTCATAATATTTTTTTTTAAATAGACAATTTTTTAATTACCCGGTCTGTGCACTGGATCATCCCTAGTAACGTCAATAGGCAAGGAATCATCCCTTAGACTCTTCATCAGGTCCGCCGTGAGATATCGATAAGGCTGCTCGCTAATCAACGCGTCAGAACCTGAAAAACGAAAGCTCTTTTTTTACAAGCAATCTTATTATTTCGTATTAGCATTAATTAATCTGTATCTGTGCACACACATACCTCCCTCGTCATCCGAATCGGACATAAAACTAGTCTCCTGCAAGCTTTCGGGAGCTATTACTTTGTACTTCTCTTCCCAGTTTTTATTATCCGGAGTTGCACTGTCGTAAGGTAATCCTTTTAGCACTTCCATCACAGAAATATATCCTAATTTTTGTGCTATATTCAGCGCCGTTAAACCATCCTACGATAAGTTTCATAAATTTATTACAAATGCTCCCAGAGAATTATATATCTTTTTATAATGTTATAATAAATATATAATCTTATTTTAATAAGATAAGAGATGCTTGGCTAATTATTGTAAAAACATAAAGTTTTATAATATTTTAAAAATAATTATTTTAATAATAATTTTGATCATAATCATATTTAAAAAAAAATTAATTTTTAATATTATATATTAGAAAATCTGTCAAATTAAAGCATTAATAAATATTATTATAAACATTAATAATTTATTATTATAAACATTATTATAACATTGTTATACAACGTGCAGCAGTAACATCTTACATTAGTGCACGCTTTATGCGAAGCATTTCCCTCCAACAAAGCAGAGACGATATGAGCATGACCCTGTTGAGCAGCCTGATGAAGCGAAGTGTAATTCTGATTAGTTCTGACATCTATCTCTGCGTTATGTTTCAGGAGAAAGCGTATCATCGAGAGATTCCCGAAGTGCGCAGCCACGTGTATCGGTCTGTAACCAGTCTCTGTCTGGCTCTCGACGTTGGCTCCGTTCTTCACCAGAATAGAAGCCACCCTGATGAAATCCTCTTGCGCGCATAGATGCAACGCCGTGAGGCCGTTCTGATCCAGAAGAAGAGGATCAAGAATGAGAAGGTATTAAATCTATTTATTACATTTCTCGTTGCATAGAATGAATAGGAAAAAGTTTTTTTAAAATTAATATTAATAGGACTGTTTTATAAAAATTAAATTAATATTAATTAATTTTAATATTAATAGGACTGTTTTATAAAAATTTAAAGTCGAAAATAATTTAGAGAGAGAAAATTCATTAGAGAAAATCCAAGAAATTATAAAATCTAAGATAAAAATAAAATAAAAATCGCGCATGTAATGATTCTGATTGATTCTTCAAAATTTCGTAAAATTTAAAACTTGTATAGATATAATTTATTTTGCAACAATTGATTATTACCTTGGCTTTGTGATTGGGATCGGCGCCGTGTTCAATTAGCAAATTCGTCATATCATAATGGCCCTTTTGCGCACTCAGGTGCAACGGAGTGAAACCCGCTTTGGATTCCGCGTTCGCGTCCGCTCCATTTTCCAAGAGAGTGGAAGCAATATCCATCTAACCATCATTGAAAGACGTCATTTTCGCGAGATAGTTAGTCAGAAATTGATTGTTAGATATCGTGCAATCTCAAATTCCAGCGTTACTAAAACCTATCGCTGTTTTTAATCGATTTACCTGATTCTTACGAGCGGCGATATGTAACGGAGTGTGTCCATTTTGCGAGGCAAGGTGGGATGACGCTCCCTTTTCTAACAAGAGATTCGCAACATTAGGATGATCGTAATGGCACGCCAAATGCAAAGGTGTGATATCGTTCTGTAATATAATTTTACATAATTCAACTAAATCCGTTTGAAAAGGATAACTGAGGCATAAAATATCGCGTTGTGTAAGAATATCTTCTTAGATTTTTAAATAAACAATTAAAAAATAGTGACAATTAATCTTCAACTTTTATGCACGAGAACCATTTTAAATTTTTCGCTCAGAAAATTTGGAAAATTAATTTTCTAAAATTATGGAAAATTAATTTTCTAAAATCAATATGTTTCGAATAATATAAAAATTGTTAGGAAAAGAGAGAGAGAAGAAATAGAAGAACGAAAATGCAAGAAAGTTCTCTTTCGCTCTTGCCTAAATATATGAATCTTATTTTCTTACACAACCCGATATAGTTTATGGGCGCGCACGAACCTTTCCTTGGACATCAAGTTTACTTTGTTTTTGCAAAAGTATATTTGCGACGTTCATATTTCCATATTTAGCCGCGATATGTAAAGGTGTGAAGCCATTTTTCGTTGCAGCCTTGAGAGAGGCATTGTTTTCCACGAGAATCGCCGCCACCTGTTTGTCAAAAAAATATTACGTTACAGAAAAAAAATTTTTCGACCGTATCCTTACTCACTCACTTTTCTTCAGTAATATTTTATAATAATATTATAATTTTATTATATTATTTTCTTCATTAATATTTTATAATAAATATTAATATTTTTACGATAAATTTTGATCTTTTTTAATAGTTTAAATTATAATAAATAAATTCTGACACAATAAGATACACGAGAAATAACGTTAGGCTTATCTCCAAGCAAAAAATTACCTTTTGCAGGACAAATGTTCATTAGATAAGAGGAATGTGTAAGAAATCGATGTAGTTGAGGGTTCGAGCAACATGACGCAGATGTGAAAATAATGACGGGTTTCACAAATTGTTATTATATCGGGGCTAAATTAACGTTCGTTTAGTCACATCCGCGTTCTTAGAGGGAACTCTACAAAAGTGTAAGTAAATTATTTATGAGACGCACAGAAATATACCTAAGGGGAACGTTTGGGTTGACGCAGCGCTTGACAATCGATATCGAACCTCGGAGAAATAAAACGATTGCCAAATGTCACGGGGTGAAATTATGTCTACAATCTGGCTATACCTTCATGTATAACGAGATCGCCTGATAAATTAGAAAGGGTGATAAATTAGAAAGGGGAAACGGTGATAAGATGAGCGAGAGAATGCATGCGTTTTTACAACACATTAGGCGAGGTATGAAGAATGATTGCATGTGCATAAAAATAAAAGAAGAAATAAGGTAACGTAAAGAGAATAAAAACAATGTAACGAAAAAGTTTATTACATAACGAGTACATGTGATGCGGAATAAACGACGTAACATAAAATATATAATATACATAATCGAAGGTCAACAAAAGGCAACGTCAACAGAAGATGCAAAAATGTGCGAGATAGATGAATCGACGATCGATGGATTGGAAACGATGATGCTTGTGGACGAGGTGGTAACGAGGTAGCGACAAACGTGTCCGCAGCTCGACTCCCATCCTACATGAGGTACTCGCGGTGCCGGCTCCAAAACAAGAACACCCTGTTTTGCGTGGCGATGTAATCCGCTATCTGCGCGAACTCTTTGTACATTACCTCCTCTTGACCCTCCTTCGCCGCGATATGAAGCGCCGTGTACATATCTTTCGTAGCGGTGTCCACAGCCGCACCGTGTTGCAGCAGCAGCATAACAATGTCGATATTCCCTAATCGAGACGCGATATGAAGCGGCGTCTGCTGCTCCTATAAAATAACGACGAGAACGAATATTGAAAAAAAAAACGAAATTTGACAAGATTCAGTTTGCGAAGCAATCAGATGAAAGCGATTAGAAAACTTGGAGTTGCAGAGTAAGCGATATTAACTCTTCGAGGCACATCATTTTGATAAAAGATCATAATTAACATGACAGATCGATTCTTGCAAAAATTTTACAGCTTTTAAAAAATGTACAATTTCTGCAAAAAGGATAGTAAATATGTTTTTTATTTATTAAATTTTATTTTTTTGTTTAATCAAATATATTAAATTTTATATATTTATTTTTTAAATAAAGCTATAAACTAATTTTTATATTTTATCAAGAGTTTAATTGAATAGACAAAGAATTTTTGAGTAAAAAAATAAAGTGTTGCCTTAAAGAGTTGAGTGATTAAAGAAGAGAAAGCGTGAAGAAAGAAATGAGATGTTAGATTCGCCTTACTTGCAAGTGGAAAATCACACACTTCGATTGCAAATCACCAGTAAGAAACGTTTAAATGTCGATATATGAGACTGGTTAATGGCTCATGCTTTTGTATTTTAAAAGAGGGTGCGTATGAGTGATCATTTGTATGTATATGACTTTCTAAGTTCTAATTTTTTCTTCTGTCTTTAAGTCAGGTATTTCGCTGTCGTCAAGCAAGCTCTATTCTTCTCTCGATAAAGCGGCAAAGAAAGAGGGTTGGGGAAGGTTTTAGAGTCGGTTTCTCGGGATGCAACACGCTTTACTTACCCTTGCACGAGCATCGACTTTGGCACCATTTCTTAGCAAAATTCGAATAATGTCTGTTTGATTAGCTCTAGCTGCCAGATGCAGGGGTGTTTCGCCCCTGACAGTTGGCACGTCGGGATTGGCTTCATGCTGCAGTAGGAATATCACGATATTCATACACCCCATAAAACTGGCCACATGTAATGGAGTCAGTCCGGACTGCAAAACACATGTATAGTTTGTCTATTAATATTATTTTGACTTCGATGATGACTCCAGAATTAATTTCTCGATCCTTTACGATCAGTGTCTCTCGGAAATTGTGACACGAATAAACGAATACATAAAAATGATCGTGATACAATAATTTACATTGATTGATTTTTCGTCAGTTTTATTTAATCAACGCACGACCCTTTAACCAGTCTTCGAAATTAATCAAATTTAATGTTCAATCTCTTTTATTAGGGACGTAGAAGGACAGATATGGATCTCTCTCATTCTTGATATCCGATACGTTAATTACCATTAATGTGCAATACATTTCAATGTGACTTTTTAATTGTACTCCTTTTTTTTAATTTACCTCCGCGCGCGCGGGAAACGATCATTTCTGTGCAATTTCTTTCTTTTTTTGCGATCGATACCACGATCGTAATATTCCATCGAACGCTGAACTATTGACACTGTGTGAAAACATTCGTGATTTACAGATGTGAGGAGACATTTATGGAGACATGATTCGACTGCGAGATGCTTGATTCGAGGAACCGGAAGGACTGCGTTACCTCGGTGGTCGACTCGATGGACGCCCCGTGCTTCAGCAGAAGTTCCACGACCTTGATGCGATTCTTCTTGCAAGCGATATGGAGAGGCGTGAAGCCGTTCAGAGCCCTGGCATTTGGATCGGCCTTTCGATCGAGCAGCAATTTGGCGACCCTGACGTGGCCGCAGTGGGCAGCAACGTGGAGCGAGGTCAGATAGTCGATGGTCACCTCGTCCACTGGAGCACGATGATACAGCAGCACTCTTGCAGCGTCCACGTGGTCTCCTTGAGACGCCATGTGTAAAGGTGCGAGCCCGTTCTAGGCAAGAAAAAATCAGTTTGATTATTAATTTAAGAGATACAAGTCGTGAAAAGTATTTATAGAATCAAGATTGAAAATACGTCGATCAAGGAGTTATCAGAGAATGAAAACATTTTAATGATTATAATATTCAGAGCAATTCTTCAAATATAATTCTATATAATCTTATTTTTAAAAGCTCTGGCTTTTTAAATCTTAATTTTTTAACAGGATTCTTCCATAATTTATTTATCAAAGTATCAAACGTAAAAATAAAAGGCTGTGAAAAGTTATTTAAAAATGCAATAAAAATAATAAAGAACTCTAATAAACAATATAAATAAAAACGAGCTTTAATAAACAATATAAAAAAAACAAGAAGGAAAACGGAAAAGAGCACAAATAATTATTTTTATGAAAAATCCTTTAAACGATTCGGTTCCTCTTCGAATGTTTTTATTAAATCAATTCGATTTATTTTGTTAATAGTTGTTTCGAAAAGAAACCTAATCGTTTAATTAGAGGATTTTTTATGAAAGTTATTTGCGTTTTATTTTCTTGGATTTTAGCCCGATTTTCCTCTTGTTTTTATTTATTTATTTTGTAAAGAATTTGAAATGTATTTATTTTCTTTGCTCGTCGGGATACGAGAAAAAATAGTAGATTTAGCAGAGAAGAATCTGCTGGAACGTACCTTGGTTCGTGCACTGATTGGTGCTGAATTCTCAAGTAACGTGCTGACAACCTGCTCATGTCCTGATCGCGCTGCACAGTGAAGCGGAGTCAAGCCATCTCTGGTCTTAGCGTCGATTTGCGCCGAATTCTCCAATAGTATCTTAACCATATTATTCTTGCCCCATTTTGCCGCCACGTGTAACGGACTTATATTATGCTGAAAAAAAAAATAAAATCGATTAAAAATATTAAATCATAATCGATTAAAATGTAAAAAAAAATACTAAAAACTCATATATAATCTCACATTTTCACACACCTAGATACATATACATATATTATAATTATAGGTTTCTCTTAGAAAGTGCATTATGTATCAACGTCTTCCATTTTCAAAAATTTAGAGACTTCGAGTTATTTTTAAACTGACCTATTCACTTATTTTTTGCCGTAAAGATCACCGGATGTACCTTACCTTAGCTAAGTAATTTACATCGGCTCCTCGTTTTATTAATAACCGCGCTATTTCCTCGTTACCATAATGAGCGGCGATGTGAAGAGGGGTGAAGCCACTCTTCGATGTCACGTCGGGCTTATGGTCGTTCTGTTCGACATTCGATGGTGTTATATTACTTCACACATCAATTATTTCTTACAAATCAAAGATTCCACCGAAAGCTTACCTGCAAGAGCAGGTCGGCGGCTTTGCAATCGTCTTTTTTAGCAGCGATGTGAAGAGCCGGTAGTCTGACCTTGCCTTTGGAGTCGTTTTCCAAAAGCACGCTGACCACCTTGTCGTGACCTTGCTGCATCGCCACGGCAAGAGGTGTAAAACCATCCTAAGAAAGTATCAGAATTATTTTATTCACGCGTCCCAATTAGTTGTATTTAAGGAATCGGAATTTTTTTATAATTTGTTATATATAATCATATATCAGAATTTTTTATGCAATCATGCAATCTCTGGAAATAAGATTTGAACTTGTTGAAATTACGATGTAATTTAAAACTGATTAAATTATTAAATAATTTTTTTTTACATAAAAAGATAGAGATCCAGATCTCTCTTACCTCAGTCGCGAGACTTTGATTGGCTCCATTGTTGAGCAGAAGCTTGACGACCTGGTCGTGATTCTCCTGTGCAGCCATGTACAAAGGAGTGAATCCATTTTGCGACTGGATGTTGACCGCGGCACCGTATTGAATAAGTATATTGACTATTTCGGACTGGCCAGCTGAACAGGTAATATAACCGAAATTAAATGAGAATTTCGCGACTCGCGTTCTACATGAATTATTTACCTAACGAAGCTATGTGGAGAGCGGTATTTCCCTTTTTCGTTGCCGCGTCCACCTTCGCACCTCTCTTTAATAATTCGGTTACTATCTCGACATGGCCATCTTTCGAGGCTAAATGCAAGGCATTTAAACCATTCTGCGAATAAAACGCAAGTATTAAAACATTATCATATAATAAAAAGATATACAATTATTTAAATGAAATTTATGCAAATAAAGTAAACAAAAAAATTAAAATAAAATAGGAACAAAATATCTGAGATCAGATTTTTAAAATTTTAAATTAAAATAAAATTTAAATTAAATAATCAGAACTTTATAATTCACGTTTTAAAATTTATCAATTACTGCTGGTTATTGAAAATTATATACATATAATATTTAGAAAATTTAAAATGCGCTCACCGAGTTAGCTGTATTAATATCTAAATCGGTATCGAGAAATTCGACCACTCTTTCAAGGTTGCCGGATCGGGCAGCGCGGAGAAATGCGGTTGTGTCATCAGCCTGGAAATGCAAACAATTTACTCTTTAATAAACTCTCTGTAGAGAGAAAGCACACCCAATTACGTGTTCTGTGGAAAAAATACAATATGGAAAACAGGTGATATAAAGATAACAAAAAAAGGTAAAAGTGCGTGATATTATTTATATAGATGTGATATATAAGAGTAACCTAGTTTGCAAAACGATGATGCAACCCTGTCCTTTCTCTTTTACCCTTGCGCACTTTAACACTTGGTGTTTATCGCGTTATTATACTTATTATTAATCCACGTTACACGGTATATTTGTTTTCTAAAGTAATTGTTTTATATATATAAGAAAAAATCCACGCGCATGTGTGTGTTAAATATGTCTAAAATTTCATTCTTTCTCGAAGAAAAAGTTTATTTTTATTTTTATTTAATCGGAGAGACCTTTAATCGGCTTTCGGGAAATCGAATCAAAAGGCAAAGATGAGGAGTGAGTTGAATTGCGAATTAACTTGCGATCTCCTCAGCAAACGTGACTTGTTTCCTCAAAGAAACAGAAGGACCTCGCTCCTCCCTATCTGCACCCCATCGCGATTTCATCAGCAGCGATCGCGACGACTACTCCAGGGTGGTGTGACTCGTTATTGGCGCTTTAACTCCGTCATCCTGACCTTTAATCGGACCTTTAGCCGCTACCAGTTTCTGCATCGCATCCCAATTTTCTGTCGCATTCCTTTGACATCGATATGCGCCGCATTTGCCGGCTGTGCGCGCCTAAACACCCCTCCCCTCGACCATCTGGTGCATTTCGCCCCGGTGTGGTTCGTGCCTCGATTATTATTATTATTCCGTAGCCTATCGCGCCGATTGGGATCGGTTTTACCAAGGTTATATCAATTTTCACGAGAGATTTAAATTCTCCGTACGATCTCCTCTACGATGACGAAAATTCAACGCAATCGTCAGGGATGCATTTAATCGCGCACCGGAAATCGTGCCCGCGATCTCGACGTAATCATCATTGCTCGCTCGTGAATCATCGCGAAGCTTGCGATTGATTTTAGAGCTCGAAATATCCTCGTCTCCTTCGATCGGTCAATTCGGAGAGGGCGAGAAAGAGGGTGCGAGAGGCATGAACGGAACAGAAAGAGAGAGAGAAAGGCGAGGGGAGAGAAGGAAAGAGAGAGAGAGAGAGAGAGAGAGGGAGGCGAGTGCCGGCTTCGAATTAACTTCTGGAGACCCTACCTGGCTCGTGCTGTCGGTGACCATCGTGATCGAGGACTGCGGTTTCCAGGGGGAAAACGGTTCTCCGAGACGCTGCTCCGGGATCCGCGGACACGAGAGCCTCCCTTAACGCGCGGCCACGCGCGTCACACCACCATTTGTGCACACCGCAAGTGTTCGCCGGGGGTGCGCACGAACGTAACGCCAGGACGAGAGAGTAGGTAGGAGCCGCCCTGCACGAAACACGCGAACCGCGCAGAATCGAGCGACAACGATCTCGTATATAGAGGGAACACCGCCACTCGGGGGCTACAGCTCGTGTCAGGAAGAGGGTTGGGGGTTGCCGGTTTCTCTCGCAACCCCTCATGCCCCTCCTCCGCCTCCCGTTCTCATTCCTCCCTGCCACATTGCATTATCGCCCCTTTTTTAGAGGTACGAATTTTCTTTTTGCACCCCTGCACCCCCTTTTTGCTTACTTTTTTCAAACTTTGCCGGACCGGAACCTTGAATTGCCTGGTTATATGCATATATTATTGCGTTTCATGGATATGAGACATATATTCTATATGGATGAGATATATATTCTAAAGAAATAATATACCGCGTTGAAATATATAATTATGGTGAGAAAGTAGAGTATACAATGCATAAGAGTGTACAAGATTTTCTCCCCTTCTTCTGGTGGTAGATTATTTTTGCAATATTAGTGTATTAATGTTATTAATAGATTTTCTCTCTTTTTTACAAAGATTTCGAGATATATCTTGTTCGATGATTTCGAGGATTTTATTGAATATTTATTCCAACTTTTAGAAACTCTAGCCACTAATTGAATAACATATCTTTAAAATCAAAGATATATTTCTGAAGATATCGAATTGACATGAAAGTATGTCAATAAAGGATTGGTAGATTATTTTTACAATATTAATGTATTAATAGATTTTTTTCTTTTTACAAAGATTTCGAGATATATCTTGTTCGATGATTTCGAGGATTTTATTGAATATTTATTCCAACTTTTAGAAACTCTAGCCACTAATTGAATAGCATATCTTTAAAATCAAAGATATATTCTTGAAGATATCGAATTGACATGAAAGTATGTCAATAGAGAGTTGGTAGATTATTTTTACAATATTAATGTATTAATATTATTAATATTATTAATCTGTTGGTAGATTATTTTTACAATATTAATGTATTAATAGATTTTTCTCTTTTTTGCAAAGATTTCGAGATATATCTTGTTCGATGATTTCGAGGATTTTATTGAATATTTATTCCAACTTTTAGAAACTCTAGCCACTAATTGAATAACAAATCTTTAAAATCAAAGATATATTCCTGAAGATATCGAATTGACATGAAAGTATGTCAATAAAGGGTTGGTAGATTATTTTTACAATATTAATGTATTAATATTATTAATATTATTAATCTGTTGGTAGATTATTTTTACAATATTAATGTATTAATAGATTTTTCTCTTTTTTACAAAGATTTTGAGATATATCTTGTTCGATGATTTCGAGGATTTTATTGAATATTTATTCCAACTTTTAGAAACTCTAGCCACTAATTCAATAACATATCTTTAAAATCAAAGATATATTTCTGAAGATATCGAATTGACATGAAAGTATGTCAATAAAGGGTTGGTAGATTATTTTTACAATATTAATGTATTAATAGATTTTTCTCTTTTTTACAAAGATTTGGAGATATATCTTGTTCGATGATTTCGAGGATTTTATTGAATATTTATTCCAACTTTTAGAAACTCTAGCCACTAATTGAATAACATATCTTTAAAATCAAAGATATATTTCTGAAGATATCGAATTGACATGAAAGTAAGTCAATAAAGGGTTGGTAGATTATTTTTACAATATTAATATTATTAATATTATTAATCTGTTGGTAGATTATTTTTACAATATTAATGTATTAATAAATTTTCTCTTTTTTACAAAGATTTTGAGATATATCTTGTTCGATGATTTCGAGGATTTTATTGAATATTTATTCCAACTTTTAGAAACTCTAGCCACTAATTGAATAGCATATCTTTAAAATCAAAGATATATTCTTGAAGATATCGAATTGACATGAAAGTATGTCAATAAAGGGGAGCAATAAGACAATATTTATTTTGAGAGAGATACTTCGTGAAAAAACTTTAATAGAAAACAAACTTAAACAACGCAAATATCGGAAGGGTAGAGTTTGTGAGCATCCTTGATCCTCTCGTTTTTAGGGGATTCTGTTGCTGTCGCGAAACATGATAAGCCTATCCCTTCACCCCTCCTCGCTGCATCAAAATCCTTTACCTCTGATCTCGTATATGGAACGATTTATAGAGACGCTATAAAAATGCGTATTCGCCCTAAGATTGTTGCTGTCGGGGTGAAATTACCGACAGGATAGGTTCGAAACATCCCTTATATGAGAAAGAGAGAGATGCAATCGCACGTCCAACGCGCCTGCTCGCAAGACACGAAGGGTTGTAGACGACGCATTTCGGTCTCGAACAAAACCGATGCCTGGAGCTATCCTCTTTTCGATCAGCAAGTATAAAGACCGCTGACCGCAAAGATTTGCTCCTGCCAAATATTTTTTCAAGCTGTACAAGATCGATATGGATATATATAATGCGACAAAATGTATGAACTTTTTTAAAAAAGTTTAGAAAACAGGAACCTCATATTTGACATAGAGATGAAGATCACGATAATTTCGAGATAAAAATGATAGATAATAAAATAATTATAATTAAAGATAAATAAATAATAAATATATTATAATATATTTATTATAACTTAATATTTATATTATATAAAATATAATATAAATATTAAGTTATATTTAATAAATATAACTTAAGATAAGAGAGATTTATAATCAAGATTTTTTTATATTATTTTTTTATATTTTTTTATATTTATGTAATGTATAGTTTTCTTTCAATTGTATCTTTTATTCGTGAATATTTAACTTTCTTCTTTTTAAATTTCATACAAATCGATATTATATATTCAGCTTTATGTTAAAAAGATTTATGGATCATAAAGTCTCTGAAAATTTTATGAGGGAGAGATTAATATCTCGAACTCTGGCAACTCTAATTCAATTTTAATGATAAATTTGAAGACAGATTTATTCCACTTGCTGTGGACTGATATGTCTCTCAACTCTTAATTAATTTAATTCCAAATTTGCGATGCTAATGCAGATTTAATAATCTAATTAATTATTATAGGTATGATATAAGAATATTTAAAAACTAGTATATAATATTATAAAAATGACACATTGCGTTTCGTGTTAAATATGGATCAGCGCAGATCTCGGCCAATCGATCGATTGAGCCAATTAATCTGATGACAATCATATCATACCAATATGTCTCGCCAATTGTATCTACTCGAACGTTAATTATGCGATTTTAGAGAAAATAATCGCAATTCTTGGATCAACATCCTAAATCGCGCCTTAGGAGAAATGGACGGCCTGCACATTGCGATCAATAAAATCTTTACACAACGGCAAGAACGACGTTTAAGCATGTATGCGTGTCACTTCGTCGCATACATCCCTCGATACAACCTTGCACTCGCGTGACTTCATCCAAGGTCGCGACCCCTTCGCGACTTCAGCTGCTTTTATCGTACCCTTAATTCTCTTGCGCACCAATCGGCTGTGAGATTTTACGGGGAGCTCTACTATCTTGCTTCTGTCCAGTAATTTATTATCTGTGCAACGTTATCGATATGCAACATATGTTTAATCGAGTTGCATCAAAATTATAGACGAGATTAAAATTCATTTTCCAAATCCATGATCAATACATACACATTGTATGCATAATAAAAAATGTATTGTTTATAACATATTATATTAATTTTATCGTGACATGCTGCTGCTTGATTAAAAATTATCATTGATAATGAATATCTCTAAATTTTTTGTCAAATATCGAGGAATAATAAACATTAAAGAATAATTATAATTATTAATGAATGATTTGGCGAAGTATGGGAACGGAGAAAACGTCGATTAATTATTTGACAATTATTTTATCGAGGAAATAACATTTTGGAATAGTGTAACCGATTTTTCTAAAAATAATATCGAGCTATCGCTCATTGGACCGTGTCCAATAATCACTGTGAGCGTTTGCGAGAAGCGAGATGTATCAGCTGATTCAATATTAAATATATCTAATACTTTACGCTGTTAATTTATATGTATATGTATATATCATACCTTTAGACAGATATATAAATTAATTATGTCAAAATGTACGATTGATGCTGTTAATGTTACATTTGGGTTACATTTATTCAAATATATCATTGTAATTGAACTGACATAATTCGCTCAATTGTTTATAACATCAACATAATAATGTTCAGAAATCTTGCGATTATAGGGAATTATCGTGAAACGCTCGATTTTATTCTGTATAGAAAAAAGGGGGAGGGATAGAAGGAAATTTAATACAGGAATTCGTCTCACGTTCTGTGAAAACGACCCAAATATTGGGAGGCACGCGTTTTTACCTGGAGCCTAATAATCGGCGGGAATGCGTCCTCTTCCGTCATTACTAAATAATAAACTGTACTCTCTTTGATAAGCTCTACACGCACGCTCTGTAAGCACCATGCTGAAGACGTAGACTGGCGGATATTAATAGAGTCCTATGTTATTTTTGTTAAACTCCTATATGATGTGCCTTTGTTAGCAATCTTGCTAAATTTTATATTAATATTTAAAGCCAATACATTTGCTCATACTTACGAATGTAATTTTTATTTTAGGATTGAAAAATATCTTTTTTTTTCTACTACATATCACTGATTATTTAATCTAAAATTAATGATTTAAAAAATATATCGATTTGATAATTTTGTCTGTAAATAGAGATTTATTATACGATTGGTTGAGATTTTAATTTTTATACAAGACGTTGTATACAACAAAACAAATTTTTGATAAAAAAAGTTTCATTTGAATCTTTAAAAATTAATTCCACCAGAAACTGATTGAAAAACTCGGGGTAAGAGCGGTCACGTGATGCCACCACTTTGGTGGAATATATAGCATTTCTCCAGGTTTTAAATAAAACGTCATACCATCAGCTTTTCGAAAATTTGGCCACTTGTCATAATCTGGTCTCACTGGATCTACTTGCGCAGTATTGTTAAGTAACTTGGTATCATAGGGATACAGATTATCTGTCTCGGTTGGAGAATATAAGATAACTCTTTTGTAACCAAATATCTGAGAAAAACAATGATTAATTATTATATGTGAAATATATCTTAAATACAAAGCTGATAGAAAAAAGTCACACAAAGTATGTAATTTGAATAATTTTAATTGCAAGTATCTTTTTACCTGAGAGAGCAGATTATTTTTCGGATCAAAGTGCAAAGGAGACACTGTACCAGCAGGTCCAAACCAGGCATTTACATCAACTTCTGATGATTCCACATCTTTCTCTTCACTATCCGAAAAACAACAATATTCTGGCACTTCAAAATCTTCTTTTAATTCTGGAATCTAAGATTGATTTTCGAGATTATAATTTTATGGCAAGATTGTGTATTAAAGACATCTGTAAACTGTAATATTACCTGTTCAAATAATTGATGCTGCGCTAAATAACCAATTTCGCTATTACTTGCGATAACGTGCTTTTGTAAAAATTCAGAGAAATTAACAAGATGTTGAGTCCAATCCTCCTCAGTATAAGAAGATCCAATTTCGATTGGTACTGTCCGAGACCCTGCGATTTTATTCAGATAATTAGGATTTTTCCATAATGTTAGTGCTTTCCAATGACTCATACAATCTGTAATAAAATATATAAGATTAATATTTTTAATATATTTTCTTTTGACATTTTAAAATAAACTGCTAGATATGTTATTTATATTATTCACAAATATACTTCACACTTTTATCTTACAACACAAATTACAATATAAAACAAAATATTTGTTATTGTCTTGATAGCTAAGTTTATAATTTATATTAATTATAAATTAAACCTGTTAATATGGCCGGCAGTTTGGGCACAAAAATTTTATTATAAAATGTCTGCATTGAAGGTCTTTCAAAATGTCTTTCTGGATAGTTAGAGATTAAATCATTATCCTCCTTGTAATTGATTAAAATTTCTTCTAGATTTATCTTAGCGCCAGAATCTTCTATGAAAATTTTAAAAAATAAATTCATTTAAAAATAGATTAATGTGATCTTTTTTTATTAGTATAAATTGTTTCTCTCTTGAAGATATTCTTACCAGTGCAATAGCTGTTTAGCTTTGTAGCAATAGTTGTCAATAAATTTGGTACGCTAGGAAGAGGTGCACCTAGCAGAATGCCTTTATCAATTTGATTAATAATGTTCCGTAATACAGTCTTTTTCTTTTCTTCTTTATCAGTAAAGCTTTCAGTATTAATTTCATACTGAAGTTCTAATAATATTGCCTAAATATATCAATCATCCCAAAAGAAATTTTTACAAATTAGTACAAGTTTTTGAGAAAAGATATATAGTTATTTTAAAGTCAATAATATATGTTTTATACCTTTATTGCAACGCACAGAGAATAACAATATCTATATCCTATTGGAACATCTTTCCAATAACCCGAGTTTAAAATCTCCCACGTGCGATCTAAACAAGCTTCCACTCTTGTTATCGAGTTGTTTATCCATGCTTCTGAAGTTCTTGAGAAAAACAAATCTTTAAATATATTGAATATTCAATTATATTATTAAATTATATTGTTTAAAATAATCAATATAAAATATATAATTTTCGAAAATCCATGAAATTCTTTCAATTAAATAAAAGAGACATGCTTATTTATATTTCATATTAATTTATTTGTTAAAATAAATATTTAATTTCTTATTAAAAATTTATATTAATTATATATTTTAGATAGCCAATTAGATTTTATTTACATTTGTTCATTAGATGTATGTAGCATATTTATTATGGGCGTCAAATGTAGTTTTATTTCCACAGGTATATGTTCCAATTCTTTTGCTAACAATTCCCAGGGTACTGTTACCATGGAAGTACTGCGAGTCATTTTCTATAAATCACACATACATATATTTCTCAAGTAATAATCATCAATATTATCATAATTTAAACAAAAAAAGAAAGCCTACTTATAAAAGGATACTTCTGCTATACATGGGTTTACTTAAGTATGCCCATTGTACAACGACATGATCAGCTAAATAATACAAGATCTTCCCTGTCAAGGAGAAACTTTTGACTCTGCAGAAACTTTCTATAAATACAATAACGTTCTGTGTGATACATAATGCTCTAAATAAAAATGCTATGATGCACAATGGGACACAAGTGCCAGGACCGTTGCATAAAATGAGCCCTGGATTTTCCCTCCATAAAATTGGAAGACAATTCAAAGTGGCGAACACAGTGGTCCAAACTGACGTAAGGTACGACTGTCGAACTTCCCGACTTCTGTAAATTTCTACAACTTTGTAATCCTCGTTGCCATCCTCCAGATCCCTGACCTTCTCCGCACTGAGCTTATCAGTCTGAGCATGAATGTACACCCTAGGCGAATAATTCTTCAGGTTCAAATGCTTCACGATCCGCAGCATCTCGGCTGTGTGTCCACCGGATCCTAATATTATCATCGTCCTAACCGGACGGGATCCTCCTCTGGGCTCATCGCGTTTCACAAGAATCAGATAACATACCCTGGCAAGTAGGCAACAAACAAACGCGACAGGGAAGAGGACGAGATACCTCAAGCACATCTCGCTTTATCACGCACCTGAAAAAGAGTATCATCGAGTGAAATATGTGTAACAAGTCGCGTTGTCCATACCAGATATGTCAAGAAAAATTCTTACTGATTCCACGAGTCATGGAGGTTAAATAGTTAAATCAACAATCAGCGAGCTTATAACATCCCGAGACGCTTTATTTACATCGCATTCGACGCGCATGCGCGCCATCTGTCATCGCCAATAACCTGCTAGATCCAACAATCAATAGCCAATCACGATCGAGCGCTGTTCGCGATTGGCTGTCGCCGAGAACTCGATCGAATTTCCCATCTGAATGAAGTCTTAGTTCGTGTCCGGTAGCTTCATGCGCCCCCCACACGTACGGACGCCATTTTTATTTATGTGGGGAGCTCGGTGGGGTTGAGACGGAGTGCGAAGAAATTTCTAACGTTTATACGAACGAGATTTACGATAGTTCGAGGGTTGACCAGAGGGATATGTCGCCTCGAGATATGCAAATGACGCGGGTCATTGTTACGTTTACACGTGAGACCTTTGCGTGAGTGACTGTCCATTCCATCGAATGGTGATCGTCGTGAACGCAATTCTCCACCTTTCCCAGCGTTCCTGTTAATAAAATGGATCATCGCCAAAAGGTGAGTCGCGAAAGTACTGTGTCTCTTAACGTATTTTCCGCTTTCCGATGAAAAAGACTCGGATTTAAAAGAGATTCGGAAAAGATGCGCTTCTCTTTAACAACCTCAAAAAAATTTGTCCGCAAAAAATGTAAATTGATTTGTTACCCTCGAGAAGACACTCTGGCTATTCTGATAAAAATGTGTCTATTTGTAGCTTCCGCAAAAACTATAGTTGTCGATACGTGTCGCAAAAACTAAAGCTCGATTTTATTCTTCATTCTTGTATCTATTCTGCTGTAAGGTATGTCTTGCATAGAAAATTTCTATCTATTGTTGATACTTTATTAGATGGTTGTGGTTCCTCAACAATCGAAAATTAAAATCGAGGACGACGACGACGAGGATGTGGAAGCATTGAGATTGGCAGCGCTTAAGTCACTGCGACCTAAGGATGCCACGCATAAGAGGTCAGCGATATTGCAGGTGCAGAAAGTTTTCCCGCAAGTAACGCAACCATCTCGTCTCCCGTACAAGGATCAACGGCCTATGAAAAGAAGTTTCTATCATAACAGGTCGCAGCCAAGACAAAATGGGGTGAGTTTTTAATTTGTACATGTTCGAGTAACTTTAGTAGGAATTTTATGAAAAATGAAAATTGTGCTTTTTGTTTTATAATATTGAAGATGTTTAAATAAATGATGTGCTAAGTTTCGAGATATATGTTGAACAAAATTTATATTTTAATTTATATTTTAATTTTTTATATTTATATTTTAATTTATTAAATGATTAAGATTATGATTTATTAAACGATTAAATGATGAAAATTCAACAATAATAACATTAATACTGCTCGTGTATTGCAAAACAATAATAAAAATTCTAGGGCCAATAATACGAGCTAATTACTAAGGTCTAAATAAAATAATATAAATGATTAATTCTCAATATATGTTTATACATTTGTAATTTATGTTTGCAGAATGTGTATTATCAGAGCCCTCGTAATCCGAATCTAATAGCGATAGTTCCTGTAGATGAACCATCTCCAATTCAGCAGGCTCAGCTACCTCCTGTAGAAAAGACTGAACCCAGTGTAAAATCACATCCACAAGGTAGGTCTATTATATTTTTACATAATTAATATTGATTATGCAGGATTAGTACTGATAATTCCATTTTTTTTTTTTCAAAGATCAAGTAATTAAAACTGAATCATGAAATTTCAGAAATATCGAAATTTCATCGTTTTAAAGACAGTGGAAGTGCTTCAGAAGAAGAAGATGCAAAGGAGCAAAAAAGTAATACAACTTCTGTACAGACAGAAATAGTAAAAAAGGAACCAGAAGAATCTTTGGAAATAGAAAGTCAGGAGGAAACTACAGAGAGTTCTCAAAAAAATGGAGATAACCAAGAAGATGAAGGTAACGACGATGATGATGATGTACTCTTAATGGCCGACCTCGAGGAAGAAGACAGTTTAGAACGTTTAATGGATGAGATGGAGAGAGAAATGAATGATGGAAATAAGCCATCTGAAAAGAAAGACAAAAAATTGAATAAAAGCGAAACTAAGAATGTAACGAAAGGTGACGAAGGGAACAAAAATTCTGATCCAAAAATGAAATCGGACGAAAATTGCAGCAAGAAGGAGAGAAACAACACGGTTACCTCGTCTCTGGCTGCAGTCGTCAAGAACGATAGACGATCGGTTTCTCCGCACATAACGAACCGGGTAGGTCAGAAACGCAAGTCACTATCCCCAAGGTCACGATCACGAAAGAAATCACCAAGGAGATCTCCCAGAAAATCTCCGATTAGACAGCCAAAGAGATCTCCGAGGGAATCGATAAGGTATAGATCGCCTCGCAGATCTCCATCGTCGCGATATTCCCCTAGATCCAGATCACCCAGACTCTCGCCGCGTAGATCTCCAAACAGAACGACCACGAAGAGATCGCCGCTGAGAAAATTATCCCCAAGAGGCAGGTCACCCAAACTTTCATCACGCTCCAGATCGCCCCGGCCACACAGATCGAGATCGCCGAGACGATCGCCTCGATCGAAGTCTCCCAGACTTCATTCTCCCAAGATATCACGCTCCAGATCACCAAGATTGTCAAGATCGAGATCGCCGCGTTTCTCGCCACCGCTCAGATCATCCAGATCCAAGTCTCCCAGATTATCGCCAAGAAGAGTATCGCCTCGTCGATTACGATCCAGATCCAGATCTCCCGGTTTGTCTTCTCCTCGAAGGGGATCGCCTCGCTTGCGATCGCCTCGCCTACGATCCCCAAATTTGTCACCGCGTAGAACACCACCGCGCCTGAGATCGCCACGACTTTCGCCTCGCAGATCACCATGGTCATCCCCGAGACATTCGCCCCGTCTTTCGCCGCGACGGAGACGCTCTCCCAAAGAGCGGTGGTCACCTAAAGAATTACCCAGGAAGCATGGACCACGTTCCATCACTCCGGACATCAATCGAGACGAGTATGCGAGAGATCCGTCTCCGGTTTTCAAGAATGCAGTGTCACCAGAAATACCCAGAATGAGAGCAAAACAAAAGGATGACGCGTATGAAAGGTCAGAAACAGTGAAGGAATCCGTTGATACGATCAATGATCCCGTGCTCGAAGCAAGAAGAAAAAAATTTGAATCTACGCGGCCTATCGATCCTGTAAATGCCAATAAAAAGATTAAATTATCCAAGAAACATACCACGAATACGAAAGTGGATTCCTCGGAAGGAACGGAGATTCCGTTAAGAAAAACGAATAAAACTTTAGAGGAGTTTGATGTTCAGGAGATGGATTTATGTTTGCCAGCAGCAGGTTATGAGTTTGAAGAATTTGAAGAAGCGGTAGAGAATACGTCTCCGACAATTATTACAAGCTCTGTAAATACATGCATAGACGTAGAGCCACAAAAGATGGAGAAAGAAAAGTCTTTGAAGAAAAAGAAGAAGCGCGATAAGGAGTTGTATCAAGTGGGAAAACTAAAAAATGAACTGCCGCTTTCTGAACGTATCGGAAAAGATAAGAAGTGTAAGAAACGTAAGGAGATAGTCTCCGAGGAGAGCATGGAGAGCACTGTATTCGAAGATATAGCAGATGAAGAAGGAGATTTACGAACGGAACTCAGCAGGAGACGCGCGGAAAGATTGAACAGAACAGTGCCGATTCAATCGGCTAGATTAGTGCAGTCAGCTTTCAAAGGCGTTGTTAATGAGTAAGTATTAGATATTATGTGATATTCTTATTGTGTGTTTTCTTTTGACAGCGTACTTATTGCGTTTCGCGTTTCTTTGCAGGGTTGTGAAAAATAATGCGAAAGCTAATCAGAGACATGTCCTTAACACTGATGAAAAATGTAAGTAACAATAATATTTATTCAACTGCTCAATATCTCTGTATCTCATATTTCGGTTAACTTTTTTTTTCGATTGTACGAATCACTTTTAATAACGAATGTTTCTCTTTTCACAGCTAATCAAAAGGAAGTCAGACGGGTTACTGTGCTACACAGATCACTAACGGAATTACACGATTCTGAAGGTATTTATATCTTGTTGTAATATATTTCAAAGTTTTAAAACATAAATATTTTTAAGCTTTCACTTATAATATTTGATTACATATTGAAAAAATTACGGAATATTTAATTAAAAAAATGATATTATATATACAGTTATTATATTATTTTATTACAATTATTATTATTTACAATTATTATTTTTCACATACATTTCTAAAGAAAATATTTTATTGTTAGAAACATCATTAAATGTGAAATTTCTTGACTAAATCTAGTTTTGTTGTTATTTTTTCATTTACAGATGAAAGTACTCTTGATTCGAAAGTACCTGTGCGTTTCAGGCTGGGGCTCAACAAACAAGTGCAAGAGTCCAGAGAATCCAAGGTTACTCGAAAAACATCCAAAAGACAGGGTCGTAAGGTAAAGCACAAAAATCATTTGTCTTTAAAAGATCCTGAGCATATTTCGTAGTGCATAAATTATACCTTTATCTACTCTAGATTTGTAAGTAGTATGGTAATCTCTTATCAACACGGTTTAATCGATATTTTGTGATACTACCAAGAGTTAAGTACATGTAAAGAAAAAGATACATTTTGAAATATATTCATACTTTTATTGATTACAATGGAATGAGGGCAGATAAAAAAAAACAGCAAATAACAAAAATTAAATTATTACGCTTTATGTATAATATTTGCATATAAAAATTAAAATTATATAATCTAATATAATTTGAATGACGATCAATTACTCTATTTGTGTTAACTTAATAAAATCACTTCTTTGAATATAACTAAGGAAACATATTTCAATAGATATTATTTTTTATTTATTATTTAGAGGGGATGATTTTTTTCATTAGAAATTATTTTAAGTAAATAATTACACACAAAAATATTTCATTAAGTAAATTAAGTTATATAAAATTATTTATGTGAAACGCAGTGTGAAACAATATTGTGTGCCTTTTAATAACATATAGCTAGAAGATAATATAAATGTCGCGAGATAATTTTGCGTTATTTAATTTTGTTGAAAAAATGGAGGTGTTTTCGTGAAACAGAAATAACAATGAAATAATAATGCTACATGTTGAAAAAAAAAAAGGAAACGAGCAATTGTGTATAGAATATTTTGCAGAAATTGTTTGCAATTTAGTATTGCGTAATTCTAGACTCGAGTCCAGTAGAAAATAAGAGTGATCTGTTTTTTGTTTAGGAATAAAATAAATCCGCGTTCATCCGATTGCATATTTGTATGAAGAGAGAATAGCGGTTCATCTCTTACTGCTCATTATGTTGTCGACACATAGGAAGATGCGCTCATTAACGGTTATATTATATCATATAAAAAGCATCTCTTTTCTCTTTTCAAGCATAAAGTACAATAATATTAATAATACTTGAAGATAATATCTAAATTTTTCGATATTTTACGATTTAAATGTACGCGATTGTTTATCGTTTGCTTAGGAAAAGTTGATTACGTGTGATTATATTAAATCATTTGTTGTATTAAAGATTATGTATATAACTTACTTTGCTCGTTCACCTAATAAACAAGAATCATTAATATAATCCCAAAGCTACCTATTGCAAAACCTAAGTATATTTTATATGAGAATTAGTAATGTGTAGGCACATATCTTAATTGTATATAGCACTTAATACCGATCAAATTTAATAAGAATGTTGTAGTATAGCTTGTAAATTCGGTTAACGATGTGTCGCGGCACCAAATGTCCTGTACAAATCATAATAGCGATCCAGCAACAATGCAATTTTTGTTAAAATTTATTTTTAATGTCGCTAAACGACATATTTTTAAGCAGAATGCAAATTCCTTAAGATCTAATTGACAATGTTTTATAAATTGATTATATATATATATATATATATATATATATATATATATATATTTAACGCTCATTTACAATTAAGAAATTACAATTAGTATATTAAAGTAACAATGTGTAGAAGAGAAAAGAATAACTGTTCTCCATAGATTTAAAAAAAATACGCTGATAAAATATAACGGCATTTACACGTGTAGCTTACTATTCTTCAAAATTGTATAAAAATGTATATGTTAATTTTATGTGTTTTCGACGGTAGATATTAATGCATATAATTTATTGTTATATATTTTTACTTGCACTTTCCGTGGAAAGTACAATTATATCCTGTTTAATGTATTTTGATATAATTGTATTTAATTTTAATGATCGCGGGAGTGACATGTATCCCGTCACTCTTTTAATTATATATTTCCATATATTGACAATTAGGATATATAACATGCATCTCTCGGTACAGCGTATGTATAACTAATATGCGTGAACATTTTTTAGGCTGTTGTGCAGCTATGTACATAAATTCAATCTCTACTTCGTATACCAAGCTAAATACCTCATAGTATCTATGAAGGTGTAAACGCTACTTTTACGTCAATAAAAACTGATATTCCATTTTAGAGAAATTTTCTTCCATAAAATTGTTATTACGAGGACCATAATAGGAGAAACTCTTATTTATATTTATATATATATAATATTAAATATAATATATATACATATATATATATATATGTATATATGTGGTATAAAGGTGATGTTATTAATAGCTACATGCGTGCCTTTCTTTATGTTTAATTAAAAAAACGTGCGTGTAAATAGACTCGTTTTTTTTTTCATTACGCTTAAATAGTGAAACGCATTTTCGCGCTGGCCGAAACGAAACTTTTTTATTGCCGTTTTATTTACATATGGTACGTGTGTATTTGTGACGTTAACTTTAAGAGTTGCATAATAGATACCTTGTAGTTATAGAAATATAATGAGACTGAGAAAGAAATTACGAGCCTTAACCAGTGCATAAATATAATGTGATATTTGGAGGGATTTTTACACTTTCCCTTAGATGCGTTTTCACTATCTTAGAATAACACAGATAGCGTGATAATCTTTAACATTTAAAGATTATATTATATATGTATTGAATACATATATAAAATATGATGTAAAACTTCATCATTTATTAGATCTAAATATTGTACATTATAAAATATTTTATTTTTATATAAAATTGTATTATTGTAAAATTTAATTTGTGAATAATTTATACAATCTATAATTTTAAGTTTATTTTATTTTATTTTATTTTACAATTATTGCTTGTCAAACACAATTGCAATTTTTAAAAATTCAATTCAAAGAATTTGAAAAAAAATATTTTACATTAAACGGCAATTATATTTTTTCAAACTAACTCGATTTAATCTTCTGTGTTATTCTACGATAGAACCGCGATAGATCGCGGATTTCTGTGACCGTTATTGATTATTTAATTTATTAACTTAATTTTTGTCATAGTGGTAAATATATAGATGGGAATAATTTGTTGACAAAATTTTTTGGTAATCTTTTGGTTAAATCGTAATTTAATAACACAATTCGTATATATTTATTGATAAATATCTCTTGCTTTTTTACATTATGAGTATCAATTGTAATGATAAATAATAATTATAAAAATTTAAAATTGTGTGTGTATGAAATTATTGATTTCGTGTCTTTTTATAGAATTTTAGCGGGATGATTTCTTATTTTGCTGATTAATTTTATATATTATTTATTTCTCCGCGCACATGAAGAGAGAAAGAGAGAGAGAAAGAGAGTGTGTGTGTGTGTGTATTATATTTATTATTGTAAACATTCAACCATCTGTAATTTACCACGCGAACGCATATCACACAATATGTATGACTGTATCTATTTGTATATCTGTATATTTGTACTTATACCTTCTGACAAAAAGAGGAAACAGCGCGAGATTATCGCATACTTCCTACTCAGATGTAGTGACGCTTAAATCAATAACGAAGTAAGATGAGTGAGACGTATCACTTCGTACGTCGTTTTAGAATTAATTGAATCTTTTATTTCAGAAAAAAAAGATACAGAGAATAAAAAGATATTTTTTCAGCTACTTCATTTCAACGATTTTCTCTTTCTACACCTCGAATCTCTTGCATTCGTAAGGATTGACATTTTCTTCCCTTTGTCCCTTTCGTGAGTCCTTTGCGATATCATGCGACATTAGTAGACGGTACCGCATTTTATGAATATGTATAAGAAAAAGCTCTCTTTTTCAAGTCTGTATCACGCAAAATCAAATTGTAGAAACTATAAAAGCCTTAAGCGACTCATGACTTGGAACATAATGGGAGCGAAGGGTGAACTTTGCATCAATTACACGATCGATTAAATGTAATTATGCTGTTCGTGTTACTTCGACTTTGAATTATTGTTAATATAAGCGGATACGAGGCTCTTTTTACACATGAGAATGAGAAATAATAATTGAATAATTGAAATAATTGAAATAATAATATTGTTACATTTAATTTTAAGAGATGCAATAATATGCCACATATTTACTATTTCATTTAATGATACTTTCAAAAGTATTTTCTGTAATTATTATTTTTTTTCTTGATTAAGATCTTTATTTGGATATTATTTAAAGCAATATTTATCATTGTTTTTATATTATTTTGATAGGAAATTATAAAGGATATAATTAAGTGTTATTTCATTTTATAATATGTTAAAAATTTGAATACTATTTATTACGAATCCCTTATGTAAAGTTTTGATTATCTCGATAAAAGGTTCGTTCAATATTTTTTTAGAATGATAAAAAGTTATAAAAAATGTTAGTGTTGATTTAATTGATACAAAATATACGAAGATTTGTTCTCATCAAAAAACGTGTTTAAAATATATTACAAATGTATATATATGTATATATATATATGTCTCTATCTATATATTTAATATTTTAACAAAATATTAAATATGAAGTATATATTTTTTATTGTATTTAATATTTTAACAAAATATTAAATATGTTTGATTGTAATTTTTAATAATAAAAGATAAAAATAGTTATTCAGTTTTTGCAAATTTAGCATTTAATATTTAACTTTTTTCTTTATAGAAATTTTAATTTTTTTAATTATAAAGCTAACTTTTTTTTTAATAAAAAGCAAACAATTTTATTTTAGAGACGTGCATCATAAAAAATTTCTTCAAAATATTCCCTTTACTTTATTATTCCATTTAATCTTAAATAAAAATATGTGATAGATCTCGGTGAATTTTCAGGAAATTTTTTACAAACTTTGAATATACAGATACTTTATAAATGATATTGTTTGACTTGGTATTTGGGGATACTTTTGTATATTGCGTTGTACTCCGAGGAGGGTTGTAAATCGGAGCAGCGGGGGTAGTTGCAGGTCGTGCAGGCGCAGACGCGGGTGGTCTGGTGAACGAACGGGTACTTCGTACTCAGTAATCAATGGCATAGCAGAGTTGCTCGAGGCACCGTCTCCGGTCACAATTGGTGCGATACCCGTAGAAGCCACCCTTTCTCTCCTATCGAAGATCGGATCCCCCGAAATAAGATCGCGTGCGAAATAAACTGGTGATCGATCACGCGTTCCTGACGATGACAGATCGTGGCGTTGATTAATTACGTCGCGGACCCTCGCGATAATCAGGTAATCGTTGAATTATAAGCGAAAGTAGGTGATGCCCTGGAGTGAGCCCGCGATCCCATTATTGTGACATCAATCTCGTGATAGATCATCGAACGAGAGGGATCGATCGGATCATCGGGTGAACCATGAACCATGGATACGTCGCAGGTCGAAAACGACGCGACTTCGGAGGAGAAACGTAAGGAAGGTAGGCGATCTTAGGGAGAACTTGACTTATCTCGAGCTCGATGAGATCCGGGAGTGGGCTTCTCGCGCGGTTTCTCTCGGAGAGTTTTATGTTCTATTTGCATATCATTGTTGTCAGTTATCGCGTTATAAAATTAGTCGGTTTCTTCATGATATCGATTTGATAATAATTGAATTATTTTGTTTTTTACAAGTTAGTCGCGGATTTTACAAAAATAGTCGCGGATTTATCAGTTTCGAAGTTTCATTAAAATCGTATATTATATTTTAAAGCTGATCTTATGCATTCAATCTAACAGCTTCAAAATGAAAATGTCACCGAATTAATTTAACGGTGAAAAATTAAATTAAATTTCAAACTGAGAGATATATGTTGGATCTCGAATTGTCGAAATATAATTTATTCAACAATTCCGAATGTGGATATATTTATATTCACTGAATTGCATGTCCTTATTCGAAATTAGTTCTTTTAATTGGATTAATTTTACGCTTTTGATTGTAATGATAGAACGCACTGTAAAATTCGCATGCTTAATATCTGTAATTTTCTGTTAATTTAAAGCACTTAATATCGCTAACTAACGCAATTTATTTAACGCACGATTTCAGAGTTTGAAACTGGTATAATTATTATATGAATTAATTATCATATATATTTATATATTTAAAATATATATTTAATATATATATTTAATACATAATATAAATATATTTATGTATACAGGATGTCCCGCAACTACCGCTCAATATTTTAAAGGTAGATTCTCTGGCCAATTTCAAAACGATTTTTCCTCAGCGAAAATGTCGAGGCACTAATAGTTTTCGAGTTATAAATGATTGAAAATAAAGGGTTTTTTGCAAACTAAGCCTTATGGGAATAAAATATTAATAAAGTCACATTCTTTAGTTAATTTTAGGTAGAGTTTACTTTAATAGAATTTTAATTTAAGGCTTAGTTAGAAAGATACATAGTGACAAAAATTAGGAATATGCAAAAAATAATGATCTTCTTCGGCATTTTCGCTGAGGAAAAATCGTTTTTAAATTGGTCAGAGAATCTACCTTTAAAATATGGAGCGGTAGTTGCGGGACACCCTGTATAAATATATCTCAATTATTTTGAAAAACGCGCATCGTCAGATTTTAAATACATTGAAATTAATCGATCTTAATTACAATCAAATGTTCATTTAATCAGAGCACAAAACAATTAATATATATTTATTTATTTTCCATCGAAATTACATGTCAGTTTCAATCTCGTTTAATTTCGATTTCGCAGAATATTAATTCATCTTCCGCAAAGCAGTGTATTGTGCGTATCATTGTTAATCTCTCATCTTACTAATTGTTGCACATTGTTAATTACTCTTGAATCGTGAGATGCACCTGTTAATAATTATAGTAGAAGAGAACGCTTGCGAAGGAAAAAATAGTATTCAATAAATAGCATCGCCTTGAAATAGTAGGGCATAGCATGTAGCGAAAAAAAATGTTTATATGCGTCGTTCGCGAGCACGTCAAGAGATCAACAAGTCGTGCGTTCGTCAAGTTGCACCAGGTGTCCCGCATGATGTGATGTTCCTTTCGAAGTAGCCGATGTAACGTCTCGTGTGGTGAACGTAATCTTTCTCTTTTCCTTCCTCTCTCTCTCTCTCTCTCTCTCTCTTTCTTTTTCTCTCTCTCTCTCTAATAAACATGTTTCAAAGAACGCGTTTAAGCCATGGGTAGCGGAGGGGTTGGTGAAGTACCGACGATATTTCATCCCCGACGATCGCGTACGTCGAATATAACCCTCAGCGATGATCAACAGATTCACGGTCCCTTCATCACTCCTATCCAGGTTGCGCTTCACGCAGGTAAGTTGACAGCGCGCTTTTACATATGACGGATTGCGTCGATGCCCTTAGACCGGGTGTTTCCTCTTGATCACAGATATTTTGAGGAATAGATTAAAAAGAGCGATAACTTGTTAATACTTATATTATTTAATTGTATAATACTACAGGGTGTCCCGAAACTATCGCTCCATATTTTAAAGGTAGATTCTCTGGCCAATTTAAAAACGATTTTTCCTCAGCGAAAATATCGAAGAAAATCATTATTTTTTGCATATTCCCAATTTTTGTTATGATTCCCAATGTTTGTTATCTTTCTAACTAAGCCCTCAATTAAAATTCTATTAAATTCTATTAAAGTAAAATCACATTCTTTAGTTAATTTCAGGTAGAGTTTACTTTAATAGAATTTTAATAAAACTCCTTAGTTTTAGGTAGAGTTTACTTTAATAGAATTTTAATAAAACTAAGGAGTTAGTTTGTTTTAAAATTCTATTAAAGTAAACTCTACCTAAAATTAATTAAAGAATGTGACTTTATTAATATTTTATTCCCATAAGACTTAGTTTGCGAAAAACCCTTTATTATTCAATCATTTATAACTCGAAAACTATTAGTGCCTCGATTTTCGCTGAGGAAACATCGTTTTTAATTGGCCAGAGAATCTACCTTTAAAATATGGAGCGATAGTTTCGGGACATTCTGTATACTATATATATTACTATATACAGGGAAGGGAAGTAACGCGTTACTTGTAACGCCGTTACCGTTATAGTTACTTTTTTTTGGTAACGATCCAGTAACGCCGTTATTTTTTTTTTCTGTAACTATAACGATAACGTAGTTACATTTTTTTTAGTAACGATAACGAATTTACAGTTACTTTTAGCGTTACTTTTTCGGTAATTCTGTACTATCACCTTTTAGAGGCCATCTAAATGATGACCTATTAGAATATCAACTTTTATTAAAAATTAATAAAAAACATCGATAAAATTTAACATATGTTTTGTGATTTAAATCCTTTCATAAAGAAAGAAAGAGAGAGAGTATGTATTGTACGAAACAAAATTTATTATGATTATAGATTTAAAAAAAGTAACGAAAAAGTAACGAACCGTTATTTTTTAAGTAACGGTAACTGTAACTAGTTATTTTTGAAAATCAGTAACTAATAACGGTAACTAGTTACTTTTTTAACTTGATAACGAGTAACGGTAACTTACTTTTAAGGTAAGTTATTTTTAAAAAGTAACGTTCCCTTCCCTGACTATATATAATACTAATCATTTATTATAAAATTGCTTATTTATTCAATAAAAATTGGAAAATTTTAATTTTATCTCGATAATTGAATTAGAACTTTTTTATTGGATGCTGCTATAACACATCACTCTAATTTAAGATGATTATAAACTTATTGTTGACATTATAAAATGATAAAATAATAGTATAATATAATTATATTGTAATAATATAATATAATATATATATATATATATATATATATATTAATAATATAATAATATAATATTACATTATAATAATATAATATAATATAATATAATTATAAAATTATGTGTTGACACGTGACGTCAGAAACTATAAATGATTTGTATTCCTAATCAAGTTTTCCAAAGAAACCGATTTATGATTGGAATCTGTGGTTGAAGGGAGACACAATCGGTTTCTGATTCTCGATATAATGGTCATCAATGATTCGACTCATGTCAATATCGATTGGAGAACGTAATAGATCTAGAGCCGGTGGATTTGTAGCATCTTGTGTAGCGTATCTATGAGAAACTTAGAGTTCCCAGAAAGCCTACATTAGCTCTTTATAGTCTTCATAGTCTTAGTAATCACTAATTTTCCGATGTATTAGTCTCCTTCCATTATTATACAAAGTGCCTAGTACATTTCGCGTGTAATATTTCAATTTGCTGAAGTTAGTCTGCCTCTATAAATAGTATAAAGATAATGTGTAAAAAATATCGGACATGCTTGCGAAAAACTGCGCACATCATCTTAAGCTGTTAAAAGACTATGCCTACAACACATTCACACATGCAGATATATATATACACCTTTCGTACACGGCTTTATTCGGACAGGGAGCGAATAAAAATAGATTCGATCTCGTAGCTTCTTTGATTTCCTGGAGCACAAAATCCACGATAATCACATCTATAACACAGGCCCACAAAAAAAAAGTACCCTGTGCTGGCGATCTGACTAGGCTAGTCTTATGTATTTTGGCCCGCTGAATTCGAATCTGACGTCAAAATTGCTCCATCGCGTCATAGTTTTTTTAAAATCTCAAAAATAGATGAAAATTTCGACTTTAAAAACCGACTTTCTAAGGTAATAAGGCTGCGCTACTTGGAGAAAAAATTACTGAAATCATATTTTAATGTATTTTCAGACATTATAAATCCAAATCCGACCTAGAATATAAACGTTGTGCTCAATTTATGATGCGAGCTGGACCTAATGCCCGAATAATGTCTTATGATCGTCTGCGCTTACGCACTCTTTTATCTTCAAATGACCTGTGAAGTGAATTTTTCTTACGCTTTTTTCTTTCTACAATATTTTCTCTTTTTAACATCCAACAAAAATCAGTCATCATATTTTTATCTCATCGTCCTTGATATCGGCGCTCCATTTCTTTAATATATATATATTAAAGAAATGAAGTGCCGATATCATGATTATATTCTAGGTCGGATTTGGATTTATAATGTCTGAAAATACATTAAAATACATTAAAATATGATTTCGGTAACTTTTTCTTCAAGAAGCGCAGTCTTATTCCCCTAGAATGTCGATTTTTACGAAATTTTCGTCTATTTTTGACATTTAAAAAAAACTGTGACGTGATGGAGCAATTCTGATGTCAGATTCGAATTCAGCGGGCCAAAATACATAAGACAGGATACTTTTTTTTTGTGAGCCTGTGTAATTATGGATGATTAATGAAAATACACGCTGAGTATCTGTGTCCAGAGTACCTTTTGCAAGCGAACAAATTCGGATGGAAGTATCTCTCCCGAGAGATGAAGGATCAGCTGACATCAATATATTTCAGGATGCGAGCAACAGCAGGGTTGCACCGTCGCCGATGGACGCAACGATTCTGCGTCCAGTTGTCGCACCCTGGAGACCACCGGAAGTGCCGTAGGAAGCGGCGGGGGAGGTGGTAGTGGTGGCGAAAGCGGGACCGGAAGTGTGCAAGCACAATCGACAGCTCAAACTCGGTCGTCGATTCACGTAACCCCGACCCCGACTCCGGTTGTTCAACGACCGAGTTCGATTTCAGCATGTTTCGCCTCCTGCTGCGCCGAGAGCGCGAAGAAGGTCGAGTGCAACTTCATCTTGAAGTTAAAATTATCGTTCAGAAGTTTGTGTTGCATAGTGCATAGTTGCAGCAGAAGTGTAGATTGAACAATTCAAAACAAAGTTGAGCTATTGTGTTTAACAGACAGTTATTGAAGATCAAAACATTTAATTTAGAATTATTCTATAGCATTTTGTGTCTCTCGCAGATTAATTATATAATTTAATAAAAAAAAATACAAGAAGGAGAATATCAATTTTATAATTAAAATTGCAAAATAAAATTTTAATGTTTTATAGCTATATCATGTGTTGAGGAAGTTTGATTGCAATCAGAAAGTATTTTATATTGTTGTTACTTTTAGTCATTAAAAAAGGATTTATTCTATCAATTATGATGAATAAGATAGTTATGGTTAAATATAAGATCTGCAATAAGATTGCAAATTAAATAAAAATTGAGGATCTAGCAATTTAAATTATAAATTATATTTATTTAAAGATTTCAAAATCATTAAATATGAATTTAATATTAAAAAATTAAATTTAAAATAATAGCTATTAAAATTTTTAGAATCCGGATTTTTACAAAAATTTGTATACACACATATTATGAATTTAATTTTATATAATTTTATATAATGAATTTTTTTATATAATTATATAAATTTAAATTCATATATTTTAAATTTTAAATTTTAATATTTGATTCAATAATTTAAAAGAGCTTTAAATAAACATAATTAAAAACTATTTGATAGATTCTCAATGACCTAATCGCAATGATCTTTTCTAAGGTTTTTTTTAATAAATTATTTTATATTTAATCACATAAATATTCTAACGTAATAAATTTCTTTTAAGAACTGAAAATTTTAATAAATAGTTATATAATTTTGATTGTAATTAAGCTCTTTAATAGATTTCTGCATCATTATAAACATGATAAAGTACATTAAAATAATAATCCTTTCTTTGCAACTTTAACCGCAAATTTCTCAAAAATAACGTGATGAGTCCGAAAATTGAAAACCAGAATCGCACGCACGTTAGCATCAAAATACCTGTGGAAACTAACTATTCTTTTTCTTGTGTTCGAAAAAAGTTATTTTTTATTAAACTATATTACTCATAATTGCAGATATATTTCGGGGTGTGCGTGACGATATGCGTGACGGCGAGTTGGGTGGGGGCGACTCACTGCATCAAGTATTTGTACTTTCACAAGTCCGAGGAAATCCCGGAGACGTCCGTCAAGACGGAGACGACCGCAAATTCCACCGCGGACGACCTGCATCATCAGCATGTGAGCTTATTTATCTCTCAAAATTTCTCATTTTTCTCTCTTTTACCTTCCCTAGCGAAAATGAATATTCGAAGCGTAAGCCAAATGTAAGGAAGTGTAATAGAAGCGTAAACGAAGCTCCTAAGAAGCGTAAATTGAAACGTCGAAGCGTAAACGAAGCGTTTAACGTTTCGACGTTTCAATTTACGCTTCTTAGGAGCTTCGTTTATGCTTCGACGTTTCAATTTACGCTTCTTAGGAGCTTCGTTTACGCTTCTATTACACTTCCTTACATTTGGCTTACGCTCCGAATATTCATTTTCGCTAGGGTTCTTCTCTAACGATGACGTATAATGATTAATTTTCAGATCACCCTTCCTTACGACGCACCCTTCTTCACGACGTGGTTCTGCACCAACTGGGAAGTCCTATATTTCCCGGTGTACTTCATCTGTCGAGCTACCAGAACCAAGTGCGCTACCCCTTCCGAAATAATCGTCGAGAGCCTTCGCGGCTTTCGCGATAAGGGTTTCACCGGCGGTCGCTTCTTGCTCAAATGCAGTCTCTTCTGTTGCCTGTGGGTCATCACGAATTACTTGTATATACTCTCGTTGCGAATACTGTTAGCCACGGACGTAATGGCATTATTCGCGACCAACGTTTCGTGCGTCTATCTGCTCTCATGGGTCATTCTTCACGAGCAATTTGTGGGTGTGAGGGTTAGTATTTCAAAAAAAATTTCTTTTTTTATACCATTCTTTTGATATACCAGAGAGAAAGAGAGACAGAAAGTGAGTTAAATATAATTAAAGATTAAAGATAAATAATTAAAGAGAAATAATTAAAAATAATTTAATTAAAGAATAGAATTAAAGAGAAATAATTAAAAATAATTAAAAATAAGTTAAAAATAATTTTGTTAATATAATTTAATATAATTTAATTAATTTAGTAGATGATTACATTTAGTAGAAGAGTGAGAAGAAAAAGAAAGAGGTGTATTAATTATTAAATATTATAAAAATTATTTTTTAATATATTATAATATTAAATAATATTTTATATTTTATTAAATAATTTATTAATAATATTTTATAATATTAAATAATATTTTATAATATTTTTTATAATATAAAAATATTTTTTGTATAAAGGATATTAAATTTTCTTGATATAAATAAAGATAAGTTGCAAATTAAAAATTAAAAAATAACTTTTACATCTGATATCATAGAGTACACTCTTCTTGAATTTTCACAACAAAAGACTTTAATTTTAAATTCTTGAACTCCTGTTATTATTATTACAGATAGTCGCGGTGATCCTGTGCAATACCGGCATCGCGCTCTTAGCTTACATGGATGGCATAACCGGAAGTCCGACTCTCGGAGGTGTCGTTTTAGCTACAGCAGCGGCAGCTGGCTCTGCCGTTTACAAAGTAAGCGTTGTAACATTTATATTAATACGCAAATCATAATGACAAGATATTGAAGACCTTTTAATTAAAAAACAAATTTTGTTTCCTCTTCATAGGTTCTCTTTAAGAAAGTAATAGGAGAAACTACGTTCGGCCAAATGTCTCTATTTTTCTCTCTTATCGGTTTATGCAACGCCGCCTTGTTATGGCCGATTTGTCTGGCCTTATACTTTTCCGGGGCGGAAACCATGCACTGGACAAGACTACCGTGGGCAGCGTTACTTTCCGCTAGCATCCTTCATTTAGGTCCGAACTCACATCGAGCTAAACTACTTAATACGGTAGCAATCAAAAGTGCATTATTTATAGAAACAGGTTGTTACTTTAATGAGCACAAAAACATATATAAATATTATCAAATTATGTTTTATTCCTGTTACTTTAATAATTTTATGAACATGAACAAAACACGAGGGAAAAAGATAAAAAATTATTCATTTATTTATATTTTCTGTATTTTCTGTAATTTATATTTTCTGTATTTTCTGTATTTTCTGTAGTTTATATTTTCTGTATTTCTTAGATGGTGCAGTACTTTTGACTGATACCGTATATATTAAACTCGTATATGCTCGTAATTAATATGCACTTTGATTTATTTACAGTTGCGAATATGCTCGGCAATTTCAGCATCGCCCTCACTTACGACTTGTTCATTACTCTTGGATTAATCACAGCTGTACCTGTGTCCGCTGGTACGTGTAAAACGATCAACTAGTTACTTTAAAGTATCATATTCGCGCAAATTAATTAAACAATGAAATTAAATCAATTTAATTAATTCGCGTAAATTAATTAAATAATGAAATTAAATCAATTTAATTAATTCGCGTAAATTAATTAAGTAATTAAATTAAATCAATTTAATTAATCGTGAATTAAAAGAAAAGGAAGTGAGTTGTAACACGCTCCATAAATATGAGAAATGATAATTCTCTATTCGCATAATTTACGAAAACAACATCAATAGAGAATTACTTGTCCTTTATTTTTATTCACATACCATTTTTTAATAATAATAATTATAAAATTGATGCAGCATTGGACGTTATTTTCTACGGGGCGTACTTTATGGGCATGAAATTGGCAGGCATGATCTTCATAGCGGTCGGTTTCTTCCTCGTCATGTTTCCGGATAATTGGCCCGATTACATAACGAGACTCCTCCGGTACGTTTTCCTAACTTGTATTCCACGTATAATGCGGTTCTGTGGTATGCACTTTTAATTCGGAGTTTTATTATTTTCTCTTTTAGTCTTTAGTTCTTTTAGAGAGTTCTATCCTACTTTTGTCTATCTCTTTCTCTTTCCTTCTCTCTCTCTCTCTCTCTCTCTCTCTTCTATACATTTTCTTTACTCTTGCAACGATACGGACTGTCGTTTTTTACTTTGTTTGGCAGCAGAATAGAGGCAGCGCGTAGTCTCACTCAAGTAGAGTGCTTGACATATGTATATATGTATATATATATATACATTTATATCATTTACGCTGCCTTAATTCTTTCGATTTTTTTGAGAGCGTACAAAATATATTTTACAAACTTTTACAAGCTTTTGTAAAGTAACGCGTTTTCTAAAAAAGACCTTTTATATCCTCATTTTTGCACAACGTATAATTTTAATTAAAAAAAAAAAAAAAAAAAAAAAACTCTCCCTCTCGCCGAAGAAAAGAGTCGCCTAATGAAACGCGAACCTTAATAAAGCGAACGAGAAGAACGTTAAGAATCTTCTTTTTAAGATTCACCATTATGTATATCACTTGCGATATCGTTTTTCGTTTGAGAGATCCTACGACTTTTCGATTTGAACTTGTGTTTTTTGAAGCGCAAATTCTTCGAATTTATTTTGCGTCTCATCAGCCACTTTGCAGCTTTGCAGCCCCCATGCCAGACGACATACCAGATTTATCATACGAAATATTTTGTTTCGCTGCATAGACATACATCAGCCGTGCGATTTTATGCCGAGCATTGCGGTTTTCTTTCGCATTTAGAGGCATCTCTCGTGCACACTCTCGTCACGCTTAACAGAAATTAAAGACCAGCACTGATATTGTTTTGCAGGATGCCCGGAATATGCGACAGGTTTAAAGTATATATTTAAATGAGCATTTATTTTTTTTTAAATATATAGCGTAGCGCGCACAGATATACGAGTGTAATAATAACCGATAATGTAACCGGGACAATTTTCGCTTACATCAGTGATATATTTAGATACAGCGTGGAATATTAATCTACGAGAGCCAAACTACTTTTCGTTTTGTTCTTCTCCTATTTAATATTTTCTAGATTTACGTTTCAAGAACAGTGTATCTCCGATGCGTATAAATAATTAATTAAAATAAGTCTCTTGCATTTGCCATTTTTTATATAATTTTGCAAACAGTTAGCACAGGGTTGAAAAGTACAAAAGTATTGTTCATGTATTATTTAAAGATTTAAATTCATCAGGAAACTTGATTGAAATTATTGGAATTTACCTGGAAAGTGACACGTACAATTTTTCAATTTTTTATTACCTTACTCGTGCCTTATAATTTATCTAAATATTGACTTTTTTTATTCTTGTTTAGGAAATCTCATACAAAAATTATTGCTATTCATGAAACTTGTCCGTCAGATTTTTAACATTACTCGATTTTTAGAATTGTTTAGATAAAAAGAAACTGAGAAAATAAATGATTAAATTGCTTAAGCTGCTTGTTGTCTGTGAAATCAATGTCGACATTTCATCACTCGCTTCCCAACAATCAGGATCCATTATATGCTGTTACAGAAACGTAGTCCTCATGAGTCACAGTGCAAGGTAAGAAAATACATTTCATACGTCTTGCTCTGGTCCTACCGAAAATTCATCTATCTTTCTCTCATTTAATAATGAAAAACTGTTTATTCACAAATATAATAAAATTATGGCAAAATAAGCTTCTCCAATAATAACATATAAGAAATAATTTGATTCAAAAATTGAAATATTTGGGGAGATCACATTTAATATACGAGACTTAAAAATATTTAAATTTATAGATATATATTCTAATATTTTTTTTTAAATGATTAATACATATAAACTGGCAAGAAGATTATTTTCGAACTACAAAATTGTAATTTTTCATTCTATTATATCGGAAAATAATAAAGAGTGTATAAATTAATAATTAATTTATTTTCCGATGAATTTTCCGTAAAAGAGCAAGCGGTATAAGTGTCAGTAGGCGCATGATTTATAACATTCTTTCGATTTTCTCCATTTTGCATGCACACGTGTGAGCTTGGCTTATTTTTCATTGGCTTGCTTTTCTCTTTTCTAAAGCAAAACGCATGCCTCTTCTTCATACTTTTTTTCCTCCCAATTTTTCATTCTTTCATTTGCTTCTTCTGATCATTCTTTTAACTTTGATGCATTCAATGTTTCTGTATGCCAGCAACCATTCATATTCATCCGAAATCTTTATTTGAAATTGGATCGATGATGAAACACGTGCTAGATTCATGATTTAATTCCGTCATTGTCTTCTCGGAAATTTCAAGAGATTGCTTGCCTTTGACGGTCATAAAGCATCTTGGAACGGTATATTTATTTTTCCCTCAACTCATACATAATTTAGTCATGGTTTTTGTCTGTTCTCCCCAGTGCTCCGCCTGATTAATTAGTAGTCCGGTCGTCATAGAAATTCTGCGACATTTATCGTAAATTTGTAATTAAAATTAATGACATAATTTTCCCGTGTTTAATTTGCAATAGAAATTCCTTCAAGTCTATCGTAGACTTTATATATTTCACTACGAATATCTTATAAATAAATTACTACGAATATCTTATAAATTATAATCGATGCAATACATCGATAATTTATCCTTTAAAAGGAATCGATTATAATTCATCCTTTAAAGACTAAAAGTTGGAACAAAATATAATTAATTTTGATTGCAACAAGACTTTATCAACACATTATATATCATATATAAACTGTAATCAGTGTTTGCTGTAGATAATTTCAAAATTATCTAGATAAAGATAAAGATAAAAATCTGTAAATTTATCTTAGATGAGATAAAGATGATTTTGCTTTTATTTAATCTAGATGAAAGATGAGATAATTATTGCGATAATCTAGATATTATCTAGATAATTATCTAGATATTTTTGTTTATTTTAGAAGACTATAAATATTTGTAAAAAATGTGACGCAGATTATAAATGGGATATTAAAGTCGTAAACACATATTCTTTCTCTTTTCCTAAAGAATATTTAATATTATAAAGAAATAATAGCAAAAAGGTATATAAATGATATGATAAATATTTATTTATTAATTTATATTTATAATATATTTATAATATATTTATAATATATTAATAACAATAATATAAAAAATATATTTTAGATATTTTAGATAGATTTTTAGAAGCTTGCCTGGAAAACTTTTTTGCATAATGAAAATCGTCATCTTAGACAATTTTTAAATAAGATGACATATTTTTCATCTAAGATAAAGATAAAGATATTTTGTATTTCTTCATCTAGTTAAAGATAAAGATGATCCATTTCTTTATATAGATGATCTTATCTAAATAATTTTATCTAGATTCCAGCAAACACTGACTATAATATAATCAAACAAATTAATTTTTCTTACAATTTTAATAGCAAATTTTTCAAAATTATGACACGATGTAACAAATTAAAATCATCTATACTATAAAGAGTTAAAAATTGATTTTTCTTATTTTGTTTCGTCGAATTGTGCAATTCATACCGCTAGCATCTCGATTATACAATCAAGTGACTTGGCGAGACATTTAATAACAAATCGCGGAATTTCTACGACGGGAAGTCCTCCACCTCGACCTGCCCCGAGATTTAACGTGAGCAACGAGGAACGTAGCTCTTGAGTAAGAGACGGTATCGCTGATGAACGCGCGACCAGTTTCTCCCAATTACACACAAAAAAAAAAAAAAAAAAAAAAAAAAAAAAAAACAGACCAACGAAACGCACCGCTCTACGAGACATACCGTCGAAAGAGGAGCCACCCCCAACAGGTGTCTACCCCCGCGATAAAGGAGATAATCCAGAGATCGATTGATGAGAGTGTCGGACTTGATGTATATATATGCAGTACCACGGGGGGCGGCCAACGGCACAGCGGCAGGACTTTCCTTAGGGGTCCCGCGACGTCTCTTCAGCAACGTCAGCAACGTCTGAGGAGCTACGGCGTAATCGCCGCTCATGGGGACGGCCAGACGCTGCTACCAATGAATAACAACAACAACAACAGCAACACTGACAGCAGTCAGGCTCATCGTCACGTTAACAACTCCCAACAGAACAGCTCGATCTCCGAAATCCAATTACGCCGTGTCCCTCCTTCCACCTCGACCTCCAGCACCACCATCGTCAGCAACAGCTACTCTCACGATCCTCGTAATCAGCAGCAAGGTATGAGAACTATCAGGCTGGTGGCGAAGCCACGCGCGACGCGGTAAGAGAGACATCAGGTAGGAATCAGGTGCGGGAAGATCAAGGTCGGATCGAGCGCGCAATAGTTGGCTGGCGATTGAGTAGCGTTTTGTTGTTCTGTGTCGCTCGAGATATGTCTAAGGAAAGTAATTGAGCAGGGATTTGCTAGAGCAAGTGGCATTTCAAGCTGCTGAATATTTAGTTGCGTTTAATGCCGTTATCTTGTTCTGATTGTCTCTAAGCTAGATGGCTAAGTGATTAATGCAATGTAGCGTAAAAGCCGAATGTTGATTGAATGTATACAGGGTATATTCTCACCACTTTCTCTTTTATTAACATTTTTAACTCCTCGTTTTTTTTTTAAATAAGAAGGTGGTAAATTAAAATTCTGTTGAAGCGGAATTTAATTAAAATTAAAGCTCTTTTTACATCTTGTCGTTTGTAAGTTTGAAACTTGGATATTTTTAATAAGAGGCAATTTAATTGATCGAGAAGGAGTGCCAATAATCGTGAGATATCCTGTATACGAAAGCACGATGAGGAATGTCTTCGTAAAACTTCAAATCTTTCTCTCCCCTTTCTCTTCGCATCTACTTGTTCGTAGTGATTCATTTAGTTATTCTGTCTCGTGTGAATGTTCCAAGTGAATTTTCTTTTGATTGTATACATCGTCCGTGTGTGCCACGCAAATTTTCGGAATGAAGCATTGCGACATGTGTCATGCTGTTCGGCGAGTCGAGTTATTGTTGTGATTCAGCTCGTTAATTGTATACCTTGCAAAACGGACGGTCGATCCCATGTGACAATTCATTATATTAATGAGAGAATTTTTCGCCATTATTAAATAAATTGTGCAAAGATAACTACACATTTTCACTTGTAATAATGGGATATCCGTGACTGTTTGCGATAGATATAAATTTGATATTTTTCGCGTGAAGATTTTTGGTGACAATTACATAAATATATAAAAAGTTAAAACAAAATTTTATACATTATACATTAAGATATAATTCAAATTTAAATTTATGAACGTAAAAAACGTCATACATTCCAATTCCGAATTTGATGCAATAATAAATTAAATTTATAATCTTTCCTTAATTGTTGAAGTTGCCACATTAAATAAAATGCAATAAATAATCAATTTAAATCTGATAACTCTTGTGAAATACAATAATATATTTATTTTTACATAAATAAGAATAAAAATAAAAGAGAACAATTATGAGAATAATTCTCTCTTTACTATTGTATGTATTTTCACAATTAGTAAAGGAAATGAAGAAAATCTGAAAGTTTCCACGCGAGACTTTTTCGAAAGAGAATCGCGTTTTGCATGCAGATTGAGATTCCTAGTTGACTACTGTTCGAATCAACACGAATAACATAGTTTTCTCTTACAGGTGGAGCAGGAGACACAGACATGGCTTGTCAGATGGATCGTCGCGCGACGTGATCGATTATCGAACCGGTTATATAAAATCGCATCTACGCTCGCCATCAGGCAGAGTTCGGTGACTAAACTCAGCGAAAATGAAAGCAATAATTGTAGGATTATGGCAGCGATATGTAGATTCCTTTGGCAGCGGCTCAATGGCCAAAGTTATCGTTCAACTATAAACAAATATTCGACCAGCAAATAAATTTACTAGTACCTTTTGAGTCTCTTTAGGGTCACCTTAATGCTCCGATGCATCAACATCAGTCATTTTCGACGGTAATTAACTCCTCAGCTCTCTTTAATTTTAGCTCTAAAAAGCGAGAAATAATCAAATCAATTAAACTAGGATTAAGTGGGAAACAAATATCGATAGAAAATCTATTGTAAGACAAGTACTTTCTAATAAAATTCCTCTAGATTTATCCCGTAAAAAACGAAAGACAGAATTCGATCTATTACGATAATAAAAAATAAAATAAAATTGAAAATATCAGTTTTGCCAAAAATAAAAAACGATTTATAACCGCTGATCGCTATCGAGATGGATTCAATTTTCCACGCGATAGGATTATCAGGAACAAACCGCCAGAGAACTCGAGATTTATCGACTTCAGTTCATTAAAAAATCATAAAGAACATTAGAGAAGTGTAATACTTTGAATAAAAAATTTTTTTTGACAATTTCACGTTATAAACATATTTTGAAAATTAGAAACAGATACGTAAAGACAATCAGAAATAGTGTATTATCTCCGATAAATATCGTTTTTCTGTCTATAAAAAACATTGTTGATCCGTATAAGGGTATCATGCGTAGCAAAAGTATTCATATTGAGAATTAACGCGTATGTTTTATTATAAAACGCACTTACAATGGCTCAGAATAAAATCTTAAATTACGGAGTTAGCGTAATATATTACAGGGTTGATATAGTTTTATCTCTATAATTTTAACTCGAGTAATAAATTTTAAATCTACTCTACCATAGTGTTCCAGTGAACGATGGTATCGATATTTGTGATTGTAATCTATAAAAAGAGAAATATCTTAATACGCAAACAAGATTCTTGGGAAGAAGCGGAGCTCAATTTACAATATATATCGTTCTCTCATATATTATCTTAAATTTTACTTGAATAAAGTTGACATAGTAAAATTTAATGATTATTAAGGTTCGTGAATTTTTTTTTGAAACATCTATGTTTACGATGAAACTTTAAAAGTTTCATCGAGACTCAAAGATCTATAATATACGTACGTAAACTTAAATCAATTAAATCTTAAATACTAATCATGAAACTCTCTATTTTTATAGTATCGCATAAGAGAATTTTCACAAAATTATTTCACTGATGACTAATCATCAGTATTATGTCATTATCATTTGTGTATTATGTACCCGATTTAATCGGTTTTTTACATGATTATGATATCTATAAGTTTCGTGGTAAGTCTTAATATTATTTAAATATCGAAATGTTTCATTTGTACATACGCTGTCAATTACACAAAACAATTAATACACGGTTATAATCGCAGTAATTGTAACATTTATCATAAAGTATGTTGCGATAAATTCTAGTTTAATGTTGATATCATGGAAGCATTATATCGATAATAAATCTCAATATCAAAATATCACTTATTTTATTGTCATCATTTTCTTCATATCGCATGTAAAAAAAAACTGTGAATCTTAAGCACAAGAAGACTTATATTAATTATGTTTTGCTGTGAAAATTTCTTCACGCGTTCTTGCGCACCGGATGTATCGGATGATCCATGGAAGAAACGGGCGGATTTTTCTCAAAGTAACTGATCTCACGCATTCCATCCGCCGCGATTTCCCAAAGCTCAGGGTGTTTCTGTTTGAAATTTTCATACCATTTCACCACATAAGGCCACGGGTCCAACTGGAAGCCGATGGCTTCCAGACACATCGTGGCAGTTACCAGCGGAAAATCGGCGATTGTTAAGTCATCTGTATAAACAAATACAAAAGAAATATATTAATTTTTCTCGACGCCATAATAAATGTATCAAAGAAGAAATCAGAAAAAAATATAATAATATATACATTTTGTATTCGTTTTGTGAATGTGCCTCTTTTATTTAGTTATTAAAAATATATCATGAGATCTCTCTCTCTCTTTCTCGCTTTAAATAAAAAATAACTAAAATTAAATAATTACTATGATTACGATTTTCGCAAACATCTCATGTCATTGTTGCGTGAATATAATTATGAAAATGCGGTGTCAGCTGTTTCATTGCATTGTCATAGTCTTCTCAAGCTTAAATCGAACTCTGAGTGTGTTGTTTGTCTAAAAGAATCTTACTGACAGCATTGTAGCGAGATAATACATGTATATACTCACTTCCTGCCGCGTATGTGGAATTTTCGCGTTGCAAGTATGTGTTAAAAATATCCAGCGCCATTTTCGTTTTCTTCAAACCTAATGGCGTGCGTTGATAATCGAAGAATATCGGTGCCATCTGCGACATATGATTGCGAATAAGCATTCTTGATGAGAAAATGCGAGGAATTTTGATTATGCACTTACAACATATTCGGAAATATTGCGATAATAAAGCGCCAAATTGAAGCACAGACGATGATTGACAATTGCGCGCAATTTTGGCTCCTTCGGATACAGTTTACCGCTTGAATCATATTGATCGGCCAGATATTGCAAAATAGCATTGCTGCAAAACGTTATGAATTATGCAAAAGTCGGAGAACGTTATATAAATAATCTATAATATGCGTCTCTCTTTATTTTATCCGTGAATGACATCTGCATAAATTACGTTTGCGAAAAACAACAGTTTAAAAATAGATATTCTCCTGAGACGTTTTTAATATCGGGAAGAAATAGATTTTGTATAAATGTTTACCTTTCGCCCATTATTAGATCATCATCAATTAGAGTGGGTATCTCCTTTTGTGGATTCAGCTGGAAGAATCGATGCAGTTTTAATGTTTTTTTTTACGTTTTTATTACAGATTTTTTTTTAACAATTACCTCTTCGTATTCCTTAGTCAAATGCTCGTTTTTCCCAAAATCTACGTTGACCAACTCGTACTCGATATCCAAAGCCTTCAACAGTTGCTGACAAGCGAGAGACGGTGGACCGTCCGAAACGGAATATAATTTCATTTTGTATTTAAGATCTATAAATTATACAGATGTACAATGTTAAATATATCAACACAGTGAATATAAATTAACAAATTACGAATAAAAAATTAATTAATTCGATATTCAAAGATTATAATTTTAAAATTAAATGTTCAGAGACATTTATAGAGATAAAAATTTATTCGAAAATTTTCTTTTCATGAGAAATAAAATTAATTCACATTTTATAAAAGATTTTGTAAAATTGTTTTAAAGGAAATATATTAAGTATTGTATCAAGAGAGATTATAGTTTTTAAATTAGTGTTCTTGTATAAAAGCATATTCGAGTGATTAAAATTTGCTGACACATAAATATAAACAAATTATACTATTTAATAATTCAATAATAATGCTACTTACGTTATTTAATAGAGCGCAAAACAATATGCGTGACAACTGCGACTGAAGTGGAAAAGATACTGACAAGATACCAAGATATCAATATATCATGCCTTTCACTACTTGTGCAAGGTCACAACGCGTATAAAGTGACCTATTTTTCATAAATTCTGCTAATGCATGCGTGTATTTTATTACAAATACTCGATAAATATAATCTCTTTTATCATTTCATGTCACATTGAAATTATTCATTACTTACTTTTTATAAATATATTTTCAGAAAAATGTATCTTTAATATTGAACTTGTATATAATAATTTTATATCATATATATATATATAATTCATATTTTAATAAAATAAATAAATATATCGTTACAAAGAAATGATATTTATATATAACAGAATATATGTGTGTATGTGGGAGTAAAATATTGCCATATATAATTTAAGAATAAAGATTACATGTTTATTTAATTTCAAGTCTTATTGTTAGTCTCGCTCTGGATATAATATTAAGTTAACAAATAAAATCCTCGCAAGAGCACATAATATCGGTGATAAGATATGATGAATACGAGAGATTCATTCGATGAAGCCAATTTTCATGTCACAATAACTCATCGCGAATCTTTCGTACTCATCATGTACAAAGATATAAAAAGTAAAAGGAAAATAAAATACCATGCAATAAGAAATTCTAAAACTTACAGACGTATCTCCAAAATGCGATATAAATAATAACAATAATAAAACAGCATTTACAGCTGCATTTAAAACTAGACGCACTTAAGCATCTTAGGAAATTCTCTTTCTCTTTCTTCGTTTCTTTAACGAGATATCTGCAAGTTCTGTATATACTAGAGACAAGAGATACTTTTTGTCCCAAGCGAGAGATATCTCCTATCTCTAGAAATGTCACTGATCATAATTTTTTTAGACATATTATTGGCGATTTCGTTACAAAAAATTTAACATTGGTTCGCGAGTTAGAACTTAGTATACACAAGTCTATATTAACACGTATCTATTTTCGTAAAGTGCGCTCGCATTCTGCACTGTCGCATATTTTGCACACAATAATCACATAAAATGATGTTCGCATCTCAGCTATATACAGTACACACTCTCATATCTTACAGACATTAGACAAAATCGTAGGAGTTTATATGTAAAGAATCACATTCAACAGTATGGCAGCAGGGGCTACTAAATTTTTTTGCTGAAGTATATCGCATTTGATATATCCTTAATGTAATATACTTCATTAAGATATTATTTTTAGTATCATGTAAACGTTTTCGTAAAATCGGATTGGTATTTAAAATTTTGAAAATAATACATATAGAGGAAACAATTGTGTATGTACTACATTTTAACTTTGTCTATATTCGTTTTACACTGGAAAAATATTTGTGCATAATAAAAAAAAAAGAAACGATTACATAAGAAACATAAAATTCATAATATCCTTTCTCTTTTTATAAAAAAAAACTATATATAAACATTTTTCTCGTTATGATTTTCTACTTTGATGTAACGTAATATCATAAACGCTAATTGGCTGGCGATATAACAATATGTAATTTGAGCATGTCTTTGTTGGGACCCACTAAGAAAGGAGACACCACGTTCTCTGATACCGAGCCCTGTTGCGGATTGAGCTCCTCGAATGGCAGGAGATCGTCCAGATTCAGGACGCGATCCTTTCTACTGAATCTGTGAATGATCTCGGTGACTCTCGCGATATGTTCGACCCCGTCTTGCAATCCGTAAATCAAAACTCCGATCTTGACGCGCATGTGACTGTTCATCGGGGGCTCTTTGCACGTCAACGACAATCTTACCGATCGCTTGACGTGCTCGGGCATCTCTACCGTGCCTTGCCATACTATGAGGAAAAACTTCTTGAACCATACACCCTTAGGGTAGATGTCTACCACCCATTCGCAAGTTTTATCGCCGGCGTATTCCGCTAAATTGGAGTGACTGGAAAACACAAGTGTCCTCGTGTGATATGATGGCAGTCCGTGAAAGTTTTCTATGGTCAGTAGCGAGCTGCATGTGTCGACGGTATACAATCTCGGTTCGAACAACAGAGCGCCGTCCTCCTCGCTAAGACTCACTTCTCTTACTCTGTCCGTTTGACCCGAATGAAAGGACATGCCGATCGACATACGTTCCACGAAGAATTCCTTATACTTTTTTGTCAACGGCGACAGTAGTAGGTCCGCCAATTGTCGCGGGGACATCATCGGGAATCTAACGGGCGACATAACTGCTATCACCAGTTGATGCAACGTCGCCTCCAGCTCGTCCGGCGACAACTGCGCTCTCAATCGATCTGCCTGATGATCCAACCAAAATTCTAGGCACTTGTAGAGCGTCATCTCGTCCTTTATGACTAAACTGCTTTGGTGCAACAACGATACTAGGATATCTAAGTCAAAATTTGCAAAGTCCGCAGTCTTGGCCACAAGCCCCAGATTCCACTTGATGAAGTTTTGGCACGCTTGGCTAATGTCGTGATGACCACAGTTCAATGTGTATTGCAGCCACGATACCAGAGTGCCGTGTATGGCAGCAAGCGCAATATGATTTCGCATGTAGTCAAGGCACAACAATATCAAATCTTTAACATTGTACTTATCGGCTAGAGATAATATTGGTAGAACAACACCATAATTTATTCTTATTTGACCAGTGTAAAAGTAGCGCAAAAATTCGCTGAATATTGGCGCACATTGAGGCGTTTCTTGAAGGGTTACCCTGCTTTCTTGAGATTCGCTCCATTGTGGACTCATCAGCATCACCTAAATATCAATTAATAGATCGAGTATTACATGTTCAACATTCTATATAAATAAATCTTAAATATATATATATATATATATAAATATATAAATATTAATTATTAAATATATATATAAATATATAAATATATTTATATATTTATATATATATTTAAGATTTATTTATATAGAATATATATATTTAATAATTAATATATATATATTTTATATATATTTAAATATATATATATATATATTTATATATATTTAAGATATATATTATATATATATATATATATATATATATCTTACATATTTATATATATGTTTATTTATATATATATTTATATTTATATAAATATATAAATATATTTATATATTATTATATATATAAATATATATATATATAAATATATATAAATGTACTAACTTGGAAAACATCACTAGAAGCACAGAGTATAAGTCGGTGTGCTGGATATTCTACTCCATCCACAACAAGACAGATATCATTCATAAGACGTTCCGCATACAGCGTTGCTATCTTTAACAAAACTGTACGCGAATTGTCTACCTGCAATCAATTAAGTTAATAAAGATCGCATAACGATAGCATTTAGATTTCATGTAATACTCGATATACAGAACCTCTATAGAATCTGAGCTTTCAGATTGCGCGACTGTGCTCTGACTGCTGTTAACTGTTTCCGATTTCTTGCTAGGATCCATCCTTGAAGAACGTGTCATCCACCCAATAGTAGTCCGCAACATCTGTACATGTTTCCTCGACGTATTTACAACTTAATCGTCGCTTTCCATTATAAACAATGAAATTTCAATGAGGAACACGAGCTATTTCCACAGACTTTTGCAACGTCATCTCGAATTTGCATACGTTCGGACAACGTTCGTTAAATATGATCGACGAATTCAATTGAATCCAAGATTCAGAGAATTTGCAATATATATCATAATAGAGGCCTAATTTCGATCTCTGAGGCGACGTCCTCTTGTTGCCAACAACCTTGAATAAGTAGTGTTTTTTTTTTTATTGAAACATCGTTTATATCGCACAAATATTACAGTAAAATCGACCGACCTTCGTGCAAATTATTCGCAGGTAATTTCGAAAAATCCTCCTCAAGTTCTCGTTACACAAGCATAAACATGTAGTAGCAACTCCTGTGTCGACTGGATATCAGTGGAAACGAATGGAGGTCCAACACCGGCGTCCTCGATGTCAATCAGTGTCAAAGAGCAGAGAGAAGCCTGAGAGCAGTCACATGCCGATGCCCTCGATTTAGGTGAAACGCGTATTTGAAGCGCCTCTATGTCCACAAAACATGAACGTTGAACTACATAGCCAATTCATGAAACTTCTCAAAGGGTAACTATGTCGATTAACGGTTCTGTTCCGTGCTATGAGAATGCTTTATTTTGCATTCATATTTTAGCATTCACTTCCGCACGAAGTGAATGCTAAAATATAAATGCAAGATAAATAAATTATACAGGGTGTCCTAGTTATCTTCCGTCATCTTTCAAAGAGATTCCTGGGATCATCTGAAGATGATTTTTCCTCAACGAAAATGTCAAGGCACTAATAATTTTCGAATTATAAGTGATTGGAAATAAGGGCGTTTTTCGTAAACTAAGCTTTGTAGAAATAAAATATTAACAAAACCACATTCTTCGATTAATTTTAAATAGAGTTTACTTTAGTTGAGTTTTAATTTAAGACTTAATTGCAGAGATATATGATGACAAAAATCGGGAACAAATGATGCAAAAAATGATGGCTTTCATTTTGACATTTTCGCTGAGAAAAAAATCATCTTTAAATGAATCCCAGGAATTTGTCTTTGAAAAATGACGGAAGATAACTAGGACATTCTGTATATACATCTTTAATATAAATAAGTTTTTATGTGGTCTCTCTTTTTCTCTTCCAATTTATATATATTTATGCTGAAATTTATACTGAAAATAGTTATATACAATATACATATAGAAATTTCATTATATGATTAATTAACATTTGAAAATAAGATATTTTTTATCTTTTATTAAGCTATTAATAAATAATTTATATATTTAAAAAGAGGGACAGAGAAAATGTAATATTATTTTTAATATAGAACGTACACTATAAGAAATAAAGTATTCAAATAAAAATGATGCATATATTAACAATATCGTTTAAAAAAGATTTAAATTTTAAATTATAAATATTATTTTTATAATATCTAATAAACTATTAAGAATCAAAATACTATGCTTGTATTAAAATTATAAATAGATAATTATAAATAGATAATTATAAATAGATAAATAAATTAGAAATATATAAATATATAAATAGAAATATATAAATAGTGTTGACTATGCAGATTAGAATGGGACATTTGAATTTTTTATATTTTATATAAAGGAAGAAACATTTAAAATATCTACATTTTTCAACATTTATATTTTTCTATATTTTCAACATTTATATTTTTCAAATCTTAATTCTAAAAACTTCAGAAGAATCAGTGATTAATTTAACAAATGCCATACATGTATTAATAATTAAAATTTTAAATAATTAAAAAAATGATCGATAAATATCAAAGATCAATTTACTGCTAATTAAGAATATTAATAGAAATATGGTTAAAAATGTTTTTATCCCACAGCGTCCCAGGTATATTGTTTTTTTGTAAATAAAAATATATAAATATAAATATATAATGATAAATATATAGAAAAATATTTATTTATTTCTCTTTCTTCGAGTAAATCTACATATATGACCAATATGATTAATTGATTCTATCTTTTTATATTTATTATTGGCTGCTATTAATTAAAGTCGTAGACAATATTCAAAAATCAAAGTCGCGCGAATGTTGAGCGCAAAAATGGCCATGCGCAGAAACGAATGCGCATCGTTCGGCCGCCATGATAGCGCGTCACTGCTACGTCATACACATCATACGTGAATCGGAGTCATACGCAGTTACGCGGATCGTCGTACATCCGCATTTTTCGCGTCTTTTAACCGTTTTTAAACGAATATCGCGAGTGAACGAGCGTCGAGAGTGTCCAAGGATGATCGCGCGACTTTCATAATATGTCAGTGAAAGTGCGCGACAGCTGTTTTTGACAGTTCAGTGACAGCGCGATCGCGAAGGTGGAGCGAAGTCGCGTCGCGTTATTCGCGCCCTTGACGATGATTATCGGACGCGAGCGAGTATCGGGAGTGTCGAATAAAGTGTCGCGCGTTCGCGTTGACGATATCGTGTGAGTTTGCGTGCATCAAGATCGGAATGGGACGTCCCGAGACGAGCGAGTGGAGCGGCCTGTGGAACAGCCGGTGAACGGTGAGTCGATATGATTTATCATATTTGCGTGACAATTCGTGCTCATTCGACGCTTATACAGCATCGCGATGTCCCGAATTACGTTCGGGCAAATCGGCGCCGCGTCATAATTCGATGCGACGCGAAGCAATTCAAGTAAAGTCGATCGCGTGAAGATGGTTAGGCTAGAAGCGATTTGAAGTTTATTTCGTATACGCGCACGCAGTGCTGCCACAGCCTATCTCGTAGGGCTGCCAACTGTCAAACGATAAATTTTTTCGATCTAACCTAACCTAACCTAACCTAACCTCTCAGTGTCTTCAGATGTCGAAAGTAAACACGAGCATATGCTTCTTGGATTTTATCATGCTTTTAAAAATAATATTTAATCATTATTTAGACCGTTGCCCGCTTTGAACTGGTGCGGACGTGTTTTGCGTGTGTCCTTTGGATAAGAAAATTTTTGAGTTTATCTTCTTACAAGGATAGAAGAGTAGTTTAAAAAGGAATAAGAAGAGAAAGAGAAGAGGAAAGGAAAGAGATAAAGGAAGAAGAGACATAAGTGCCTAAATAATCACAATAGGATTAAACTGGTTGAAGGCACATTAAACTCTATAAAAAAAAAAATATTTAATCATTAGTGTAATACATTTTACTGCATAGTATATTAATCGTATTAAATATGCATAACAGTGGTACAGTTTTAATGAGGAGCATATAATATTTAATTTGTTAAGTTAAATTAATCAAAACAAGCTGCTGTGATGATGCATTTAATGTAATAGTATTATTTTGACGAATGTGCAGCTATTGAAGTTAAATGATACTTATAGACACATTTTTAAAGTAATCATGAGTCTTGTATCTCATCTCAATTATATGAAACTAAACTACAAAATATTTATATATATATTCCACATTATTCAATACAAGTATTATATTACTGGAATTTTACATAGATAATATATGGCACAAAAATAATTTGCTCTTAAGTATTGCATGCAATTCTCAAAAATAAATTAAATTATTTTCAGTAAGATCCAAAAATCATTACAGGATTATAGCCAGGATTGTATCATATTTCAACTGCGATATTATTACCTTTTGTGCAATATTATATGCATAAGATGCATAAATTTATTTGGAACGTGTCTAAATCTTTATCTTATTTATAACATTATAAAAGAAAATTGCAATCTATATGAAACAGAGCAGTGGAATAATTGATTGACAGTTATGCTGATCTACAATATTATATATTACTACCTTTTTCCATCACTTTTCGTGCTTTCTTTATTATACAGATGTTACATTTTTAATTGTAGTACTCGTAATGTTGTTTATTATATTGTTTTGAAAACATTAAGAAGATTATTCACGAGAAAAATTGCGACATCTTTTGTGTATAATATTGTGTATAATGATTCAAATATTAAGATATTTTTAGAATTTGTAGAGTATTATCCAGAATTTTCCAATTAAAAAGCTAGATATGTGAACAAATTTTTTATTCATAAAAAATTTTATTCATAAAAAAAAATAGTAAAAATATAACGTTCACAAATTATAACATTTATATAAAATTTATTTTTATATTAATTTATATATACTACACATTATTTTTTCATTATATATATGTATATGTATTTTCATTATATATATGTATAATGGTACATTATTATTTTTTCATTTTACATAATTAATACTTATAAACATATACATGTAACATACTATAAATACTATAAAAATCAAACATCGTAAATCAAAATATAAAGTCACGATATTATTAATTTGTTCTTGAAAATGTATAGAGAAAGAAAAAAAGAGAGGACTACAAAACTCATTGAGTTAAAAATTATTTATTATTGCAATATTGTTTATAAAACAACTTTGAAATTAGAGACACAAATATATGTAAAATGTAAAAAAACATAGGATTCAAAATAAAGAAATGCAGCCATATTATATGGATGTTAGATTATCTTTATTATTACATCTGTTTAAAAGACATAACTTATTTATAAAAATATGGGAGCGGATAGGATATAATAGGATCGAACAAAATCCTTAATTCGCTTATTTGTGTATAATCAATGCTAATAAAATTCGGTACTTTTTACAGATTACAAGGAATAACAAGATCTATTGTAAAATAATCGGTGTGTTGCTTAACTTACATCGTAAATAATTGTAAATTATTATATCATAATGCCTAGAGTTTTACCGCTTTTAACACAGAATAACGCATCAGAGAGCAGTGTTGAATTTTGAACACATAGTAAAATTGCCCAACACACTTGACAACGTTACGCATAATATCTATGTATTGCTATCATTTTTTTTTGTGTCTTTACAAACGAACCAATTGCAGATCTTTATCCTTCTAAATTTTTCGTTACTCTTAAAAGTTGTACTTTTATTTGCAATCAGTGCAATCAGTTATCTTACTTGTGATACAGTATATTATAAAAGAGAATAATTAAAAAAATATATAGATTTCTTATAAAATACTTATATACTCTCTTTCTCTTGTTATATATGGGCATATATTTATGCTTTTGTTCGTTATTTAACAGAATTCATATGATTTTCGCGATATGTATGGGCAGTTCTAAAGATATGTATAATAATTTCTTTTAAATGATATAAAAGAGTAAAATAAAAAGATGTGTTCTTTCCTTATGGAGATACATTCGTAGAAAAAAAACAGACACTGAAATTACATTGAACTTATGACATTCCATGATCATAAAAAAAATTCCGTCGCAGCGCTCTGTATGAAATTTAGAATTGCATCATATCCTTGATGCAACAGCAAATTACATACGACATACAATACAATTATATAATAATAATATAATGAAGGAGTCATGATTATTGAACGCGGTATCATCTTACAAAAGTAAGATATAGTACAGTACATATATAAAATGTATGTATATTTATATATATAGATAAACTTATATATAATATATAAAAAATATGTAAAAACGGGGAGTGCAAAATTTGTACAAAAATTCAGGAGAGAGAAAAGGTAATTATATAAAAAGTACTTAAACAATACGTAAAAGATATGAGCGAATAGAAATGAAGGAGAGAGTATTTACATTTTACATTTGCATCTTTCGATATAAAATTAAAACAGAGCATCGACGATTCTACAAACAGATCATACCGATGATACCAATAGCGGTCTTCGCATAACGTATGAAGATCGTCTCACTGGTACCGATATATTGCAAAAGCGCGCGCACGAACTTTCTTCTTCCCGTAACAATCATTAATTCTCTCTTCTCTCTTTCTCCCACACACACACACATATATATACGTACATAAATTCTCTCATACATACACAAACAATTTCTACAAATGCACTTATTACTCGTTACGCGTATCTCATCTGTACGCATCTGATCGTCCTACTATTTGCAAAATGCTGTTTTGGCTTTGGGCAGAGAAGAGACCAGAGAACTGTCCCACCGCTCCGCGCCGAGTACTTAATTTAAAGGCGATCGATACACCTAGAGATTAACGTTAATGATTATCCTAATCTTGTTAGTAATAATTTTTCGACGGACATAATAGCGCGAGGGAGGGGAGGAAGGATCGAAGAAAGAGAGGAGGAATTATTGGCGCGCCATGGAATGTCTATGTATGGAACGATGCGAGCTGAAAGGACCAATTCTCTGAAGCTCCCGTCGACCGTACACATGATGGATATTCTGTAGTCGTCTCTTCGCCTTAAATTACGTTACATTACATTACGTTACATTACGTTACATTACATTACATTACATTACATTACGTTTCATTACATTACATATCGCCGATAAAAAGAAAACTGGCATCTCTAATACATTAACCAGTGATAAACATTCGATCTGTTTAGAGGCCATTTGGAAACGCTGCGTTTCTTCTCTATATAATTTAATAATAGATTCATCTACAGAACTTGCGTGTCTTATACTCTACGGAACTCGAAGGCACAATTCTCATTTCGCGCTTCATGTATTACGCACCGATGATTATCTTACCGTTCGAAGTCTAAAAATCGCTCTATCAAAAAGTGTAGTAAAAAGGAAACAATTCCCGGGTAGAACATGAAACTCATAATGACATCATTATGACGTCATCATGATTTTATTTCTCACTTAAAAGTTACCTAAACGAAAATTATTAAAAAATGAGTTAAAGATAACAAAAAGAATAATAAATTTTTAAGTTCAATAATCGTATTATATAATTTTAAAAAGATTACGTTGCTTAAATAATATAATTAAAATATACATGAATAATTAAATAAAGATAATATATATAAAAATGATATTATTATGATTGATTCTTAAGATTTCATACACGAAGTACATATATTCTCCAACAGAATTCGCTAAAATTGTTTAATATCAAAAATAAGTCGCCAAAACATTGCAAAAATATATCAAATGAGATCATTATGATATCATTATTTTTCCAAAATGACTTTTAGGACGTCATAATGATGCCATTATGAGTTTCATGTTCTATCTGGGTAATCAAAGATCGAGTCATACAATTCCTTTGTGTATACGATGCGCATTAGGCACTAAATAGAATATTACATGCTATATAGTCGTCTCCGTGGAATAAGACACAGCTGCGAACGATAAATCTATCGTAATATGTACAATTATTATGCTTAGAGTAGCAAGGTCTCGCTCCCTTATAAATTATTGTCCATCGGGGATCTTCACACTGGCAAGTCGAAGGCACTGTTTCTTCATTGAGCTGTGTCGCGATAATAAAAATCGACAGATATCAAAAATATATCGGCTATTTTTTATAAGTTGCGCGATTCCTCGGTCACGAGGATTTTCCTAAACGTCGCGTCGTATTAAAGAGGCACAGTCGGTTTAGCAGTTTGAATACGTTTTTTTATAATATCTCTGATCGAAAAATCTTCCATCCATCCCCCTCCCTCTCATACAGCACTACACATATACATAATTGTTTATATTCCTACGTATCAATGTTGAGCGAAAAATATATTCGGAAATCTGATTAATCAATTAACAATTAATAATCAATCATTAAGAAAATATGTAAATATATAATGACGAATACATTTGTCTCCAATATTGATGAATTATTTATTCGGCCTAACATTGATACGCATAAATATATATAATGATTGCGGCGCTCGAGCGCCCATCGTCACGCGAGCTCCTCATCTTCGACACACATACAAACAAACAAACAAATAAAGATATCTTCCTGCCACTATAATATTTAATTACGGTGAAAGAGTCCTTCACACTAGCACATATCGGTCGTCCATTTCGACTTTTGTAAAGAGACGCTCGAACTCGACGAGCTGATCACAGTTCGTATACCTTTCTCTTTTCTCTTTCACGATTTACGATTTATTGGTGCGAGGAAGAGGGCACCGTTGTACCAGTCTCATATGTAGATCGCCGCCTCGGTACTCTTGCTGCTTTGGTGAGCGCCGCTTCCGGCGCCGTAGACGTTCGTGGGTGGTGCTTGCGGTGGCGATGCTGCTAGGCACTCGGACCAATCGCTGTTGGAATGGGGCGAGCTCGAGGACCAGTGGCCCGGACTGTCCGGCGATGGCGTCGGAAAGCTCTCGGGCGCCTGCATGAGATGCTGGGGCGTGACATCGGGTCCGGAATGATGGGACGGCGGCGTCAAGTACTGGTAATATTGTTGCTGCTGCTGTTGCGTACTTTGCTGCTGTTGCTGCGGCTGCTGCTGCTGCGGCTGCTGCTGGATCTGCTGCTGCGTCTGCTGCATCTGCTGTTGCTGCTGCTGCTGCTGCTGCTGCTTTGCTGCTGCTGCTGCGCCTGACTCGAGGTGTACGGAAGATTGTCGAAGTCGAATCCCACTGGCGGCATGCTGCCGTGCTTCTGGTGCGTCGCCTGCCTCATGGCGGCGATGTGGGTAGGCGAGGTGGGTAACGACGGCCGACTTTTCGCCGGCGATGGCGAGCCCATGTAGCTCGCTTGCGGGGAGAGAGTCATGTTGGATTGCACCGAATGTGGCGGCGACTGATTGCTGTACGGTGGCGAGAGCGTGTTCACCATACCCTGCTGTTGCCGCTGATGCGGCGCTAAGAGCTGGTCGTGAAACGGCAGCCCGTAATTGGTCGCGAAGGTATCCAGACCGAGTTGCTGCAGGCCTTGCATCGACTGGCCCTTGATGCAATCCTCGTAAGGAGGCGGCTGTTTTGCGGTCGCCGTGTGCGCCACCAGGGGCAACGCGTTGCTGTAGAGGCTCGCGCTGTCGTACGGGCTCGTTGGCAAGTTGCCATCGGCGCCTTCCGCTCCCTGCGGGATCTCCTGGTTTGGGGGTTGAGCGCCGCGTTTGGCCGGCGGTTTCTTCACCGATGGCTTTCGCCTCACCATCACCACTACGCCCTCCGATTCCGGGCTGTTTGGGTTTCCCGCCTTTGGCCGCTTCTTCGACTTGGTCTGCTTCGGCGCCGAGCCGATTACTGTGGGATGTGTGATTAATTGTGGGTGATTCGGAGAGCCTACAAAGAAAGGGAATAATTACACGATGGTAATTTTACTCAACGAGCCAAGTTAATCAGAGTTAAATTTTCTCTAAGGGAGATTATTTTATTCCTATTAGTTTTTTATCGGTGATAAGATTGTTATACAACAAGTACAGCCTAGAATATTATAATAAATGTGCTTACCCATGAGAGGACCATTCGGAATGACTGTGACCATCTGCGGTGACCTTGGCACATGTTCATCAAGTAGTCTAACGATATCATGATGTAGTCTTTCGCTGGCGACGTCGCGCGGTAACCGATCCATGTGATCAGTAATTTCCCTGTTGGCGAACGTGTCCAATAGCGCTTTGCACGCCTCGAAGCTGCCCTCGCGAGCGGCGAGGAACAACGGGGTTTCATCCTTGTCATCTTGAGCATCTCTGTTCGCGCCATGCACCAATAATATGTTTACGGCGTCGACGTTATTGACCGCCGCCGCCCAATGCAACGCGGTCTTGCCGCTGTTGTCAGCGGCGTTAATGTCGGCGTCGGCGTTGATGAGATCCTCGACCATACCTTCGGTGGCTAGACGCGCGGCTAGTATCAACGGCGTCGTACCATCATGCATACGAGCGTTCAAATTCGTCGCCCGATTGCGCAGCAGGATTTGAAAGACGCCCATAGCGTCGGCTGCGACCGCCGAGTGCAGCGGCGTACGTCCGGTATTATCCTGGGAATTCGCGTCGGCGCCGGCGTCCAGCAGTCTCTTGGTTGCGTCGGACCGAGCGTAACGCGCAGCTAGATGCAACGACGTCTCGCCGCTCTTATCCGTGGTCTTGGCGTTCAGATCGGCGCCCTGGGCGACCAGATCGGCGATCTTGGCCGCGGCACCGTCATTCTCGTCCTCTTCCTCGCCAGTGTCGAGGCCACCGCCCCGCACGGCCGCTACCATCAACGGTGTCATGCCACATGGACCACGTGCGTTAACATCCTGGCCGTGTTCCAGGCTGGGCGGCGTCAGGACACCGCCCGCATCCGGCCGACATATCTCGGCGGCGTCCAGATGCTGCTGCGTCCACATGCGCGGCTCGGTCTCCTCGTAATCTGTGATAGCGGTGTGATCGCTCGCGTAACCCGGCTCGATCGCCCGCATCCGTTTCGAAGGCGGGAGATCGGACTCGTCGTCGGACCACTGGGACTGCACCCGAGTCACTACGTCCAGGTCCATGCAGTTCACTGACGGTTGCTTGTTCAGATTGCGCATCTCCTGACCGTCTGGACCGCGTCGACGCGAGCGGCGCCGTTGGCCGCTGCCGCTGCTGGTCCTCAAGAAGCCCTCGGGGAACCATGTGACTCCTACGGCGCGTTTCCGTTGTGCGGTCACCAGTACGCCCATCAGTAGACCACCGAGCACCACGATGACCACGCCGATAAAAACATACTTGTAATTTGTTGGACTGTCAGGATACTCTGGACCCTGGGGATCCACCACACCTCGCACCTGCTCGATGGGGAAGTTCCGTAATAGAGTGTGCTTCGACGCCGTGGCGGCCAAATACTCAGCCGCCTCATTGGCCGATGGAAAGCATCCTGTGGCATCTCGATGGGAAGTAGTCAAGCCCGACATCATCGAGGAAAGGATGCATTTGCGGTTATCAATCTCCAGATAGATGATCACGCCGTTTTGATTATTGGGATGGATTATCGGGCGACCGAAATTATAGTTGGGATCTCTGTCGGGTTTCCAAGGATATATCATGTCATTACCGAGTTCATCCTGCTTCACGCGTGTCGTCGTTCTCAGTTCGTTTCCGAGTTCGCGTAGAAAAGTCACGATGTGCTCGCGGAAGGATTCCATGTCCATTCTTACGACAATAGATATGGCACCTTTAGCCAATGATGGTGGTTCTCCATCGCAGTCGAGGCCGTCCCAATTACACTCTTCATTGTTGCAGCCATAATCGCAATGACCGTTTGCGTAATGTTGCTTGCAGTACGCGTCGTAAACCGGACTGTAAAGCAAAGAAAGTAATCAATAAAAATGCAATAAATATAAACACACAGTTTATTAAAATATTATATACAGGGTGTTTCAAACCACCCATTTAAAAACTAGAGAAGCGGTTATTTCAAAAAAGTAAAAACATTTTCTTTATAAATTGGGTACGCTCTATCGAATAGTGATATTTTCAATTTTTGATTCCGACCGAAAATAGGCGAAATAGGCGATCTATGAAATACTTTCGAGTTATGAGGCTTGAAATCATTTCTTAATTTTACATAAACTAAAATATCTTGTAGAATATCTTGTAAATACTTGTAAAATATTTATTTTTCGATTATGTTAGCCTAATACTTTTATGTACAAAATAATGAGAGGAATCAATTGGTGTAAAGAAAACACAGTTATTTTTAAGAAAAATTATGTAATTGTTAATTGCAAATTACATATTTTTCTTAAAATAACTATGTGTTTTTCTTTACACCAATTGATTCCTCTCATTATTTTGTGCATAAAAGTAAAGGCAAGATAATCGAAAAATAAATATTTTACAAGATATTTTACAGTTTATGTAAAATTAAGAAATGATTTCAAGCCTCATAACTCGAAAGTATTTCATGGAAAAATAATTTATTATAGTGTTTTGAAAAGCTCTCGAGGTAAGCTATAAGAATATGCAATGAAAAATAGGGAGTTTCATTAAAAAAAAAAATGCAATTTCGATCTAATCGGCTATTTCCGGCCGGAACCAGAAGTTGAAAATATCACCATTCGATAGAGCGCACCCGATTTATAAAGAAAATATGTTTACTTTTTTTAAATAACCACTTCTCTAATTTTTAAATGGGTAGTACGAGTGGTCTGAAACCCTGTATGTATCGTTCAGAGATGTTAATATAAGAAGAAGCTAATTCTATTAACAATTTCAATAACAAATAAATTATTTAATATTAAGAATGTAATATTCAATAGAATATAAAGTAATTAAAAAATGTAGCGAAAAATAAATACTCACTTGCAAGGGCCGACTTTTCGCTCGCAATCTCTGCCATCGAAAAGGCACTGCGGGTTGTTGCAGACCTCGTCGCACACACCGTTCATAAATACGTCCCAGCATTTAATGGGCGCGGAACAATTACGCCACGGATTGATGCCAAGTGAGCAATCCTGTCCGTCAAAGTTGCACGCATGTTTGTTGCATTCCTCGTCGCAGCGATTATTGCCAGCTTTCTCCTCGCAATTGTTTTCAATACACTTTCTACGCTCGCGCTCAGTATTATAATCATAAGCATTCGAGATTTTCGGGACATTAGGTTGAACACCGAACACACCGCCAGGATAATTCGGATCGTATATCTCACAGTTCTTGCCGACCCACTTGGGAGGACAATCGCAAGCGTAGTCGTCGATCTTGTTGACGCAAGTGGCATCTTGTTGGCACGGGTTACTTTTGCATTCGTCCCGGGCGTCGAACTCGCAGTGCGCCCCCGTCGTACCTGACGTGCAATAGCATCGATAGCCGGTTCCAGTAACGTGACACGTGCCGCCGTTTTGACACGGCTCGGCATCGCAGTAAGAGCCAACAAATTCGCAATTGGTACCGTGATAACCGCTGGGGCACACGCACGTGTGCCTGTCTTGCTTAGCCGTGCATACCCCACCGTTCTGACACGGCGAGCTGTCGCAGAAATTCACCTTGATCTCACAGTGACGACCCATATAACCGGGCTTACAATTGCAGTGATAGTTGTTGACCAGTTGTACGCAATCCTGGGTGCCAGGCGAGGCGCACGGATTCGACAGGCATTCGTTGATATCGCCTTCGCATCTCGGTCCGACGAAACCGGGCGGACATTTGCACTCGAAACCGCCCACCTTATCGGTACAGGTGCCGTTGTTATGACAGGCACCTATCAAGCAGTCATCGGTGTTGACGTCGCATATGATACCAAGAGTACCGAACGGGCAAGAACAATTGAAGCCGTTGATCTGATCGTGACAGATGCCACCGTTCTGGCAGGGATTTGGCTGGCAGTCGTCGACATTGAGCTCGCAGTTCTGACCTTGGAAGCCCTTGGTACATAGACACTGATACGAGCCAATGAGGTCCTTGCATGTTGCACCGTTTTGACACGGCGCCGACTCACATTCGTCGATCTCCTTCTGACAGTACGAACCGGTGTAGCCTTCCAGACAATGACAACGGTGACTGTTGCCTATATCCTCGCAGGTGCCGTTGTTGCAGAGATTCTTCTCCAGCACGCCCTTTCGTATCGCGGCATCCTTGCACGAAACCATCTCCACGTCGCAAACCTTGCCGGTCCATCCCGGCGAGCAATTGCACTGATACTTGTTCTTCACTTGCACGCACGTAGCCTGGTTCTCGCACGGATTATCGGCGCACCAGTTTACATACGCATCGCAATGTGCACCAGTGTAACCATATGGACAATGACATGTGTAATACTGCACATGATCGTGACAGGTGGCACCATTCTTGCAGGGTGAGCTGTCACACTCGTTGATACGATACTGACAGTTGGATCCAGTATAACCATGTTTGCAAACACACGTATAATTGTTGATACCGTCGATGCATTTGCCGCCGTTCATGCAGCTACTGTCGGTGCAATCTTGATCGTTGGTTTGACAATTGATTCCAGAGAAACCGCGTCGGCATTGACACGTGTAGGAGTTGACGTATTCCTTGCAAATCGCTCCATTCTGACAGGGCTGCGATAGACACTCGTCGATGTCGATCTCGCAGTGCTTTCCGCTGAAACCATCCACGCAAAGACACGTGTAATCGCCGATGCCATCCAGACAGGTACCGCCGTTCTGACAGGGAACTGCAAGAGACAATGTCTTTGAGTATCGTTTGATGGATATTTGTTGATTTAAAAAAAAATGCATTTAATTTAATCCATGTTGTCACAAATGATAAGACAGATGACGCCCTGTGAATTCGCATTAAGGCTCTCAAATAAGAGCGCAAAGGCAGATCTGCATCTGTAGCGAATAAAGAACAGCCAGTACTCACATGATGCACAGTCATCGGTATTGATGATGCAATCACGGCCCTCGTAGCCCTTCGCGCATACGCAATGGTAAGAGCCGTTGGTGTTCCGACAAGTGGCACCGTTTCTGCACGGCGACGTCATCACGCATTCGTCCACATCCTCGTCGCACAGTCTGCCCGTATAACCAACCGTGCACGTACAAGCGAAGTCGAGGAAGTTCGATGATGGCGAGCATTTCGCTCCGTGGAGACATCTGGAAATGACACAGCAAGGCGTTACAAAGTCGTTCTATTGTATCTATAGGTCGTTCGCACGCGAATGCATTTTGTCAAACGAAGCTTCTTTAAAAAAGCAGGTACTATTATGTAGCAACATCATAATGAATACAAAGAAGTTGAAGTATAAGAGCGATTTTTGCGTGAGTTGCAATTTTTTTTTTCATAATAAGTGCCTGCTTTTTCAGAGATATTGAAGTAAAAGGTATTGAAGAAATATTTTTAAATGCAATCTAACTTTCAAGTTATATATTATGTTATATAATTAAGTTATAAATTATGTTATATAATTTCGAAAATCAATTTTCCAAGATTTTATACTATGCTATATTTCCCAAAATACTCTGTTTCTAGTTAAGACAGTAGAATGCAATTGCACGACAAACAATCTTAACTTTATAGTTTCACGATATTCGAATCTAGCCATCGTTTCCCTCAAGCAAATGAATTCGAAAGAGAGAATCGTGCTTGTTTGTTCAGATATATTGAAGAAATATTTTTAAATGCAATCTAACTTTTAAATTATATATTATGTTATATAATTAAGTTATAAATTATGTTATATAATTTCGAAAATCAACTTTCCAAGATTTTATACTATGCTATATTTCCCAAAATACTCTGTTTCTGGTTAAGACAGTAGAATGCAATTGCACGACAATCTTAACTTTACAGTTTCACGATATTCGAATCTAGCCATCGTTTCCCTCATGCAAATGAATTCGAAAGAGAGAATCGTGCCTGTTTTTTCAGATATATTGAAGTATTTTTAAATGCAATCTAACTTTGAAATTATATATTATATTATATAATTAAGTTATAAATTATGTTATATAATTTCGAAAATCAACTTTTCAAGATTTTATACTATGCTATATTTCCCAAAATAATCTGTTTCTGGTTAAGACAGTAGAATACAATTGCACGACAATCTTAACTTTACAGTTTCACGATATTCGAATCTAGCCATCGTTTCCCTCATGCAAATGAATTCGAAGAAGAGAATCGTACTTGTTCGGCGAGCAAGGGTCCAGTTTGTCCTCGCAATTCCTGCCGGTGTGAGGCAGTTCGCAGACGCATTTGTAATCGTCGACGAGATCGATGCAGGATCCACCGTTTTGACAGGGGTTATTGGCGCAGTCGTCGATGTTCGTCTCGCAATTGGTCCCGGCGTAACCAGGTAGGCACTTGCAGCTGTAACCATTGAGATGGTCGTTGCACGTGCCACCGTGTTGGCAGGGATTCGAGCCGCACTCGTCGATATCCATCTCGCACCTCTTCCCACCGTAACCAGGTAGACAGTGGCAGATAAACTGGTTCACCCCGTCCTCGCAAGTGCCGCCGTTCAAGCAGGGCGAGCTCGAGCACTCGTCCACGTCGCTCAGACATCTGGCGTCGTAATAGCCGCGCGGACATTCGCATTTGAAGCTGTTTGTCAAGTCGATGCAGAGGCCGCCGTTCGCGCATGGATTGCTCGCGCACTCGTTTATGTCGGTCTCGCAGTGCTGGCCGGTGTAGCCGGGCTCGCATTCGCAGGAGTATCTGAAAAACGAATCGTTACAGTTAAAAAAAATGAAAGGAGGCATGAGTATTGAATATTAATACGAGGATTTTGCCATATTGAGCTTGTATTTCATCATCCTAGTCAGTCTCCTAGTCATCCTAGTCATCCTCTGTAGACGATATATTAGTCTTAATTAACTACTTTTTACAGTAATGACTTGAGAGATCATTTCTCACAAGTCAAAGAATTATTTTTAAATATTGTTGTACTTAGAAAAAATATTTTTTCAAATTTATATCAAATTCTAGGCACAAGTCTAGAAGAAAATATATATATGTGTCTTTTTATAGTGTTATTATCTCTGCAGAAATCACATTAATCACAATGTCAAAGTAGAAAATATAGAAAGAGACGTAAAAAGTCTCAAGAATTAAATAAATAAATAAATAAGAATTAAATAAATAAATAAATCAGAATTAAATAAATAAATAAATCAGAATTAAATAAATAAATAAATCAAAATTAAATAAATAAATATAAATATAAAAACTGGCAGGAAACAATTCGGATGCTGCAAATTGGCATGTCAAATGTAGCAGCTTCTGAAGAGTCTCTCGATGATCTTTCTTCAAGCCCACCTGTTGATACCATCGATGCATCTGGCCCCGTTTCGGCACGGATTGCTATAGCACTCGTTGACGTTGACCTCGCAATTGATGCCGGACGTTCCCGGTCGACAGATGCACTGGTAGCCGTTGATGCGGTCCTCGCATCTACCGCCGAATTGGCAAGGGTTGCTCTCGCACTCGTCGATCTGCGTCTGACACAGTTTGCCGGTGAAGCCCGGGAAGCAGTTGCAGACGAAGCTGTTCTCGCCGTCGATGCAGGTACCGCTGTGACACGGATTCGATGCGCAATCGTTGATGTTGGTCTCGCAGGAGGCGCCGGTGAACCCGGGCGGGCACTCGCACGTGTACCTGGCTATACCGTCCTGGCAGGTACCGCCGTTCTTGCACGGCGACGAGGCGCAGTCGTCGATGTTGATCTGGCAGTGGGAGCCGGCGAAGCCGTCGGCGCAGCTGCACTTGAAGGAGTTGATGAGATCGCTGCAGATGCCGTTGTTCAGGCACGGCCTCGCCGCGCATTCGTCTATGTCGATCTCGCATTGGGTGCCGGTGAAGCCTTGAAATAGAAAAGTTATATATAAGATATATATATATATATAAAATTATACATATAAAATTATATAAAATAAATAATATAAAATTAATGTAAAAAATAATGTAAAAAAATATAAATAAATTAAATATAAATATAAATATAAATAAATATAAATAAATTAATACAAAATAATAATGTAAAATTAATAAAAAAAATAATAATATAAAATTATAAAATAATATTAATAAAAAAATAATAATATAAAATTATAAAATAATAATGTAAAATTATATAAAATAAATAATATAAAATTATATAAAATAAATATAAAATTATATAAAAAACAAATAATGTCATATATATATAATAAGCCCTATGAATATATGTAAGATAAATCTTCTTTGGAAAAAATTAAAATATATCTTTTGTTAAAGATTATGCTTTCGCATACATAATTAAATATAATTCATATTAATTCATATTAAATTCAAATTAATAAATATAATTCATATTATTTATATAATTTATATAATATGACGAATAGTGCAAATTCTTCTCACACATATAAATATATCTCAAGGTAAAAATTTCTCATCAAGATCAGATATTCAAGCAAAAATGTATTCGTTTTCTCGAGCGAGCGGTCAGGATGAATGAAGTCGTCACTGCCTTAAGCGGTGTAATTAGCATTAATTAGTCAGCAATGTGATGGACGGGAACAAAGTACATAAGAGTTGCTCGAGGAAATATGGTTGATTGCACATTTGATCGATCGATCGAATGCTTCTTTTTTTCTCGACTAGTGTTCTTGCCGCGAAAGCGATTCCAAAAATAATTCTTGACGAGCAATAACCGCATCAATTATAGGAAGTAATTAAAGAACGGCAGATTGTTTCGAGGAACAAGATCGATCCAGGAAAAAGAGCAAAATGCATCATAATCTTCTGTGAAAAAAAATCGGTTATTAAACGCGAACAACGATTTATCGCATAAGTATTGATTCCGAGTTGATTGTGAGGCATTTACAATTTAATTATTCTTGAATTAATATTCTAAGATTAATTGTATGCGAAAGAAGATGTTTTCTAAAATGTATAAATAATATATATTATAAATATATAATATTATATTAAAAATATATAATATTATATTAAAAATATTAAGAGATTATAATAATTTTTATATATATTACATTAATAATTATTATATAATATATTAATATTATTAATATTATTTATTAATTATACATATTTATATTAATATAGTATATTAATTATTATTTAATATATTTTACATATAAAATAATGAATACAATTATTGACATGTATATACATGTATAAAAATTATTATAATCATAAACTAGGATTATGAAAAATTATTATAATCATAAACTAGGATTATGACAACTTAATAAATTTGAATAAATATTTATTACATATATGCACATATGTAAAAATAAATAGTCGTCATTTTTACCGATTACATGCATTATTAGGTTCATTATTAGACAATGTTTCAGTGTCACGTTTATTAAAATTAGGGACTGACTTTACATTTATTTCTCGACTATGAAAACGGCGAATCCACGTGATTTACCGCGCTTCCGCATGATGATATTTCTGGCGATTCCTGCACCAGGTGGTCTTAATGGCTAGGTTTCTTCGTTTTTTGCCAACATCGGATATATAATACGTGTTCATTCATATACAAATTGAGCCGGGGCGAGTCGTGCCGCGGCTCAATGTTGCATCGTGTAACTGCAAAGAGTCGCAAGGCGAGGAGAAAACAAGGAGGGAAAGAAAAACGAACAAGAACGAACGGAATGTAGCACGCACGCGACGCATCTTTCACTGCAGGTGGTCTAATTACGTTGCATTGAGGGATAATCCCGAAGAATCGAGGCAGCTGCGAAATAATTGTGTATACTTTCGTGTTAGAAATGTCACTTCTTCTCTAAAATCTCGACAGCAAGCTAGAAACTTGACAAGACATCAATGTGAGCAAACTTCATCGCGATAATCGCATCATTTCTCTTCTGAGAAAAACAATTGTTATATTAATTAAAATGAAAAGATATCAACCTATCATTTACGTTGAAAAAAGAATTATTTATAAATAAAGAAAATCTTGTCATTATCGTTTCACTTGGTTTGACAACAGGCGTTGTAAACATCGATCAGCTGATCGGTCTTTCTATCAATTTAACGTCAAGATAATATTATCGAGTTTTCGAGTTCGAGTTATTAAACGATTATATTAATGGAATGAATAGACTTGACTCTCGCAATTAAGTTTAAGTTAAAAACTAAATTACTGATTTCCTGATTTTATCTTTCATAATTCCATTCGTTCCGTTTAAAGTGGCAAAAAGCTCGAGCAAGGACAACAATTTTTAACGTCAAACGAATCGATCGAGAAGTAGTTTTCGACGCATACGATATCGAAGAATGATTCTGCAAAGCAGAAGAGCGCATAAGAGATGCCTTGAGGAACATTCCTCGTCAACCGGATGACGCGCGGATTTTTATCATATTTACATTCAGTCGACACTTTTTTTCTTTTTCCTTTCGTCTGTCTGCGCGGACAATGATGCAGCTAATTCACTTGTGAATGCACGTACACAGAGCGGCCGATCTCCCTCGCTCGAATCTTAAAGTCTTTCTTCTCGTTATGAATCATGCGTGGCAACGTATCGTCACTCGAATGTTGATCGCATCTTGCACGCACAAGAGGATTAGGCATTTAATAAATTTTGTAAAGAGGCTTTTTCTCTTATATTTAATAAATGTAGCTTTTTCATCAATATATTAATTTTTTAATTTTATTTTTTTGAATTTATTAATTTTTTAATAAAATAATTTAAAAGAAATTTAAAGGAAATATTTAAAAGAATATTAAAAAGTATTTAAATTAGAATATTTAAAAGAAATAATATTTAATAAATATTTAATAAATAAATATTTAATAAATATTAATTAAAAAGTATTTAAATTAGAATATTTAAAAGAAATAATATTTAAAAGAAATAATAATGCACGGTTTCTTTGCCTTCAGAAATTCCGAAAGTCTTTATCTTCTGCATAGTTTTCAGTTGATTTGAAGATCTCTTTAAATTTTTTTCTTTTTTTTAAATTTGTTTTATTTTTTCATTATTTTAAAAAATAATAAAAAATCATTTCTAGCGGCCAGCTTTATTCAACATCCAGGCAAAACCCTCATCTTAAGCATGCTTGTTTGATCGATGTTCAAGAGATCCTTCGCTCTCGTGCTATTTTCAATTTACATACGAATATGCCCGCAGGAATATTGGAATTATTAAACGCGTTTCAAGATACAAAAGATCAAGTTTGCCGTGGAAATATATTTCAATGCTTATTGTCTGTCAAGTGGATTTTCAATTAAACGATTTCCCTGATGATCGCATTAATAATAGTCTTCTTTAAATAAAATGTAACTTTTTCTCGAATATATTAAATTTTTTATTTTATAAACGCTTTAATGCAAGATTTAAATTCCAGATTGTATATCATCTGGTATATTTTCTGTGCAGTTTTTTTTTTATATAAAAGTTTAATTTAGTATAATTATAATCAAGTAATATATGAAAGTGTTCCCTCAGTTGCAAAGTTTTATCTGTTATCTCGCACAAGTAATAATAATAATAATATATAACACGCTATATTTTATCCTGAAAAAAATATGAAGGCGAACGAAAGGGGTTGTCAATACGAAATAAACGGATACGCAAGCTGGTAACGAAAAGCCATAATTAATCTCAAATAAGCCGCTCAATTTTCTCGATGCGATGCTATTATTAACGATCTCCAAAGGAGACGCTTCGAAGACATTAATTTACGTAAGGATTGCCGCTCTAAGAGATACGGGATCCTGCAAAGGGGAGAAGGGACTGGCTCTCGCGAGAGAAACGATCCCATTTCTTTTTAATCCTTTCCGCATCCTTTATGCATCCTCGATGCTCGCCACGCGTGTCTGGACTTAGTTCGGGAGCTAGTATTATCCTTCGTCGAGCAACGTATCCGCCGACTTCCACGCCTCTCTTCTAATGCCCGTAATGCTCGCTTGTCAATCCCATCCGTGGACTAAATGAATAGTTGTCGATTCATAAATATCGGGCGTTGCACCATCGATCCGCGATCATGTCGGACAGAAATCGCTCGAGTCTTTTTGCGATACGATTGAGTTACTATTTATTAAGTCGGCGTCTCTAGCAAGGATCCGCAAGAATCAACGCACCTGTTTCCAAACATCCCTTTACATTGATCAAAAATTTTCACATAATGATTATATGAAAGTATCATTTAAATATAAATTTTTAAATATTCACGTGAAATAATTCTCTTTTTTCTCTTTTTTTGTCAATATATATTTTTTTATTATTTGTAAAGATATAATTGCTTCTGTTTATTGCACAGTAAAAAATTTTGTGTTAAATTTAACATATTTCACATATCCCAATTTATCCACTCTGATTTTAATGTTAATTTAACAGAAGGCAAGTATGTAAATAAATAACACAAATAATATGTTTAAAAATTAACACAAAAGTATAACACTTAAATTTTATCTGGAAATAAAGTTTATGTTAAATTAACATATTTATAATGTTAAATTTATTTAAAAGAAAATGTTATTCTTACATTTTTATAACAGAAGAGATAAATAACAGAAGAGATATGTCGATTTAACATATGAAAACTGTTATAGAGAGAAAAATAACACAACTTATCTGTTCATTTTAACATATAACTTATTTCATTAAAAATTCGTGCATTTATATATTAATTGTGTTATTTTAACTTTTAGAAACGGTGAATATTAACTCAATGCAGAAATGTCAAAATAACACAACGATAACATGTTACATTAACATAAGAGTATGTTAAAAATTTAACACAAAAATTTTTACACGAGAAAATTTCAACAGAAATACAAAATGTTTTTTACCGTGTGTGTCTCCAAAGGGACTTATCCCGTTTGAATAAAATAAATAAATAAAAAAAATAAATAAATAATTAAAAAAATCTATCTGGCTCGATTATGTCAATTTATAAATATTTCCAGAGAATCATGTGCAGATTTGATGAAGAAACCGAATTGCATCGATCCCGAAAGTCGATGCCTCGAATCGATTCGTTACAATAGACAACAATGTATCCAGAACGATTTATTTCCGGGAGGAAACGTGCGCGATGGGGGAAGCGAGATCACGTGTGCGTCGGAATGATGATGAAGATGATGAGACTCTCCTGCCGTTCTCCGAGCATCTCGAGACCCGTTCGGAGACTGCACAATCCGTGCCATTGGCTGCAATTTCGACGATCCGCTCGGATCAATTCCGGGTTCGACTAAGCGTCTAGCGGTACCGGGATTGTGGAGCAACGCGAATTTATTTCGCCGATCGCCGACCGCCAGACATCGGTAAACACCGAAAAAATTGTATTCTTGAAATGTATACTTTATAAGTCCTCTTAATAAATATTCTTAATAAATAAGAATATATTCTTAATGAATAAGAATATATTCTTAATTTGCAACTTCTACATCACAACTCGATTTTCGTGTGCGCGACATGTTTCTTCATTTGCGGCGACACCACTCTTAATTTTTCTCGTATTCAATATTTATCGTGAAATGTATATAAAGGACTTGTATTAACGTAAGATCTAAAGTATATTTTTTTCCTTTAGTAGTGATGAAAGAGAGGACTGCTCTCACACATAGGTTCTCTGTATGCATGTGAGTCCTCTTTGACATCACTGTTTATCAATTTAATTTCAAACTGAATTTAAAATAATTTATTTAATCTGGATTCCCTTGTTGGGATTCAGAATATTAAAAGACTATTTGAAATTAGACGGAAAAAACTTTTAGACCAATTAAACTTATTTGACTTCAACAAAATTTATTAAACCCAAAGAAATATTTTTCTCTGTGTATTAAGAATATCTTTTTAGAAGATTTGCCTCTTAACTTAAGAGGATCCTCTTGGCGCCTATTTTAGTGATATATATTCTAAAGATATGTGGTATATTCTTAAATTAAGAATACAATTTTTTCGGTGTATCGATGTCGATTTTCGGCGAGGGTGGGACGCGGGTTTCTCTCGAAGGGAAATAATCGAATTATTAAATCGATTTTGACCGCCTGTTCATTTAAGAGATTCCCTCTCTCTTCAGCTACTCGCAGATTTTACCGCGCAAGATCGCCGATCGATCGATCGATCGATCGACGAATAAAGCGCGAGCAGATAAAGTAGAATAATACAACATGATTACGAGGAACGGTATCGCGCGAAGACAAGGAAGTTCGCATCGCAACGTAATTCTGATCGAGAAGCGAAACTCTGCGGGGATAATAAAGAAGCGGCATCGTCCGTTTCGTTTGATCTCCGCGTGGGATACACAGTGACTCTCGGCGAAAGAGAGAGAGAAAGAGCCTTTGTATGTATCTTGCCACATTGTTTGTTGGAACGCGTTAGGGAGAGTATAATCGATCCGATCGATCTGTAATAAGCAATTTATACACGTACATTTAAGCGTATTATGAGTGCCGACACATCTGATCATTTTTATTGCGAACGATTAAAAGATTCTTGATATCTTTACTTTCTCGAAATATAGATATCTCGTAAAAATTCTTTATTCTTTGAAGAGAGATTTTTTTTAAATATTAAAAGATTTTTTTTTAATTCTATGATATCAATATATGCGTATATTTATAAGCGTATCATGAGTGCTAATACATCCGATCATTTTTATTGCGAGTGATTAAAAGGGTCTTGATATCTTTACTTTCTCGAAATATAGATATCTCGTAAAAATTCTTTATTCTTTGAAGAGAGATTTTTTTTAAATATTAAAAGATTTTTTTTTTAATTCTATGATATCAATATATGCGTATATTTATAAGCGTATCATGAGTGCCAACACATCCGATTATTTTTATTGCGAGCGATTAAAAGGTTCTTGATATCTTTATTTTCTCGAAATATAAATATCTCATAAAAATTCTTTATTCTTTGAAGGGAAATTTTTTTTAAATATTAAAATAACATTTTTTTTTAATTCTATGATATCAATATATGCGTACATTTATAAGCGTATCATGAATGCCGACACATCTGATCATTTTTATTGCGAACGATTAAAAAATTCTTGATATCTTTACTTTCTCGAAATATAGATATCTCGTAAAAATTCTTTATTCTTTGAAAGGAGATTTTTTTTAAATATTAAAAGATTTTTTTTTAATTCTATAATATCAATATATGCGTATATTTATAAGCGTATCATGAGTGCCGACACATCCGATCATTTTTATTGCGAGCGATTAAAAGGTTCTTGATATCTTTATTTTCTCGAAATATAAATATCTCATAAAAAATTCTTTATTCTTTTGAAGGGAGATTTTTTTAAATATTAAAATAACATTTTTTTTAATTCTATGATATCAATATATGCGTACATTTATAAGCGTATCATGAATGCCGACACATCTGATCATTTTTATTGCGAACGATTAAAAAATTCTTGATATCTTTACTTTCTCGAAATATAGATATCTCGTAAAAATTCTTTATTCTTTGAAAGGAGATTTTTTTTAAATATTAAAAGATTTTTTTTTAATTCTATAATATCAATATATGCGTATATTTATAAGCGTATCATGAGTGCCGACACATCCGATCATTTTTATTGCGAGCGATTAAAAGGTTCTTGATATCTTTATTTTCTCGAAATATAAATATCTCATAAAAATTCTTTATTCTTTGAAGGGAAATTTTTTTTAAATATTAAAATAACATTTTTTTTTAATTCTATGATATCAATATATGCGTACATTTATAAGCGTATCATGAATGCCGACACATCTGATCATTTTTATTGCGAGCGATTAAAAGGTTCTTGATATCTTTATTTTCTCGAAATATAAATATCTCAAAAATTCTTTCTTCTTTAAAGAGAGATTTTTAAAATAATAAGATTTTTTTTTAAATTCTATGATGTCAATATTTTTCCTTGCTATCATTAATTATCAAGTGTGCTCAGATATTTTACAATTAATTATTAATGCATAAGATTAAAAATATAGAATACAATAGTTTATTCGAACTGAAACCAAATTAAATTAAAAAAAGAAACAATTAAAATATTATCACAAATTTAAATTTAAATTCGACATAAATACACAATAATAATAACCTCCGATTGCAAAAAAAAGAGACGAAAGAATTTCCTCGACAATAATGGAATTTCAATCTTGATTTCAGATCTCTTGCAGTTTCAAAGCATTCAATTCTATGGCACGAGTCTACTTGGCAATCATCGACACCCGCTAATGAACAGTTAATCCGGCCTCGTCGCTTGTTCGCGAGACAGAGAAGTACCAGATACAACGAGGACCGAGCAAGAGGAAGAGAGAGATAGAGAGAGAAAAAGAGAGGGAGGGAGAAAGCAAAGAGAAACCGATCTGCCTGTAACAGCCGTCGTTGCACACTCCCACGTTTGGCCAGGCGTGTTGGGATAATTGTAATCTATTGCCTCGCCATGGTGTTCTCGTAGCGAGCCTACGCGCGCATTGATAAACTATGCGAAAACCCAAGCGCGGTTCAACCCGCGCTTCTCGAGAGCCACCCCTCGCGTCCTCTCCGCTTCTCGCCCGATTGTGTACGTGTTGTGTTTTCTCTCTCCTCTTCCTCCTCGATACAGATGCACGCCCAGTGAAGGCACATGGACCATGGATGCTGTATCCTCCTCCTATGTGTGAGTATCGACTATTACAGCGTTCGTTTAAGTTAGAAAAGTGATATCTCGTTGTATCTCGTCGTGGAAAAGCGTGGGAGGAGCGCAGAGTGGATACGCAAGCGTCTCCTCTCGATTTTTAAAAAAATGTTTCCTTGGCAAAAATTAAATAGAAATATTACAATTTTGCTTCATATTTTTTATACATAAATTTCATAATGATAATTAAGTATATATAAGTTGAAAGCTTGTTAAAACAGTTTTTTAATCTTTAACTATGAGTCAAATATTAACGATGTTCAGGAAAGATACTTTGAGTATTTGATTCTTTCAGTTACAAATATTTAAATGTTATTTATGAATATTTAAATTTTCTCTCTTCTCCTCTTTTCGTACGTTTTATTCAGCTCAAACGTTATCTTTGGCCCGCCGGGGGCGTATTGTTTAATCGCTGGCCTGGCATGACAGCGCCACTTTCTCGATAATCTTTTCGTCTGCATCTGCGAGACTCGTGTTATTATTACCGCGAATGACCCGAAGGAACGTATCTCAAAGGCGAGAGGATGTAAATTCGATTCATTCTCTACGCTGCCAGGATTCGTGAGAGGATACGCGGCGGTTTCCACTTAAGTGGTCCCTTGATACGCCAGCGAGATCCACTTTTGGCCCGCGGCGGAAACCAGCGTCGATATAATCGCCAAGGGAAGAGATTTGTGTCTCTCGAATTTTTATGACAATCATATTCTATTCAATATTTGATAAAAACAATTTGGCAAAATTTCAAAAATAATACTCGCGATAAAAAATAGATTACTAATAACTCGTAATTTTTCCAAAATAATTTTTGCAAAATTATTAAATATATATGTGCGGTTGTTTTTATAGAAAAATTAATACATAACAAATCTATTTTAATAATATTATATTAAATAATATTATTAAAATAGAATATTAATATTAATTATAATATAATATTATATTATATTAATAATATTATATTATAATTAAATTATTTTTTATTATATTTTATTGAATGGTTAATGACTTCGCTTGACGTTTCGATTCATCTAAAAAATTATGCTTCTCAATCTGAAATGATTAATTTTATTTGTTTAAATCATTTCACCCTTATTATTGCATTTAGAAATTTATTTTACGCTTTCTTTAGCATTTTACTTTTATATTCTATTCTATATTTAATCTTCTTCTCGGTTTTAACTCGCTTTCCATTTTCCATTCATTCGAGTACCTTCCTAGTTTCGATTTGATGAGACTGCAAATCTCGAAAACTTGTATTCGAGAATCTCTGTTGACAGTAAAACTCACGGATTAGATTTGCATCGGTGGTGACGAGGATGATTTGAAGTTATCGCGAGGCAGATGTCAAATCCGGGGCGAGAGGCGAAGTCGAAGGTGAGACGCGGAGCACCTGCAGGTGGCTCAGCTGATTTTCGCGATTAACGGTCGCGGATATTGCTCGGGCGAGAGGAGGAGAGAGATCTGTTGCTACCTGAGTAAGCAACATTCGCGACATTGCCCTCTCTCGCTCGCCCTTCCTCGTTCCTCCCGCAAGAGTCATCGGCTCTTCTTACGGATACATCCCTCTTCCTCCCCCGCTTCCCGACCCTCGTCCTCGTGATGACGTTAATGCGCGACGACATAATGACGAGTCGCGGCGAGTCGCAGGCCAAGAAGTCGAATTGCGATGGTAGCGGCAGCCGGGCTGTGTTATTTACCGAATCGAATGAAAAAGAGGGCCCCATCAGGTCCCTCATCAAGGAAATGAGGGGACACCGTAAGATCGAAGTCCTCCTTCTTCTACTTGCCGCCTCCTCCACCGTCGTATCTCCCCCCCCTCCTGCTCCTTTCTCCTCTTCTTCTCTTCGTCCTCTCGTCCTCCCTGTCCAGGCTCCTTACGGAAGGAGGCACAATCCGTTGCGAAGGGGGACAAAAAACAGGATTGCGCGGCGTAATGCGCCAAATAAATATCGGAGCTTTACAAATTGTCCACGCTTAATTGCGCCGCCAAATCGGCCGCTTTAATGAGCCTGATAATTACGCCGTACCCGAGGGTATCGTTTCTCACACGCATGCCAGACGTGTACCCTCCTTAATGCAAAGTGCCATCAAGTTCGATGTACACGCGTGCGTATAAACGATGTTACGCAAAAATGAGTTCACTCACGCACGGTAATTGTAGTCCCGCGAATAAATTCAGCTCGATGCGCGGGGATTTTTCTGCTTGTCGACCTGGATGTACACTTTTGAATTGTATATATTATTCATCAATCCCGAAGCTTTTTCAACGATTAATTAATTTTTGCGTAATATTAAATATGGCTTTTTGATGAATGAATTCTACTTATCTATTTAATGATTATTTATGTAAAAAATAATCCTTTCAACGATTTAATGTTAAATGAATGCACTGAGAAAAAAATCTGGTGGCATTAATTAGATTCAAGCAATGTCTGTTGAAAAATGGACGAACCAGAATTTTCGTAGGAATTATCAGATGAATCTGATTAATTTCTTCCTGTTAAATTTACCAAATTTTCTTAATTAAGATTAATAATATTAAACTCGCCAGAACCAAGTCGTTTAAAATTTTTTCCATCTAATTTCAAAAGTCTGTTTAATATTCTGAATTCCAACAAGATTTTTGGATAAATTCAATTCAGATTATTGAATAAATTATTTTAAATTCAGTTTGTTAGAAATTAAACTGAAAAGACACACAATCAGAGAGCTCGCGTCCTCTTTCTGGCGCTACTGCTCGTAAGAGAAAAAAAATATACTTTGGATTTAATGTTAATACTAGTTTCTTTATCTACTACATTTCATGGTAAATATTGAATACGAATTAAGTTAAGAGTGGCAAGCAAAGAAATTAATGTAACAAGAAATTTTATAGATCCAGCCAGAAAATACTAACCAAATCCTTATAGTAAAATCTATTAAACGTTCTAGTTATAAAAAATCGAGTCTTATCATGATAGAAATTCTTGTTTGATTTAACCAAAATGCTTTCAATCATATACATCTTATTGGTACAATCAAACGATTTTTCTCAGTGTATTATTCATTAATCCCGAAGCTTTTTCAACGATTAATTAATTTAATTTTTGCTTAATATTAAATATGGCTTTTTGATGAATCAATTCTATTTATCTATTTAATAATTATTTATGTAAAAAAATAATCCTTTCAACGATTTAATGTTAAATAAATGCACTGAGAAAAAAATCTGATTGCATTAATTGGAATTCTGGTAGATTCAAGCAATGTCTGTTGGAAAATGGACGAACCAGAATTCTCGTAGGAATTATCAGATGAATCTGATTAATTTCTTCCTGTTAAATTTACCAAATTTTCTTAATTAAGATTAATAATACTAAACTCGCCAGAACCAAGTCGTTTAAAATTTTTTCCATCTAATTTCAAAAGTCTGTTTAATATTCTGAATTCCAACAAGATTATTGGATAAATTCAATCTAGATTATTGAATAAATTATTTTATTGAATAAATTATTTTAAATTCAGTTTGTTAGAAATTAAACTGAAAAGACACACAATCAGAGAGCTAGCGTCCTCTTTCTGGCGCTACTGCTCGTAAGAGAAAAAAAATATACTTTGGATTTAATGTTAATACTAGTTCTTTATCTACATTTCATGGCAAATATTGAATACGAGTTAAGTTAAGAGTGGCAAGCAAAGAAATTAATGTAACAAGAAATTTTATAGATCCAACCAGAAAATACTAACCAAATCCTTATAGTAAAATCTATCATTCTAGTTATAAAAAATCGAGTCTTATCATGATAGAAATTCTTGTTTGATTTAACCAAAATGCTGTCAATCATATACATCTTATTGGTACAATCAAACGATTTTTCTCAGTGTATTATTCATTAATCCCGAAGCTTTTTCAACGATTAATTAATTTAATTTTTGCTTAATATTAAATATGGCTTTTTGATGAATCAATTCTATTTATCTATTTAATAATTATGTAAAAAAATAATCCTTCCAACGATTTAATGTTAAATGAATGAGAATACGAGGTATGATATATCTTGATTGATATCTCGAAATCATTAGTATTTTTCTCGTCCGCGTTGAAACGATCAAGCCCCGTTATTAAATGTACATTACACCTCTAAGACGTCCCGCTTACGGATAGAAAGGATAATGATAAAGAGGTCGCAACACTCGCAACCCTTCTCCCCGAGGTCAGTATTCATAATCGAAAATAATCACGGACGTTCCTCCGGCTTTAATTGAAAGCGTAATTAATTTTAGATTCGTATATTCATAATAAATCTCTCGCGATCGATGCGTCATTTATCAAATCCTCGAAATAGAGTCGGTGATACGTTGGCGTTTCCTTAATCAGAAATCATCCGGGGATTATGATTTTTTTCGCAGAAAAAAAAATTAAATAATCAAGAATAAGAGAGGAGAGAGATGAAAGCCGAAAATAATGGGCTCATGACACTCTACGATTCGCCGTCAAATGATAATTGACTACGAGCCAATCTCGGTCGAGAGGAGCGATTGGCCGTTCGCCTGTTCGTACAATCGGAACCGCGATTCACGCGTCGTGTCTGTCGGCTTAACAGTAAAATCTACCTGGGGAGAAGGTCTCCTAGGTGGGTGCACCGCGCGATTACTCGTCCGAGACTCTGGCCGGCCACAGCTGAGAGAATTGACGCGTCGAGAGATGCGCTAACGGTAGAGGAGATTCTTAATCGCGAGCCCCGAGAATGATCGATTCGCGAATCTCGAATTCCGCGTCGCGAATTTATTCCGCGAGGCCCCGCTGCGTTTTACGGTCGTCGTGAAAAAAGTTTCACGCATCGATGCGTGCAAGAGTCTTCTGCCTCAAGAGAATTCTCGTCTATTGCAAAGGTGCTGGTATCGATATTTGTAGAGAGCGTGCATTACCGAGGATTTGCTTGTCTCTGCAAACGCATGATAATGTCAAATGCATATAGAAAGCTGTGATTGTCCTTCGCTAAAATTTTACTCCTCGAATAAATAGTTAGGGAAAACCAGTTTTTGAACTTCAATTCTCTCTATAAATTTAAATGAAGAAAATTTCTCTAAGTTTTTATAATTCTTGAACTATTCTAAAATTTTCGTCAATTTTACTTCTCTTTTTTTTATTTATTATAACTTTTATCAATTTAAAATTTCAATTATTAATTTAATTAAGAATTATTATTATTTATATATTAAATATTTTTTTAAATATATAAATCCTTATTTTTTAAAATATTTATATATTTAAGAAAATTTCTCCAAGTTTTTATAATTCTTGAACTATTCTAAAATTTTCGTCAATTTTACTTCTCTTTTTTTATTTATATAACTTTTACCAATTTAAAATTTTAGTTATTAATTTAATTAAGAATTATTATTATTTATACATTTTTTAAATATTTTTTTAAATATATAAATCCCTATTTTTTAAAATATTTATATATTTAAGAAAATTTCTCCAAGTTTTTATAATTCTTGAACTATTCTAAAATTTTCGTCAATTTTACTTCTCTTTTTTTTATTTATTATAACTTTTATCAATTTAAAATTTAATTATTAATTTAATTAAGAATTATTATTATTTATATATTAAATATTTTTTTAAATATATAAAATCCCTATTTTTTAAAATATTTATATATTTAAAATTTACGCATCGCAAAATGAGATTCCAAAAAATTTAAATTCTTTAAACTGCATATATTATGAAGAAATACCGACGTTGGATGTCGCTTTTCAGCAGGATATAATCACTGAATCTATCTCGTAGGATCGCGCACGTTTGTCTGTTTAACTGTAGATCTCTGTTAAGAGAGTCGAAGCGCTTCTTTCTCGGTTCTGGAGGATGATTCGCTTCGCTGGAAGAAATGAAAAATCCGGAAACTCAACGCGCTCGTAAACCGAATGCACTTCTACCAAGGCAGAGCGCTGGAATTTCCTCGTGGATTCCAGCGATGCTCGACGATGCATTGCATCTCAACGACATTAGCCAAGAAACCGGCGGGCGTCGCAGCTGGATTTACATCATTCGTTTTACTTTTCTTTTAACATCGTATTGGATAAATTTTTCGAAAAAACTAAAAAATTCCAATCTTCAGAATATTCTTTTCACATTCTGACAATCACTTTAATTGAATAATTAAATGATAAAATTATTTAAATTAAATAAGAAAGATAAAATTATTTATTTAAATTAAATAAGAAAAATAAAATTATTTAAATTAAATAAGAAATTAATTAAATTAAATGAGAAAATAATCTTAAGTTAAAATTTCAAATTTTCTCTTGAGCTTTAAGTCGACTCGAAATTGGAATTAATACTTTTTAATTCGGACAAATTTTATCAGTAAACTTCGAATTTTTTTTTCAATCAAGAAATCATCTTTAATACAATGATAATTACACAATTGGCAATTCATAACGCATGAAAATATTTCGTCATCAGAGATGAAGCTTGTTTTTGCTGATATTAATGTGCGACGAGAATCTTTTCTTTTTTCTTGAAACAATTTTACGAATCTGATCGATTCCGATAATTCAACGACAGTCACACAACGATGCTTCCTGAAAGTCTGAATAAGGCGATCGATCGACGTAACAGTGCAATAGTAAATCGAAAGATAAGATGACGTATCTCTCGACCACCTAGACGCTATTCCCAAGACGGTTGTTTCGCGCAAGTTTCTACGATGGTGATTTCCTAGACTTGTACTTTTTCTACAAGTTACAGCCCGATTAATCGATCATAATTGATCAGACCGTTGTACGAATGAAACCGGCGTGGCTACAAGTGAATCGAGAAATCGAGTCGTTTTTCTAGTGGAAGCCAGTTATCGCTCATTGATCGAGAAGTACTTATCTTGAGAGAAGCAAATTCTCATTGTAATCTAATTTCATTTTAAGAAGCTTTCAATGCAACATTTTTCTTTATAATTATTAGTAAGTAAATATATTATTATATTTTTTTATATTTTTATATTTAATAATTTATCTTATTTATATTAATATATATCGATAAATATATATATTTTTAAATGCGTATTAAATAAATATAATTAGATAGGAGTAAAGTATTTTTTACAATTAACGAATCATTTAATATTTTTTTAAATAATTTTACAAATAAATCATTTAATATTTTTTTTAATAATTTTTTATAGAAATAGAAAAATAAATATCATTTAAATTATCCTCCTAAAAAAATCGTTTAACTCTCCATATTCAATATTATACGATATTAATTAATTATTGAATCATTATCGATAATTAATATAATACTAAGATATTTTATGTGCTAATATAAAACATTTACGGTTGGAAATTATGCCGAGAATACCGCACGATGCTCTGCAGATTCAACGTATCCAGAATATGAGGGAGGCATTCAATCTTTCTCGCAAAAAGAAAGGGAGAAAATTTCGACGGGAGGACATTCGTCGTTCTGACGTATTCGCGAGTTCGCGTGCTATGACGGAGGATTATGCAAATTGTCCGGATTCCTTCTCTTCTGCACGCCATTCAAGTCTCGCGGAGACTAATTGCGGCGCGCATCTGTCCGTGACGCGTTCGAAGATCGTCGTTTCCCCCTTCGGCTTGTCAGCGGGTTCCCTGCACCAAGGTCCGGTCCACACACGTCGCGAAACTTCCTACGCTCGCGAAACTCCGAACGAAGATAAGTCAACTACCCACATACACACACACACACACACACACACACACACACCCCCCCCCCCCCCCCCCCCCCCCCCCCCCCCCCCCCCCCCCCCCCCCCCCCCCCCCCCCCCCCCCCCCCCCCCCCCCCCCCCCCCCCCCCCCCCCCCCCCCCCCCCCCCCCCCCCCCCCCCCCCCCCCCCCCCCCCCCCCCCCCCCCCCCCCCCCCCCCCCCCCCCCCCCCCCCCCCCCCCCCCCCCCCCCCCCCCCCCCCCCCCCCCCCCCCCCCCCCCCCCCCCCCCCCCCCCCCCCCCCCCCCCCCCCCCCCCCCCCCCCCCCCCCCCCCCCCCCCCCCCCCCCCCCCCCCCCCCCCCCCCCCCCCCCCCCCCCCCCCCCCCCCCCCCCCCCCCCCCCCCCCCCCCCCCCCCCCCCCCCCCCCCCCCCCCCCCCCCCCCCCCCCCCCCCCCCCCCCCCCCCCCCCCCCCCACACACACACACACACACACACACACACACACACACACACACACACACACACACACACACACACACACACACACACACACACACATGTGACTTGTCAACTATGAATTTGTTTTCACAGTTTCCGTGAAGTTTATGTTAACGAGCGCACATGTATCGGTAATGACGTGAAGAGCATAAGCATTAAAGCACATGTATTCCTTCTCTTTCTGGTTCGATAGCAAATTTGCATATTTCATCGATATATATAATTTTTAATTTCATAATTAATTGATAAATTAATAAACATAATAATTTCTAATTTCTTTATAGAAATTAGCAATTAAATTATTTAGGGCAAGTGTTCTTGCAATTTTTTATTTTAGTCTAGATTAAAAAAAATAAATGTGAGAAATTTTTATATAAAAATTGCCATGAGATAATAAGAATGTTAATAAATAATTTAATAATTATATTTTATATCGAATATAAATTAGGACGACATTAGAAAGACTTGAAAAAATGGCAGATATTTGGGATTGAGAGCAAGCGTTCTTACAATTTTTTATTTTAGTCTAGATCTAGAAATAAATTGTGACAAATTTTTAAAATAAAGATTGTCATGAGAGAAATAATAAGAATGTTGATAAATAATTTAATAATTATATTTTATATCGAATATAAATTAGGACGACATTAGAAAGATTTGAAAAAATGGCAGATATTTGGGATTGAGAGCAAGCGTTCTTACAATTTTTTATTTTAGTCTAGATCTAAAAATAAATTGTGATAAATTTTTAAAATAAAGATTGCCGTGAGAGAGATAATAAGAATGCTAATAAATAAAGAATTTATTCCATCGTATTCAAATATTTCAAGACGTTAAATATTTACGCCATAAGAGGATCATAAATTTTAATAATTATATTTAACGAATAATTTTAATAAATAAATAAATAAATTAATTAATTAATTAATTTTAACAACTATATTTAACGATAAATTAAGATTTAGGACATTAAAAAGACTTGAAAAAAATAGCAAAAAATAGATCATTGTCCGATTCATTCGTTTTAAAATTAACGGAGAAAATATCAAGAGAGATTCGCACATCGAATCGTGAACGCTAATTAATACGGGGCAAAAACCCCAAGTTACGACGGAGCGGTAATCCCATGAAAATCGTCGTCCCGTTCCGGATTGTTCGTGCGCCATGGTAACGTAATCTGATCCGCATTATGCAAATTCGCGGCGTTGCTGTTTTTCACGGGCGAACTAATTATCGCGATTCGCGCGATGCTCTATAAGGATCGTTCGCGATTGAGGAAAGAGAGGCCACCCGGCTTTAATCCTCCGCGATCAAGCCACCGGTTTACGATTACGATCTCGGCCTCATCTTGGGAAAATAGCAGCTCGACTTACAAGCGCATTTTGTACACCGAAAAAATTGTATTCTTGAAATATATACTTTATAAGTTCTCTTAATAAATATTCTTAATAAATAAGAATATATTCTTAATGAATAAGAATATATTCTTAATTTGCAACTTCTACATCACAACTCGATTTTCGTGTGCGCGACATGTTTCTTCATTTGCGGCGACACCACTCTTAATTTTTCTCGTATTCAATATTTATCGTGAAATGTATATAAAGGACTTGTATTAACGTAAGATCTAAAGTATATTTTTTTCCTTTAGCAGTGATGAAAGAGAGGACTGCTCTCACACATAGGTTCTGTGTATGCACGTGAGTCCTCTTTGACATCACTGTTTATCAATTTAATTTCAAACTGAATTTAAAATAATTTATTTAATCTGGATTCCCTTGTTGGGATTCAGAATATTAAAAGACTATTTGAAATTAGACGGAAAAAACTTTTAGACCAGTTAAACTTATTTGACTTCAACAAAATTTATTAAACCCAAAAGAAATATTTTTCTCCGTGTATTAAGAATATCTTTTTAGAAGATTTGCCTCTTAACTTAAGAGGATCCTCTTGGCGCCTATTTTAGTGGTATATATTCTAAAGATATGTGGTATATTCTTAAATTAAGAATACAATTTTTTCGATGTAATAACTTTTAAATATACGGGAAGCTTCTCCCATTCCCTTCCAGGACCTCGTCATCGTATAAATTCAGATCGGCCATCGAGTTTCCAATGGAAACGTTCCTTCTATCGCTTCTGAGTCGCATTGTGTTTGCGCGCAGGTGTGCGGCCACCCGGTGCTACCTGCCACGTGGGCAAATAAGGAGGAGGAAGGATTTATGGCATGCCGGCGGGAGAGTAGGAAAGAAATCATCCTCTCGCGTGGTCTCTGATCGTTCACGTAGGACAAACTACGCGATTGTTGAATCGAGATGCCGATTCGATGGCATGTACCACGTTCAAGAGAGTCAGACCCGATCAGATTGATCCGGATGAGGGCGAGTCTTGCAAGGACGTACGTCGAATAGAGTTTCCATCATTCGGAAAATCTTGCACTCCAAGATGAAGAAGCTCCCACTTTGGAATAGCGGCAAATTTAATACAACTTGACGAGTCACACGATGTCGCAAGCGATGATTTGCATCTCGCGAATAGAATATCGCGTGCGTGATACTCATTAAAACGTGGTCTCTCTCTCTCGGTGGGAGGCCGATGATGGCTACCAAGGCTATCTACGAAGAAGGGACAGGGACGCGGAAGGTAGCCGATCGACCTTTCTTTACGCGGGCGAATGAAAAGAAGAAAAGGACAAGAAAGAGAAGCAGTGGAGACGCTGAGGAGATGATGGATGAGAGAGAAACCTCGATCTATAAAACACAGCTTCCTCCAATCGAGCTCCATCCGACCCGAAAATATCAAATATGTCTGGAAAATATCCAGAAACGTCGTAAAGTAATTTATCAGCTCGAATATTTCTGTGATGAGCCAAACTCTCTGCTCTTTTCCCCCTAATCGTTGCGCACGAGAGTCAGAATGGGACCGTGTATGCCTGCAAGTGACTCAGTCACGGAGACGGCGTATCGGTATCTTTCGCAGACGGGAATCCCCCCTCCCGTTCCGCGTAAAAAATAAGCTTCACCGTAGGTGCTGTGACCTGGGTGTGGCGCGTTGCATGCCCGACGTGTGGAGACAGGGCCGGCTCTAGGCAAATGCGAGGTAAGCGAACGCTTAGATCAGCGAATTGCCAGCCTTTTTCTCACGGGTACCGTTTCCTCGTCATGATTAAGCAAAGTATCCCTCCGGGAGGTGGTCTCGTTTCGCGACGTCTTCCAGCGGTCATCGAATGACCTATAAAAAATCCGGGACTGAGGCTGAAGACGGAATTTTGGAGCCTGGAATTAAGAGTTAAAAAGCCGACTCGGTCAGCCTAGAGCTGGCACTGCGATCTCGCGTAGATCTCTCCGGGTCGTGTAGAAAGCACACGTACCAACGCCTCGGTGTACTATGGGAATTACGGATAAGTTTTACGTAATCGAGGAGCGTATATCTCGCGCTCCGTTTTCATCTCGTAGGTGGGAATCGGGAACGAGAGATTCCATTATATTTCTGTCACTCGTTTATTTTTGTTCTCCTCGCGATTAAGGATGTATTGGACGGACCGTCTGTCTCAAAAGTTAATCCAAAGTATCAAAAAATTCAAGTTGGGCAGAATACGAATTCTAATTGATCAAAAATTTTTTTAAAATCACGAAATCATACTTTAAAGTATTCTTTAATATAAATAGGTCTTAATTTCCAAGAAAATGTTGCCACGTTTTATCATCGATATTGCGTCAAACCGATAATCATAGTTATTTTTTAATAATAATTTCGAAATGAGCAGGTAAATCGTTTTAAAACTTTGGAACATTTTTACATGTATGAAGAATATAATATTACAAAATGAAATTTTTATCATTGCTTTTTTATAGTTTGTGAATAATTTATTACTGTCTCTTAAACGTTTACATAAGATCTTATGTTAAAATCGCAAAATTAAAAAATTAATAACTTTTAAAGGAGCAAGTAAAAAAATTTGAAATAATTCATGACGATTTAGAATGTTATTAAGAATATTAAATTAAAAATTCATGGCGATCTCATTGAAGAATATAATATTACAAAATGAAATTTTTATCATTGCTTTTTATAGTTTGTGAATAATTTATTACTGTCTCTTAAACGTTTACATAAGATCTTATGTTAAAATTGCAAAATTAAAAAATTAATAACTTTTAAAGGAGCAAGTAAAAAAATTTGAAATAATTCATGACGATTTAGAATGTTATTAAGAATATTAAATTAAAAATTCATGGCGATCTCATTGAAGAATATAATATTACAAAATGAAATTTTTATCATTGCTTTTTTATAGTTTGTGAATAATTTATTACTGTCTCTTAAACGTTTACATAAGATCTTATGTTAAAATCGCAAAATTAAAAAATTAATAACTTTTAAAGGAGCAAGTAAAAAAATTTGAAATAATTTATGACGATTTAGAATGTTATTAAGAATATTAAATTATAAATTCACGGCGATCTCGTTGATTGTAACATATCTCCAATACATCCTTAGTAAAATTTTGCTACTGTTTAATAAGAAAATTTAATGAATCATTCTTAATAATTTATGAGTTTCCAGGAAGTGATACGCCAGCCCCGCAAATACACACATGAAATTATTACATAACCAAATGAGATCTCGCAGGATAGCATTTATATGTTACTTGGAAAATACAGATTCCTCGGGAGAAACGAGCTGTGAACACTGCCTCAATATAATAAGGAATGTGATTAATAGCATAATTAGGTTAATAATATATGATGTAATAGTGAATAGAGAAAGAACACGAGGATCTCGTAAGAGTAGGAGTCTGTCGAAGATGATCGATGACCGTAAATCCAATATAATTATATCGAAGATGTCAACTTTACGAGCTAATTTGAGCATTCACCATTATTTAATATTCGACATCGTTATCTTACATCTTTGTAGCCCACTGAATTTGATCGGAGCATCAAGACACAGACAGTCTGAAACAATCCTTCTCGAGGAAACAAATCAAAGAGCGAGTAAAAATTACTTTCACATGTGAACGGCATGGAAATCTTGGCTGCGTTCAACGGAATTATACTAGTTTCCATTTTAATCCGACATTCCTTCCTTTCTCGAGCAAAGTGTTCGCATTGGGAGAGATGGATCAGATCGATGGATCGGGCGAGGCCGCGTGGTTGGACCTCAGGGAGGAATTCTGAGAGATCCGAGAGATTTATCAGCTGATCGTTCCTTCTCGCTCGGATAAGGACTCTCGATTTCCCGATGGAATCGACGATCGCATCGATCCGCAGAGCGCATATCCCACTCCCCCTCGTCGTATGGCGCTACACACTTTGCTCGTAGACAGTTTCACGGCTGATTTATCGCCTCGACTACTCGGTAATTGTTTGGGGCGTGGTGGACGGGCACAGGCTCGTGTGTTACCAGCATTACGGCGATCTCCCACGCGTGAATGGGGACTATCGATATACATCTCCCAGGCTCTTTTCGACGTGTCGTAGGGACCCCGCATAATCGCGTCCTGACATCGAATTACCAGTCAAATATTTCCGGTAAAATAAACCTCTCGTCTGCTCGTTCGTTAAAAGAGGAGAAAAGGATATTTCGCACGCCAGAAAGAAAATTATCATTTCTTCTGAGGGAAAAAATTAATTTTAAGTAGCAAAGTCCGCTTGTCTTATCGAAAGAAATTATAATGTTGAGCTTCCAAAAAATATAAGAAAGAGAATAATTATTTCTCGTAGTTTGTTTTTAATTAAATGTGGATTTTGGCTTCCAAATTGTTATAATTTTGAGAAATTTGTAAACAAAATTTTAAAAAATATAGGATATTTTAATATAATTTGAATTTTTATAAAAAATTACATATACATGAAAAGATGTATACATTTGAGGTAAATTTTAAATTCGTTAATTTTGACGAAAATATATTTGGCGACTTTAAAATTGAATACACATAATTTAAAATTATTTGGTAAAATTTTTCATGAATTAATTTGCAACTTTTCTAGAATAAATTCTATACAATAAGAAGATTTTAACCATAATTGAAAGATTCTTTCTATAAAAATCCCAAAGTATATTTAATTTTTATTGAAACAAGACAATCTTCAATATATTGTAATTATAACATGATAAAATATATTCAAATAGACTATTCTTGCAATTTTATTTTGATCTATTATATAATATTTAATTTATAATAAATATTTAATTTTTAATATTATAATAAATATTATAATAATAAATATTAAATTTTAATATTTAATTTATAATAAATATTTGTAATAAATTTCTCAACATGTGAATCAATTTGGAAATCAATATTCAATGTAAAAGAATTATGAAGAATAACAATTATTCTCTTTTATGGACTTGAAATTTTTGTCTTTAACCGTGTAATCAATTAGGATACCTAAACTCTGACAAATACATATATTTTCCTCACGACAGAAACATGGTAAAAGTGATTGCGACATCGTCTATTGCGACAGCTCCGATGAGATTGGTTAGCATTAACCAGCTTGTGCTAACAGTACCGAGGAAACCAGTTCACACACAGCAAGGCGCTGAATTCATACAGCTCGCACCTTCAGGTATTCTATATATCCTCGCGCGATATAAAGGAGCGTGGCACCGTATTTACGAGTCTGTCGGACAGGTTAAACTTTAACGCGAACGTAGGTTTCCACGGCGATGTTAACATTTCGATCCGGCCATCGTGTTGATTCACACCATGTAAAAGCATCCAGGCATTGGGTAAAGAGGGCATATCCCAGTTATTCATGTATGCTACGGATAACGCGATTGCGTGTTGCATGCATCCTATATAAGGCGCGACCTTTCCAACGATTACGTTTGCCACCGCGTTTTAGACGAACTCGAAGATGCCAATGCCATGGCATTCAACCATAGAATATGCGGGCAGAAAAAAGAAGAAGAAATAAAGAATAAAGCTCATATAAGGCACAGATTCATTTCTTTAGCCAACATTATACGTACAATATTAACTTATTTTTTATTTTTATTTATTTTAATTTATTTAAATTAATTTTTTGAATTTTAATTTATTTTAATTTATTTAAGTTAATTTTTTTTAAATTTATTTTTTTAATTTTAATTTATTTAAAATAATTTAAATTAATTTTTTTAAATTTATTTGAATTTTTATTTTAATTTGTTTTTTATTTGAATTTTTGTACTATATAAAATAGCTCAACTTTAATTATTTTAAATGTTTAATCGAAATAGTGGCGGGAAAAAATATTTAATATAATTTTTTACATTCTTTTATACTTCTATTAATTTCACTGTGAATATCGATGTAAATTATGCTCTTAATATTTGTATGATAGATAAATAAATTTCGATAAAACGATATTTCGCGAGAGAAACTTGAACATATATAATGGTTCTATCAATTTTTTCTCGATTGGAACGTTTCAACGTCATGTTTCAGCATCATACATGTTCGCGAGGATGAAACACGGATGATTTTCGCCGGAAATCACAATTCTCTCCTTGCATTTACTAGCAATATCCGGCCTCACATCGGACATGAATAATAATTGCACGATCGGCGTACGATAAAAGTTAAAGATTTCAGCATCAACGTCAACAGCCCTCCGACAATTAAACGCACTGATTTTTCCTCTCCTTCGATTAATAGAATCCATTATTTAGAGTCGACATTATCTATTGTCGGAGCTTACATCAACATTGCTTTATAAGTTTATTTCGAAATGACACTATGTAATTTACAATACATGGTATCCTGTCGAGGATCGATAAATCATGCGAAGCGAGATTACAAATATATAAGTGAAAGAACAACATTACGCTATGCGATTTCGAAAAAAAAATGGAGATAAGCATCGTTGAAAACCGCGTATTTGGCGTCAGATGCAGGTGAGAATGCACGTCTCGAGAAGACGAACGAACCTTGGGTCTCGCAAGTGGAGCAAGCGTGTAGCCAGGATGCAAATGCTCTCTGATCTAGCGCTGTCGAGATATCTGAGAACGAGTCGTTTCTCTCCTCATCGGCGAGGGAGAAAGAGAGAGAAAGAGAAGAGAGAAAAATGAGAAGGATAGAGAGCGGGCAGGAGAGAACGTGGGTGTGGTCGTCGAGGATATCGATGAGATCGTGCAAGCTGCGGCTTCTCTCCTGCGCTTCGTAACCTCCATACGAGGCCCGAGGCATACCGTGCCACACTTACACCCCGAAGAGCCCGCGCCGGATCCTTTCGCTTCATCTTAGACCATCATAACGGTCCGCGTGCATCCTTTATCCGCTCGCACCTGGAATCTCGCTTGCTACGCGTCGAGGCTAATAAAGCGAGACCAACAATAGCGGGCAATGTAGAGAATAAGAGTCTGAGCCACAGAGGAATGACGTATGGTAAAATGATTGCGTCACTGGACGGACGATCAGTCACAACTCTATTAAGGAGATTAGCTTAATAAATGATGAAAAGTCATATGTGTAATATTTTTCGAGTGAAATTCCTGCAAATTTATTCCAACTTTGATCTAATGATAATTATTCTTGAGCCTAATATAAGTGAAATAAATGCTTCATATGATTCTTTTTAATTGATTAAACGCGTAAAATAATAGCAATAGGCGAATTGAAAAAATATCTATAATAAATACATAACTTGTGTTTTGACAGAAAACATGTGATAAGCATTATTCGAAAAAAACTGCACATCACACGTCATTATTTCACTAATCAAGGATCAGCATTTTACAGACTCGAGCTTTATGAGACCATAAGAGAAAGAAACGAGAGCATCTCTCTGATGTTGGAGAGCCATCCATAAGTAAGGATCCCCCCATTAAATCAGACCTGTCAGCAACAAATCATCGGTCAGCCGATTCTTTTGATATTCTTGACACAACGAACGAAACGAAGGAACAGAAGATCCTCGGCGAACATCGGCCAGGATAGAAAAAGAGATGCAGATAGATGTGAAACGTCGTAATTCGACGAAGGAGGACGGGACGATTCGGATGATGACGAATGGAAACTAGAGAAGCAAGGCGCAGCCTCTATAATCCAATTAGATCGAAATCTCATGATTAATCAACGCACAGACTCTGCATGGATTGTGTCGACAACGTTGAGGATTGTCCAAGACATCCGATCGCCAACTCGCGACTTCTCGTAATTGGCTCTGATCATCTTTCTGATCGTATCGACAAACAGGGGAATCGACATCGCTCCTAGCAATATTGTTTTACGAGCAAGTCGTTGATTTGAGTCAGACAATGATTCGATTAAGTTAGGAATCGTCTCTTTTAATCGAGACGATATTAGATAAATAGCGTGATCGAAATGGACGAATTTCAGATAATGATCGAAGAGTGTTCTATTTTTTTCATTGAATAAATATATAATAAAATAAATATATAAAAGAAATATAAAATAAATATATATAATATAAAATAAATATATAATAATATAAAATAAATATATATAATAAAATGCTATGCAAATGCTTTTCAGTGATAATGCATTGATTCTATTTAAATAAGTTGGTGACAATTAGACCGTTGAATCAGGGCAAGATACCGTGGTAATAAAATTGATAAAAAAAGCTATGCAAAACATAAATTCCGCGACAAAGGTTCCCATCCTCGTCTTTCCACTTTTTTACGACTTTTGACGTGATGAAAGTAGACATAAGTGACACTGATTGCTGTTATTATTTGTTACGAAACATTTTTTTCATGATATCATTATAATCGATATACAGCCAGAACGTTGCATGCATAAATAACAGATTTGTTCTGCACGAAACTTCTATCTTTAAGAAACGTATGACGTTGCATTCCTCTTTGTTGCTAAAAGCCATGTCAGTAAATTCGTTACGTAAGTTAATAAAAAATTTCACTATCATATTAAAATAAAATTTATATTAAAAAAAATATATAACATGAAATTAGGTAAAAATTGCTACGATTGCTTGAAGCTATAACTTTCTTCTGATATTAAAAACTAAATAAAATTAAAAATATAATAAAATATTGTAATATATAAAATTAAAAAAAATTAATTTAATAATACATAATTCTACAAATTTTTGTGTATGAATAAAATATAGTTTGCAGATCCACGCAATTGATAAATCAGGATCAACGGTAAAAATTCTGATCGTGCAAAAATCAGCTTGATATCACGAGCGATTTAAACTCTGCGTGTCATTCCGATGAATATCGCAGCGAGATAATAATTTGAGCTCTCGATTATCGCTCGATCTTCATCTTTGATCTCGCTCTCGATCCTAACGGGAATCATAAAAATGCCAAATTGCACCTGCTTCGCATGTGCAGATATCCGTCATCGCTCGACGAAATGAGAGACTGAGGCTTTTATCGGATGTAACGGGCATGTCATTATTCCGTCATTAGGCGACTCAGGAGTATGTCACTCTGATAACATCATTGCTACGCTCAAAGTTATGATCTCGTGAGTGTATCTCTCTCTCTCTCTCTCCCGGCTTGATTAACCCGACATTATTAACCCCTCGGCTACGGTACGCTTGAATTTGGGAGGCGTAACTATCGCAATGGCTTGACCCCGATAAGTAAACGGCGTAATAGTAATTTATGTTAACAAGTCGTCATTGTTTTCTCAGCCAATTTCGAGGAATTAAAAAATTGTCCCGAATAAAATTGCACACTTTATAGAAATAATTTATCTTTAGTTTATCCTTTTTTCTTCTTGTGCCTTACGCGATTTACGAAACATTTAGATTTAATTTTATATCTTATTTTAATTTATATTTTATTTTATTTTAATTTATTTTAATTTATATATTTTATTTTAATTTATATTTTATTTTATTTTATTATTATTTTATTTTAATTTATATATTTTATTTTAATTCATATTTTATTTTATTTTAAAAGAACTATATAATAATACAATCAAGTAAATTTAATGGGCTTATATATATTTTATTTTAATTTATATTTTATTTTACTTTGGAAGAATTATATAATAATACAATCAAGTAAATTTAATGGCTTATTCTCCGATGATTGTATTTGTATGCTCGCAACTCGCTGTTAAATTATGAGCCAAAGGTAAGTAGGATGACTTCCTGTAACAGCATCGCGGTTACATATCCCGACACGTTCGCTCACCGGCTATTGACAGAACGGGAATAACGCCTGCGTCGGATATAACGGGCGTGTTGGGCGGGTGCACTCGACGTGATGTTAACGACGTACGTGCATTACCAACGAGAGGAGCGAACATTCCTGGCGTACTGTTGGCAGGCGAACGACTTGTTGCCCCGTTGTAATTTAACGAAACCGCACGGGATGATTTCTCGCGAAAGACGTTCGCGGTGAAAAGAAAGCTTTACGGCTCTATCCCTTTCTTTTACAAGCCTGACAAATAGTAAATTAGAAATATCTGACCTTGATTGTGGCATCGCTTTCAAGCTACTTCCGTGAGACTTACCTGTAACAGAAAAAAGGTGTAATTAATATCAATGAATAAATGCACCTGAATAATTTAATGAGAATTATTCACTTGTTTAAAATAAAATTATTTACTTATTTAACATAATAATTGGATGAGAAAAAATGTTTCTTATAATAATAATAATTTATTATAATAATGTATATAATTTATAATTTATAAAAGTAATATAATATTTTATAATAAAAGTAATATAATATTTTATAATAAAAGTAATATAATATTTTATAATAATATAATATATATTATTATTATTATAATATATTATTTTATAATAATATAATAATTATAATAATTAATTATATTATTTTATAATAGTATAATAATAATTATTTTATAATAATATAATAATATAATATTTTAAATAATATTTTATAATAATTTATAATAAAAATCTTTTAAATTCCGCTTTGATGTCTTCAGAATCGCACGCGAAAAGGCTCTACGTTTTCGTAATTTTCATAATTTACAAGAAGGTTACAAGAAGTTAAATAACGGAAGTACATGCAAGTACCATATGCGAGCAATAGATAGGATGGAATAAACAAAGTAGCCGATCTCAGCGACGTTTAAGCCAGTGACCTCATGCGCACAGCTGCTGGTTGCACGTTAATCGCCGATTAGAAATGCCGGTTTGCTCGAAGGGAAGGAAAGAATGTCGTACGATTAAGAGGGGAGCGAGAAAGACGGACGGGCCGATAAACATGTTGATTAGCGTCCTTATATACTCCTGGCCAATCGATGCAGCGCATAAATTTCTGCGCATTCGAAGACGATTAATCAAAATGTGACATTAAATCGCAACAGCATAGTGAATTTAACGCTAAGATATGATTAAATTACCGGATGACGATGAGATTCCCCGCAGCAGAGATAATAATTTCCTTTTGGAATATTATATCTCGCGTATATAAAGTTATATCTATTATTACGTAAGGATTTAATTAAATCCCTTATTAATCTCTGTATTAAGAGATATATATGTTTCTTAAATATATATAAATTGTATGTACAGTTATTTGACAAGATGTGCAAAGATCCTAGCATTTTCGATAGCAGAATGAAATTATAATAAATGATAAGATATTAACCTGTAGCAGTGATACTTTACGTACTTTGTAAGAGCTGTAAAAGAGAGAGAAAAAAAAGATAATTTACTGACACGCGTGTATTCATGCGTCAAGAAAGAAACATTTGTAAAATTAGGCTCTCGACTTTTGAACCAATCGCAAGAAAACCGGAAAAAAAGAAATTAACTTTAAAAAAAGAGAGACAGCGAGCGATAGAGGTCTGGTCTCCCTCGGTTCAGGATTGTAATTTATATCTCGTTATATGTCGGCAAGACTTGGATAATTACCGTCCAAAACTCTCTGGTCTCTTGGTCAGAAAGTTTCTGTCCGTTCCACGTGGATGCCTATCCCTCTAAAGTATACGGATATTTTCATAACCATAAAATTCTGTAAACCTGTATTTTCAAAGGTATTTACTACAAATTTGTCCTATATAATTCTAAATTTATTTTATATATATTCAAACATATATATAGATATAAATAAAAAAATATCCTTTGTCAAAAAAAAAAAAAAATTTTTCTTTTAGTAATAATTCTGGAAATGAATCGTTAGCTTATATTTTTGTCATCTTTATTACAAAGATTTAAACGATAATATTAAATTATCATTTATTTTTTATTTAATTTGTAACGTTAGTAATTTAATAGAATAGAGAAAGAATAATCGTTAAGAATTTTGTTAGCCGGAAAACATATTTTGCCTTAAAGAAATTTCTTTTATATTAATTTATGTGAATTTTTTTAAGTGCTTTATTATAAAAATATTAGATTTAATTATAAAAGAATTATAATAAAATTTTATATTAAATTATTTAATTATAAAGAATCAATAAACTACAAATATATTATAAAGAATATTAAATATATTAAGAAGCTACGAATATATTGTAAAGAATATTAAATATATTGAAAAATTACGAAAACAATGCATTTCCAGAAATTTTGCCAAATGAAAACATGATTATTTTTAACATGTTTATTTTGAACAAGATATCAGCCTATATCTGATCTAAGATAAGCGACCTAGTAATCTATTTTGTATTTATCCTATTCAGTCTATTTTTAGATTTATTTAGTCTATTTTTAAACTTATTTAGTCTATTTTTATTTATATTTAAAATAAGATTCAAGTTTAATAGACAATCGCGTTTTAATTAATTAATAGATATTAAACGATGTTTTTCAGGAATCGCAGAATGTCGTAACAGATCAATGACCGATGAAAGGAATTTCATTCATAGCATAATGAGCTAACTTGATGGGTGCTTTGCTCCTCTTAATTTATGAAAGAGACACGTAGGGAACAACGTTCGTGCCTGGGAATCGAAATGATTCTAATTAATGAAAAGCCTCTCTGGTTTTACAGGAACGTCGACGAGGCGATAAGAGCTCGTGTTTATAGGAAACGATCGTTGTTTAATCCAGGCTTGAGGAATCGATACACTCAAAATCTTCGGATTCCTACGAAGGAGATCTCCGAATCTCGATCGATCGAGTGTTGACGAGTATCAATGTTGAAGAGTGATCAGGGACGATCGTCTGATGGCAAGTTGTAATGAGACCAATATTCTTTAATGCGATGAGATTATTGCAGAATAACAAAGTCGTAGCTAACGTTTCTCTTCAGCCTTTTTGTTCGTCGCGATGCGGAATGATTGAATCTTATCTCGATTATCGCAACTGGCCGATGCGTTTTGCATATTTACCTCGGCTGATAAATCATCGGCTCTCTCTCTCTTGTTCGGGATGCGAGCTAATGAAATTATGCAAACGAGATTATCGTGCAGATCCTGGGTGCGATTGAATTCAGATATAATATTAAACCATCGCGGAGCCAATCCTATCCGCAGAACTAGTTATATCATATATTTACATAAGATTCTGTTAAGTTGCCTCGAAAAGACTAGAGCGATTTCTCTAAAGCCATAGATTGTATCTTTTCAACGATATTTCTCATTAACTTGTGTATTATAGTTGTAATTTCTTTAAAACATGTATAAAATCACAGATATAAATATTCATAGTATAAATTATTAAAAATTTTCTCATAATATATTTTATGTATATTTCAATATTTTATTTTTATTGAGAATTATAATTGCAAAACGATTTAATCTTCTTGACAAAAAACAGAATGGCATAAATTCCAACGTCAACTGAAGATATAAAATGCTTCGAGATTGTTTTTTTATTCTTTTACAAATTTATAAATTTCAGTAGCATTATTTAGCGAAGCCGGTTTCGAAATATCAGTCGAAGATTCTTTACAGCAGCTCTCTTTGATTTTTGAACCGAAGAGTTGACAAACCTGTTCGCTCGGTGAGACGATAATTAACCGTGATCTCGCTCAGTTAATGAGGAGAGAAAAAACTCGACGAATAATTATCTTATCAGAAATATTCTGATTGACGCTGTCAAAGTTACATCGACTATTCGAATCTAATCTATTAATGTACAATGTCATGATCGTAAACTCAAGTGAATATGTATAAAAAAAATCCTTGCATATATCCCATTTTTTTGTGAAGACATGATTTTACACAAAAAAAATTCCTATCAAGACATTTTAATTTTTTTTAATTAGAGAATATATTAAATATATTATATAAGAGAAAAATACCTTACTATTTTTCGGTGCCATTTTTCTTTTCTGTAAAATTATTATAGAAGAAATAAAAGACGAGAATATTATTTTAAATTGATAATTGTATAATCTAAGAACACAAAACGTTTACTTAGAAATTTGCATAATTTAAGAGAATAGATTGTTTTATTTAAAAAAAATGATGGACAGTAATCACCGACAAGATAATCTAACTCGTGCTAAGTACAAATAATAATAATAAATGTTATTATCTGTCCATCAAGTAAGTCTCAAGAGAGCGAGCACTGTCGGGGATATCGCGGAAAATCTAATTAAACGAATACGAGCGTCCCGAATACCGATCATGTGACCCAAAGTTGACCTGACGATCGTGCGAGAGGTGTGCGGCTGCAACGGATTCCGCGTTCATCACTTTGCAAATCACCTTCAAGAAAATGAATGTTCTCAACTGGAAACATTATTAATCTCTCGAGTAACAGTCCACTTTTTTTTATTCAAGAACGCAAATTTTTAATCAGCCTCCAAATAGATTCTAAATAATATTTCAAATTGCATTATTTATTATATTCTCTTTACCCTCCTATTATTCTGTTTGTTTATTTATAATAATTTCCTGTTTCTTCCCATTTATATTTTCTTATTTTTTATTTTATTAATTTTATTATTATAATAATTACAATATTTTTTAAATATTTTCTATTTATTTTATTAATTTTATTCTATTTATTTTATTTATTTTATTATTTTATTTATTTTATTATTGTATTTATTTTATTATTTTATTATTTTTATTATTTTATTATTTTATTATTTTTATGCATCAAGTAATCAATAAAATGAGAGGTAAATTTCTTCATTAATATTCATAAAAAATGTCAGTGATAAGAGTGCAACAGGTGGCAGATGGAGAGAAGAAAGAATCTTGATAAACAAAGAATTGATGATCCTTAAATTATAACATAACGGAGGAAGATTGGCCATAGCATAACCGCGCGTTAGCTTCATTTTGACGCGGAATATGTAGGGTAGCGATGCCATTTTGTGCTCCCGCAGCGGACCGCGCGGAGGGCGGCAGAAGATAGCGGTACCGTAGATTCAATCCGTGCCGGGCAAGCACACCGGGCCCACAAGAGAGGCCGAAGGTCGCATCGGACATGAACACGCCCGACAGGGAGTGCGAGAGAGAGAGAGAGAGAGAGAAAGAGAGAGAAAGAGAGAGAAGAGCCGGCGACCTACCTATCTTACTCGTACTTATCTCTCGCCATCTCCTCTCCCCTCGCCTCCCTTTTTACTTTTTCCCTCGACGACCTCATCCCTCATCGCGCCGATCGACGGCGCGAGATATCCCATCTCGTTTTCCGAGCGCCGCAACAACGATAATTAAGTTAACTGTCTTGAAATCGGATTCGCGAGACGTGACGATACGGCACACCCGGTACACGCTCGGACCGACACTTGCGGACGCTGACAGATGAGAGATCATCGAACGGGAGTCACGTATCGCGAGATTTAATTTGCCGAGAAGCTGGTTACTTTCGGCTCGATGGAAGCGAGCTACTTGAAAGGAAAAGAAAGGCACATTCTTTCATATTTCTGCCATTTCAGCCACAACATTTTATATTTCTCTCTCCCATTAAATTCGAAAATTAAAAGAGTCCAATAAAAAATATTAATTTTTTTTATTGGATTCTATTAAATATATTAATAAATTTAATATGTTAATAAATAATAATTTGATATATTAATAAATTATAAATAATTTAATATATTAATAAATTTAATATATTAATAATTTAATAAAAAATATTTAATAACTTAATAAAATTACATACTCTTGGTATCTCTCGTAATATATTAATAAATGATAAATAATTTGATGAGATAAATAATTTAATATATTAATAAATTTAATATATTAATAAATAATTTAATAAAAAATATTTAATGATTTAATAAAAATTACACACTCTTGGTATCTCTCGTCAAAGTCTCGAAAATTAAATTTATTGAGAAAATTGACGCCATGTCGGGGATTTCAATCGTATCGAGAAGATTATCAAGCTATGCTCGATTAATCATCTCGGTATCGCGAAGAAATGCATCACGCGAGCTTTTATCTCGTCGAGATTACACGCTAACTCGATAGTATAAATACCGGTTTCTGGTAATGCGAATCTGTTAGCGGATCAACGCCGACAGACTGTACGTCGACGAGAAGGTACCTCGAATTTGAATAATTATCTCTTTGCTCCTTTATGTCGGATAAATTAACGGCGGGATTATCGAGCCGATATGCATTAATTACGGAGGGAGAGATCGCAAATCATCTCGTGCTCCAAATATAGATTCGTGCATTTATTCGTGTGAGAAAAATTCCTGCGAGAGAGGGAAGGGGAGGAGAGGGGGATCGAAAATAGGCGCGAAAAGAGAACGGAAGGACGGACAAATTTAGAGAGAGAGAAGCGTAAAGATGGCGACTTGGCTAAATATAAATGAAAAATAACGAGACGATTCATCGCTGGACCCGATATACGTCCATTAAGACCGAGTTAGCCGACAGACGGCATAATGGCGTTCCGTTCTATGGCGGATAATTACAGATGCGAGAGCACTTCCGCCGCGAAATATCCCACGTACGGTCCTTCACGCCTCTGCCCCTTCGTCACCGAGCCACGAAATATCATTTTAAATTACAGCCCGCTTACATAATTGCCATCTCTTCCACACGCGCGCTGATGAGCGAGGATAATCGCGATTAACGCGTGTTCGCCGCCCGATGCGATGGTAATTAATTAGCAATTATCATATCGCAATGTTTCAATCGAACACGATCGGCGAAATGTGAGATATTTTTTCAAATGTAGCGATTTAATTATTTTTAATTGAATTTAATAATTATTCGATTTTATATTAATGGATTAATTAATTATTTCAATAAAATAATGCTCGCAAAAAATTGAAAACATATTGAAAACTCTTATTCAGTCTAGCATACTATTATTAAAATAGAATCCATTAATATTTAATTAATATTAATAATTATTTAATTAAATATTTAAATAATTAGTTAATTAAATATTAATTTTTAATTAATATTTTGTCTTATCTAATACATGTTTTATATGTTTTCGAACAAATAAAATGAATTATTTGAAAAAAAATGTAATGAAAAAATAATAATGCATAATTCTGTTACATTTTGACATTTTTTTCTCTCTCTTTCTAACGGGCTTTGTAATCTTTGCCGTTGAAGATACCTTTTCACCAGATTATCTGAAAGTACTCTCTTCGAAAGATAGGCGTAGGTAGTCCCTCGTTAAGCCATTTACGAGCGTTTGATTATCAGACAGGCCGTCCAGTCCAACAGTTTCTGCGATGAAATTTGCGGAGATAAAAGAGAGAAAAGGATAACCTGTTTAGAGGCACTATGTAATGCCTCCGATGTGTGTATGTTTGGGTCATATCATTCTCCATTAAACTTATCAAAAGCTGACAAAGATCCTTTATTGCCAGCCAATCAGATAGCCGTTAAATTCCAGCGACTGAATCGGTCTTTCTCTTTCTAAGTTGCATTTTTTACGATCTTAGATTGCATTTTTACGATCTTGGATTCACTCACGATGATATCTTTGAGGTTCAATCTGTGCTCCAGGAGAATGTCGCTCATGGTATCTCTTCTCGAGTAACGAAATTCGATGCAATAACCAATGCTACTCCCTCTGCGCAAACGCGAGGATTAGCTATCTTCAGTGTTTGCTATAGATAATTTCAAAATTATCTAGATAAAGATAAAAATCCGTAAATTTATCTTAGATGAGATAAAGATGATTTTGCTTTTACTTAATTTAGATGAAAGATGAGATAATTATTGCGATAATCTAGATAATTATCTAAATATTTTTGCTTATTTTAGAAGACTATAAATATTTGTAAAAAATGTGACGCAGATTATAAATGGGATATTAAAATCATAAACACATATTCTTTCTCTTTTTCTAAAGAAATGTTTAAATAATAGCAAAAAGATATATAAATGATATGATAAATAATTATTTATTAATTTATATTTATAATATATTTATAATATATTAATAATGTAATAATAATATATTTATAATATAGTAATAATAATAATATAAAACATATATTTTAGATGTTTTAGATAGATTTTTAGAAGCTTGCCTGGAAAACTTTTTTACATAATGAAAACGTCATCTTAGACAATTTTTGGATAAGATGACATATATTTTTCATCTAAGATAAAGATAAAAATACTTCATATTTTTTTCATCTAGTTAAAGATAAAGATGATTCATTTCTATATCTAGATGATTATTTAAATAATTTTATCTAGATACCAAGCAAACACTGGCTATCTCTTCGACGATGCTGACAATGAATCTTGCGTGAGATCGAGGCGCGGGTCATCGTCGATAATTAAACCGTGACCGCCGGGATTCGATCGAAAGCCTCGACGACTTACAAATCGCGAGAGGGTTCTACTTATAACTCGTTAATCAGCCGCCGAGATGACGACCACCGTAGAGCGATATATCGTCGGCCAGTCGTTCGGGCCAGTTGCATACTCTCAACACGGGACGAGTGCCAGAGAGAGAGGAGTCACGTAGAAGCTGAAGTGACCTGACCCGACCTCCAGGAAGGCGGCGAGACTCCGCCAAAACCAATCAAGTGTGGCTCGGGAATGCCGTTTCGCTCCGAGGTCTTCGACTTCCATTCGCGGAATGAACTCGAAGACCCTTTCTCTCACTTCCCCGTTCACTCTTCTCTTCTCGGCACGCTCTCGCTTCATCTTATCGGGCACTCGCCACTAGGCATCGCAGCCCTGCGTTCGCACTCCATTTTCCCCCCGCAATTTAAAGCCTTAATTGAGATTCTGCCGAAGCGCGTCCTTGATGAGTTCATCCCACTGCTGGTCCACGCCACTGATATTCTGCGATTAGACAGGTAGATTACATGTCCCTACCAGTTTCCTGCAACTCGCGGATGTCCGGTTTGGACCAAGAGAGTCTCAAGAGAAGAGATTCATAAATAAGAAGCTGGCAATCTCGATATAGATTGTATTTAGGTCGATAATATCCATGATGATTCGAAGTGTCAGAAACATCTGATACGAGGGAATCGCGTGTAAAATCACAAGCGGCGAATATCGCGTGCATCGAAAGTCGGCGCGGCCGAGAAAGCCGACGAGCAATTAAATAATTGGCTCATTAAAAGGACGGCTTACTTTACGAGCGCGAAACAGCCGCCGCCCTTTCAAGAGCGTCCCGAGGGAACGGGAACGACATGGTGTCGGTCGTATGTACAGGAGATTGAGAGCACGAGATAACGAGGCCAGGCCGTCAATTAAACGGTCGCGCGAATAAATCGACGAGTCACGCGACAAATAAAGAAGATGCGAAATATATATGTTCCAATTCTTTAAATGCCCGATAATCAGATCTCTCAAAATGCTATCGCATCAAAATTACTATTATTTTTTTTCTGATTTTTATATTTCTTTTATAATTTTTATAATTTTTTATATTTCTTTTATAATTTTTATAATTTTTTATATTTCTTTTATAATTTTTATAATTTTTTATAATTTTTATTTTAAGGGTTTTAAATATAAATAATAGAATAATATTATTCTATTATTTATTCTATTATTATAATTATTAAATATAAATAATAGAATAATATAAATAATAGAAAATCTTAATTATGTAAATAAAATTTAGCAAGAATATCGAGAATAATAGAATAACATTATTCTATTATTTATTTTATTATTATAATTATTAAATATAAATAATAGAATAATATAAATAATAGAAAATCTTAATTATGTAAATAAAATTTAGCAAGAATATCGAGAATAATAGAATAACATTATTCTATTATTTATTCTATTATTATAATTATTAAATATAAATAATAGAATAATATAAATAATAGAAAATCTTAATTATGTAAATAAAATTTAGCAAGAATATCGAGAATTAATTTCTCGATTTCTATTTATTATTCTTTATAATAAACATCAAAAATTTAGAAATAAAATTGAGAAAAGAAGATAAAATCCAATAAAAATTGTAATAAAAAGTCTCCAAGATTAGATTGCTTTCACATATTATATTATATTATATATATAAATAAATTAATAAAAATAATTAATATAAATAATTAATATAAATAAATCTCAATTACATATAAATAAATTAATAAAAATAATTAATATAAAATAATTAATATAAATAAATCTCAATTATATATATAAATAAAATTTAGCAAGAATATCGAGAATTAATTTCTCGAATTCTATTTATTATTCTTTATAATAAACATCAAAAATTTAGAAATAAAATTGAGAAAAGAAGATAAAATCCAACAAAAATTGTAATAAAAAGTCTCCAAGACTAGATTACTTTCACATACGATATTATATAATATATAAGAATATATGCAAAAAAAATATAAATAGATATAAATAGAATAAATATAAATAGAAAAGACTTTCACATGCGATATTATATAATATATAAGAATATATGCGAAAAAAATATAAATTGATGCAACTAGTGATACACAAGTTTGTGCGGAACAACTTCATCTTCCCTCCATCATTCCCATAATTCTTGGCCGCGCGACCGGGTGCGTTCGCCGACACAATTCCCCTATCGGCCATTAATCCGATACGCGACCGTTAATTAATCGGCCACCCGGATGATGGCGGTCGCGATAGGTACCGTAGCGAGATGTTGCCCGAGGTAGACGCACCACGCCCCAAACACCGTTGTGTTTGCGATCCCGTCTCGGACGAGGGGAAGGAAGCGCGCGGTGCCTCGGGTCATTATTACTCGCGATAATGATCGACTGATTGCGACCCGCGGCCGCTGATCCTAGCGCGCCCCGGGACGCAGGACCGCAGGATAAGACCGTGAACCCTCGGCGGGGGCGCGCGTGAGCATTATTACAAATCACTGTGATTTCCTTGACAATCGATGCACCGCCGCTGGCGAGGAAGAGATTATCGAGGACCCCGTGTGCGTCCGCGATCCGCTCCGGGTCGCGATCGGTGACCGACACGTTGGTTTACGTAAAGCTTACAGCACTAGTCGCCCTGATGTTAGGGAAGGAACGTAATATTCTATACAAGCGGAACAGATTTTTTTTTTTTTTTTTTTTTTTTTTACAGAGAAAAATTCGATTAAAGAGGTTTTCTCCAAATGAGATGCAGGCGCCTTTAATAATCATAAAATTTATGAAAAATCTTGAAAAATTGAAGTATTTCTGAAGATAAGATGCAATAATCAATGATAAAAATAATGGAACTGTTTTTCTTAGAATCTACAATATTTTTGGAGATTATCTTATGAGAGAATTATATTAATTAAAAATAATGAAACTATTTCTTTTATAATCTATAATATTATATGTTTGAAGATTATCTTATAAGAGAATTATATTCATTAAAAATAATAGAATTATTTCTCTTATAATCTACAATATTTTTGAAAATTATCTTATCAGAGAATTATATTAATTGAAAATAATGGAACTATTTTTCTTACACAGTACAATATTTTTTAAGATTATCTTATAAGAGAATTATATTAATTGAAAATAATGGAACTATTTCTCTTATAATCTACAATATTTTTGAAGATTATCTTATAAGAGAATCTTATAAGAAAATCATATTAATTGAAAATAATGGACCTATTTCTCTTATAATCTACAATATTTTCAAAGATTATCTTATAAGAGAATTATATTAATTGAAAATAATGGAACTATTTTTCTTACAAAGTACAATATTTTTGAAGATTATCTTATAGGAGAATCTTATAAGAAAATCATATTAATTGAAAATAATGGACCTATTTCTCTTATAATCTACAATATTTTTTAAGATCATCTTATAAGAGAATCTTATCTTACAAGAGAATTTTATAAGAAAATCATATTAATTGAAAATAATGGAACTATTTCTCTTATAATCTACAATATTTTCGAAGATTATCTTATAAGAGAATTATATTAATTGAAAATAATGAAACTATTTCTCTTATAATCTACAATATTTTTGAAGATTATCTTATAAGAGAATCTTATAAGAAAATCATATTAATTGAAAATAATAAAACTATTTCTCTTATAATCTACAATATATTTGAAGATTATCTTATGAGAGAAACATATTAATTTTATTATTGTCCAATTTATTCAATATTTTCTATCCAAATTTTATAATTCATTTTTAGCCATCAATAATAATTTTGTCGAATCAGATAAGTTGCGTTACGAAATTTCTTTCATAGTTTATACAAGTATATTTCCAACGTTAACATTATTTGGGATGTTCCAAAAGGCTAATACAAAGCTATCTGCCTCCTCTTCTCGGAAGCCTCTTCTAAGATAAGAGGATGTAAAGTATTTATTTTATGGCAATCCCAGGTGTGCGCAAGAAATGAAGAAGAGTCTGTACGATCCCCAGAGGGCATGATTTATGACGAGTCCGGCTAATTACCATGAGACCGGTCCGGATGCGCAGGAGATATCGCGGATATTGATTCAATTATCGAGATTAATGGTCGTCAGATTGTGACGACGGTGGAGACCCATCGTGATTTATCACGGGACAACGCGAGGAACAACGTCATCGAGAGTAAGGGATACCCCGGGAACGAGCGTCGCGACAGCCGGTATCGGATCCTGCGCGAGTATCCTGGATCCGGCTAAACGTGTCAACGGGCGAGGGTCTGATTTACTCTCGTTCGGCTCCCGGTAGTCGTGACTAATCTCCGCGATCGAGTAACCGTGAGACTCACGACGACGCGACGGTGTCTCCCGGGAGGGGAAGGCGATAGATAATCGAGATAAAAGATTCTCAGGTAACGCCTGAGAGTCGTCAACAAGGCCGGCTCGACTCGTCGAAAGCGCGTTGGCGAAAGTGAAAAAGATTCGTGTCGAACAAGTTGTCTTTCAACGAGCCTCGAGTCTTTGCGACTCAGATACTCCTCGTAATTATTTCCCATAATTATTCGTATTAACTGCAAATATCCAAACAAAATTATAAATATAAATATAATAAGACAATATCCAAATAAAATTATAAATATAAATATAAATATAATAAAACAATATTCAAAATAAAATTATTACAAATACAATAAATTCTATTCGTATACAAATTCAATTTTATAACGTAAAGAGTAATTTTTTTTACTAATATAAAAAAGACGAATATTTTTCTAGATGATGTATAAGAATAGACGTTGTTTCTCTCACAGGACGATGTCGAGATAGGAATCAAATTGCTGTGCGAGTGAAGTAACGAGTAACTATGGCAGGGCTCTCTCTTCTGGATCCAATTCAAATTTAACTCGTGATCACCGCGATTCAGGCAACGTGTAATAATCTACGATTTCGAAGGGGGCACCGTGCAAGAAGGAGCCCCATTGTCTCTGCAAAATTATCATGACACCCTCGGGGCGCACGATCGATCGCCTACGAAACGAGCACCTTCGACTTTCGATCGACAAGAATGATCGTTCTTACGGTTCCACAGAGATGAAAATAAATTTTATTATCTCCTACGATTTTCCTTATATCGTGCGAATTGATTATCCGTAAAAAATCTGCCTGATAAACAAATATTTCTAGCTTAATATCAGTTATTAACCTGTAAACGTTACATTAATTGATTCGATAATTTATTTATGCTATTTTTATTATTTTATTTTATTATTATTATTTTATATTTTTTTATATGTTTTTTATATTTTTTATTTTTTATTATTATTATTACTTTTTTATTATTCCACAATTATATTTTTTTAATTTACATTTTATTTTATATTTATTTCCTCTTTGAAACTTGCATATTTATATTGAAATATTGCCAACTTTTTTTTGTAAATATTCACAAATTAACGATATAAGCGTACATGAATAGTCTTTTCTTCAAAGATTAATGCATCGAAATAATTTACGAATAATACTCGCATTTGCTGAATGCATCTTTTTTCTTGCAACCTCACATGTGGTTCACGAAACGAGGAAATTAGCATGCGTACGATGCGTATTGTTACGTCAACGGATAATCGAGAGAGATTGTCCCTCCCCAACTCCCTGTCCTCCAAAGATTCGTGGGATTTTCGACAGTTGGTCATTTGCACACGCATTCGTGCGCATATTTCCCTTTATTACGCACTATAGTACTCAAACGTCCGATCGGCTGCGTGCGAAGAGGATATTGGCCGATCACGTGACAGCTGGAAGATGCGTTGCGTGCGGATTCGCGACGTTGCAACAATGTGTACGGGGAGAAAAAAAAAATGTGCAACCCTGTCCAGATCGTTACATGCGTCAAGAGCGCGAATGTCAATGATTCCAACAGGTTTACCGCGCCCAAAATATAATTCGTACGTCAACATTTTTTTCAGATTTTATTTCCTATTTAATATAATTACACCAAATGTGTTTCAACTAATTCATACGTGTGTGCGCATAAAATTTCCACCGGCACAAATACATCCGCAGGAGATACGTCAAGATGCAACGTGTGCATCTCGAGCATAACGAATGTATTGGAACATTGTAATCTGTACCCGGGCTGTCAATCGCGACTTTTGAGATCTCTTGTCCCTTCTCCCTCCGGCTTCCCGCTCCTCACCTTGATTTTGCACCGAACGCATATCGACCCTTCGAGGCGCCAAATTAATTCGTCGCGCATCGCGTGACAACAAACACGACGATCGTGCATCGCAAAATCAATGGCCGACAACTTGATCCGGCGATGTTCCTTCTTTTAGCCTCGGCGAGAGATCATCGGGTGTCTCGAGGCAGCGATAACTTCCCGGCCGTGTCTCTCGATTTGGCGGCGAGGATTCGAAAAGAAGAAGAGAGCCCGAGAGAGCGATCGCGATAGTACTCCGTCGAATTCCACGTTGGCAGGAGAAAAAGGAGGCTCGAACAAAACCTTTGCAACAAACGTGCCCTTGCCCAATAATTTTAACGAGTCACCGATACAGTCTTGGTAAACTTTAATTGGTACCCAAATATTTGCATGGCTCCTCGTCCTTTCTCCTAAGATCCTGCCTCCTCTCCTCCCTCAAGATAGTTTTATTTTATCGAGATACAGTGACATAAAATATTTGTTAATTCTGAGTCAAAATTAATATCTCCAAGAAGGAATTAGAAGTTCTTATTTCTCGTTCTTCCGTTCTTTTCTTTATCCAAAAATTTTATTTTTCAATTTTGGGTGTCTTTGCAAAGCTCAAAAATTTTGTAAAATATAGAAGGATTTATATTATTATAAAATTAAATTCGAGATTTAAAACATATATTCATTAATTAAGAAAGTATATCATTAATTGAAAAATAGATATTATTAGCTACATTTTCAAATTTTTGTCTTTGATTTAAATGACGAAAGAAATATCTGAATATTCAAATTTCCTTCCACGTGTGCAGTTTGAAGTATTTCTGATATTTACATAATATCTCCGATTTTTCCCTTCTTCGATTCAAAATTCATAAAGGGCGACTCCATCTAAGGAATTAGAAGTTCTTATTTCTCGTTCCTCTTCTCCTTCCTTTATCCAAAATTTTTATTTTTCAATTTTGTGTCTTTCCAAAGCTCAAAAATTTTGTAAAATATAGAAGAGAAGGATTTAATATAATATTATAAAATTAAATTCGAGATTTAAAACATATATTCATTAATTAAGAAGTAAAATATATCCATTAATTAAGAAAAATAGATAATTATTAGCTGCATTTTCAAATTTTTGTCTTTGATTTAAATGACGAAAGAAATATCTGAATATTCAAATTTCCTTCCACGTGTGCAGTTTGAAGTATTTCTGATATTTACATAATATCTCCGATTTTTCCCTTCTTCGATTCAAAGATTCATAAAGGGCGACTCCATCTAAGGAATTAGAAGTTCTTATTTCTCGTTCCTCCTCTCCTTCCTTTATTCAAAATTTTTATATTTCAATTTTGTGTGTCTTTGCAAAGCTCAAAAATTTTGTAAAATATAGAAGAGAAAGATTTAATATATTATTATAAAATTAAATTCGAGATTTAAAACATATGTTCATTAATTAAGAAATAAAACATATATTCATTAATTAAGAAGTATATCATTAATTGAAAAATAGATATTATTAGCTGCATTTTCAAATTTTTGTCTTTGATTTAAATGACGAAAGAAATATCTGAATATTCAAATTTCCTTCCACGTGTGCAGTTTGAAGTATTTCTGATATTTACATAATATCTCCAATTTTTCCCTTCTTCGATTCAAAAATTCATAAAAGGCGACTTCATCGAAGGAATTAGAAGTTCTTGTTTCTCGTTCCTTCTCTCCTTTCTTTATCCAAAATTTTTATTTTTCAATTTTGTGTCTTTGCAAAGCTCAAAAATTTTGTAAAATATAGAAGGATTTAATATATTATTATAAAATTAAATTCGAGATTTAAAACATATATTCATTAATTAAGAAAGTATATCATTGTTTGAAAAATAGATATTACTAGCTGCATTTTCAAATTTTTGTCTTCGATTTAAATGGCGAAAGAATTATCTGAATATTCAAATTTCCTTCCACGTGTGCAGTTTGAAGTATTTCTGATATTTACATAATATCTCCGATTTTTCCCTTCTTTGATTCAAAGATTCAAAAAGGGGGACTCCATCAACATCTCGCCCATATATTGAATTAAATATATCTAACCAGCAATTTCTCGGGATGCGTATATTCATATTCATGCCAACTTCCACGCTATCGGAATATCAATTTCGAGTACGTTCGATGCATCCCGACCGGTTCGCCATCTCTCCCTCTCCTCTTCGGGGTTTCCTCGGCTAGTTTTCTCGGGGTCACGAGGGAGTAAATAAATTCAACGAATAATTCCATCGAGTAGAGCTTCCCTGGTGACCGGTATGGGCGTGTTAGCATTGGGGCTATTCAAGCGAGTCCGCGGTAGCCTCGGGACATCACGAGCAGAAAAGCACGCTCTTTCCTTCTTTCCCTCTCCTCCCGCTTCCCTCGACCGTATCTTACCTCTCATCTTTCTTTTCGTTTTACTCGGGTAGACGTTCTTCATACGTTTCTCATCCCGGCTCCACAGAGACCTTCCCTTCCTTGCGCGAATCGAACTTTGCGCGAGATCTTGCAGAGAGATACTTCCGTGCTGAAATTCCACTACGAATCGGGATAAAACTTTATCTCGCGCGTTAGAATTAATTTTTGCAAGTGATCAGATGTATTTAATTAATAAAAGATAATTAAAATAATAAGATAATAATTATAAATTTTCATGAATTATAAATTTTATTAATTGTAAATTTTTTAGTAAAAAATTTATAATTAATAAAATTTATAATTCATGAAAATTTATAATTATTAAATTAGTAATTTTTGAAATAATTTTTGAAATAATTTTTTAATTAATAAAAGATAATTAAATAATAAGATAATAATTATAAATTTTATTAATTATAAATTTTTTACTAATTTTTGAAATTCCGATGTGTGCGTAAAATCTAACACATAAATAAATGGTGCCTGCTAATCCTTTGGCAATATTTAATACTCGCGGATCTTGGATCTTGAGATCGTACGATTTTGCAGCAATTGCGCGAATATTCGTCATGTAGATAAAACGTGTACAACATTAATGCCGCGTTTATACGTGCGCGAGTTAAATCTCGGCGATCGTGCTTCGTTACCACGAATGTACCTCGCGAATCTAGAATCTTTAGCTTTGGTAACTGCCGGAGAATTCGTACTCGCAACTATCGACTCTCCGATCGATGACAGTCTATATTATTGAGAAGAGGAGAAACTGTCTGATCTCATCTATTAAAATAAATAATTTGCTCGAATAGTTTTCATCACTCAAGAAAGATGACATTCAATCAAAATAAAAAGGAAAGTTCTCGCAAACTCTTGCATACCTTCACAATTATATGATAGATTGATCCATAGTTCTGAGAAATCATAATCATAAAATTTGAAATATAAAAAAATATAAAAAATATGCGAAATTTTATTTGTGCAAAATATACATTTGAAATATATTAAAAAAAACTAGTATTGGAATTTTAAAGAGCGATGGGGCTACAGTTAAAATCGTAAAAAAGAAAAGAGAAATACACAAAAGAAAGAAGTTATAAAGTTTCAAGAAGAGAAGAAGAAATAGAAGAATCTCGCGCTAAACCTTTTACTTCAAACGCTACTTTCCTTTTGTTACATCAGTCAGCTGATTAAGCTGATAAAGCCGACTGAGCAAGTTGGCTGTACAAGTCGCTATCTTGTAGAGATAATGCCAGAACGTGATACTATTCATATCTGACAGGATGTCGATGGAGCGTTAAAGTGCGGCTGACCTGAATTTTAAATTACTTTTTGATCGTTGCTTTCGATCGCGTAGTCAACTATCCCAAGATTATTTAATTGAGCGATCCCGAGGGTTAAACGTAATTGGGGAAAGTACCCTAGCGGTTTATGTCGAAGATGAACTCTCGTGTCACTTAAATATACATATCTACATCCAGCGTTAAAATCTCTCGACTTTACATGTCTACATCCAGCGTTAAAATCTCTCGATTTTACTCTCATGCGTCTACATTTCCTGCATTTTAATTATTAATATATATTATATATTTTTGTATATATTTAATATACAACAAATATATTTCTAAAGATGTAATTTATTATCTTATTACAAATTATTATTATATCATTTTTATATTTATAGATTATTAAATATAAACTATTTATGTTTATTCCATAATTATTCTGTCTTTTTTTAGTGTCTTTTTTAAAAATTATTAATTCATTAATGCATTATTCCGCAACTTGCATCGTGTCTTAGATCCATCAGACATCTCGCTACGTGCCACGCAACACGTTAAAGCAGAAACGATTCGCGCGCGAGTCCATTCCTTCTCGCGCGCCGACAGTTTTTCCACGTACGCCCACAAATGAGCAAGAACAAAACAGAGCCTAATAGGATTATAATTCATCGAGCTTCTCGCAGAAGAGTACGAAGGGGTTCCCGCGCGGAAGTGAGAGACAGAGAGAGAAGGAGAGACGTGTGGGACGCGCGGGAGATAAAAGTTTAACGCCGACAAAAGCGTCCCTTCTCCTCCCCCCTTCGTCCTCAACCCCCGTGTGTGCTCCAGGCGGCATCACCTTTCTTTTTCCTTGCGCGGGTCACGTACCTCCCTTATTGCGGCACGTCCGAAGGAACCGGTGCATAGGTGACTGCTCGATTATATACCGGTTTCCCCGGCACGCCGGAAGGGAGACAAGGGGATCCTTGACTTCGCTTTCCCGCGTATTATCGCGCCAACATCTCTCCCGCGATTATTACAACTCGCCGTGAAGGTCAATTTCTCTCACTTGGGGTATGCAGTTCAAAGGATAAGATGCACACGGAGTATTGCATAAACTAGTAGAGAAGAATGAAAAGGGATTACTCGGTTTTCATCGATTTGTTTTTTTTTTAGGGACAAAATCTTTTTTGCTCTCGTCAATTTTTGAGAATATTAGAAAGAATTTAATTAATAATTAAATTAGCGAAAAATATTAGAGAGAATCTAATATTTTAATAAAAAGTATATATCTAATTAATAATTAAAGTAGCAAAAAATATTAGAAAGAATCTAATATTTTAATAAAAAATATATATCTAATTAATAATTAAAGTAGCAAAAAATATTAGAAAGAATCTAATATTTTAATAAAAAGTATATATCTAATTAATAATTAAAGTAGCAAAAAATATTAGAAAGAATCTAATATTTTAATAAAAAATATATATCTATTATTAATTAAAGTAGCAAAAAATATTAGAAAGAATCTAATATTTTAATAAAAAATATATATTTAATTAATAATTAAATTAGCAAAAAATATTAGGATCTATTTTAATAAAAAATATATTTGCTAGAGAAACTTCTCTCCTAATTTATCGCAAGATTCTTAATGACCGTTGTAACAGAATGACGAGTAATCTATGCAAGATTCTAAAACGTACATGTTGAAACCTTGCACTTTGCTCTTCTGAGAAACAATTCCACTCGACTCGCAAGATAGAAGAAATGAAATGAGAGACGGAACGAGATAAGAGGAGGAAGAAGAAAAAAATTGATATCATAATAAAATTATTGCACGAAAACGATGGTCATATTTGGAGATATTTCGTAATTTTTCTCTAAAAAAATGCTAACATCTATATCAAATTATAATGATAATAAATTCTATCTATATAATAAATATTTATATAATAAATTCTTCTTTCTATCATATCCAAATATCACATTTATCATCCTGTGCCATAAATATCTGATTTTATGCAATATTAAGTTAGTTGAAAATTGTAGAAATTAGTGATGAAAGTGGAACGATCGTTAGCGTCCTTGATTAATCTCATTAACTTTCAATCTCATTCAGAGAGACATGACGAAAGCTCTCCTTGCTCATTTCATCACTCTTCGCGAATTTTCATCAATATCTCTGAAGTTGAATTCGTCGGGGATTGCATTAGTTTTCATTTTTGCAAAGCAACGAGACTACTCGATTCGGTCTACAGATTCTATCGTCCAGATACATCACTCATACAAGATATAGTCTGTGTTACCGTGTTGCTCGTTAAGTTCTCTTTCGTGAATTGACAAAAAGAAAAAAAAAAGAGAGACAGTTGCTGCCAACCCGTTTGTTATCTCTCGTGTTTTGCTCTTGTCAGAATGAATTTAGCGTCGTCGACATGTGTCATCCGGTATATCGCGCTAGTTAATGAGTCGACTCTGACAGCAGAATCGATCGATCTCCGGAATAGATGCAAAGTTGCCGCAACAAAAGACAAGTGGATATTGAAAAAAAAAACATTTTTATGGAAAATATTTCAATTAAGAAGCCATGACAAGCTTCAAGATTTAGAAAACAATTTGCAGTCGAGGAATTTAATTCGAAAATCCAATAAAATCGAAACGAAAATAATCAATTGTATAACAAAAATTTATTCCTCATTTAATATATTTTTTTCATATAAAGCACACTTTTTTATTTATCCGAGAGTCGCGCTAACAAATCAATCTGGCCGCGGAATTCCGGCTGGAAGGAGGCATAATTGAAGGCGCTAATTCCCGAGTCACAATAGCTTGAATTACGCGAGGGTTCTCGCCCGATGAGCGGACGATGCCGATGGTGACTGGTGGTAGCCGAAGAAGAGGAGGACGTCCGACAATGTGCGCCTGCGTACGAGGAACAGGTGCGCGGGATAATGGGTGATGCAGGCGATGAACTTCCGGTCGGTATCCTCCATTGAAACGGGGCAATTAAGTGTCTTTTTAAGTGGCCTTTAAATCAATGCAACGCGTCCTCCTCGCAATCCGCCTGCGCGCGGAAACAGCTGCGAACGAACGCCTCTCTCTTCCCGTTTTAATCCCTTCTACTTCCCCCCCCTGAGGCCCCCTGAAGCATTTATAAGCCGTGATTATTAATACCGTGTAATCTGCCGCCAGCGTGCACTCTGTTAAAAAGACACTGCACAATCTTTTGAGAATATTTATCTCTAGTCTTATCGCGCGTTTGATGACCAATTGTGATCGAGGGATATTATAAATTTTTTTATTATTGTAATACAAGGATTATACACACATTTGAAATTCCCTTATAATTGATTTTACATGATTAATATTTTATTAAATTAATTTTCTGACAGGAGAAAAAGTTTCGTTTCTGATTGAAACATCTCGAGAGAAAAATGTGAGCCTTTGTGAAGATGATAAACCAATGACCTAGAGTGTACGCTGAGGTGAGAAATAATGGATCGGAATCCTGTTGCTTGTTTTCCACGGAGGTCTATCTATCTCGGAATACTTAGAAGAGATAGGACAGGAATGTCGGTGGGATTCACGGTCGATTCTGACTCTGTCCGCTCGTGGTTTCTAGAAAGCTACTCCCGTTAAAGATTCTTTGACGATGGTATTCTCAAATAAAAATGTAAAAGAGATCTTGCGTCATATTATCTTCTCGCATATTTTTAATAAAGAAATCGTGTGCTTTTAACTTCACACAGAAAAAAAATAAGTGTCAAATCGAAACATATATTTAAACTAACGTTTAAATAACTAAATAACGTTTAAAAACTAGCGTTTATTGTTTCGTATATACGCAACAATTTATAATTTTCTTAGGAGAATTTAATAATTTTAAATTTTAACAATATTATAGTCTTATTTTAATATTGTAATTATCTCAGGAATATATATTTATTTAATTCTATTTTAAGAAAATTATAACCTTTGATTTAAAAATGTTATTTTCTGTCTAACATTGTTTCTTTTTCATTCAAGAAAATTAATCTCAAATCATAAGATATATTCTTCTTCATTGAACTATGTAAAATGGCTTCATTCAAGTAAGCAATTATATTTTTCTTTAATTAACGCAATATAATTTCATTTGTCATCAAAATTTCCATGTTAAAACTAAATATATTTTCAAAACAAGAATGTCCTTTTTTCTGTGCAAAGTCGAATGATAAATATAATAATCGAGAATTTAATATATCTAGGAAACTGCGCTTTCTCCGTATTAATTTTGTCAGAATATTGATAAAATCAATCTTCGGCAAAGCGGAAACGACCGGTCCACGATGCGAACGCCGCGTTGTTCCACGACCGAAAGGATACCTCGATCGGAGAGAGGTCGAAGTACCGGGGGCACAAGATTATCGACCGCGAAATCTGCATAGGCAAAAGTCGTGAACCATTAAAGTCGTCGGCTTAAAGGCGATTTTATGGCGCCCGTAAAGCATTACTGATCCTGGTGGTGGCGTTATTATTACGCAAGGATCAGGATGCGCTCGAAACAACAGGTGCCCTCCTCGACATTGCAAGAAATAAACGTCCTTCTTTAAGTCGTGTCTTTAGAGCGAAAGATTGTCGCACATGTATGTCATTCAATTTCTTAGAAATATTTGCATAAAAATAATAATAGAATAAATTACAATATTTGCATGAAGATAATAATAGAATAAATTACAACACGATTTATCAGTCTACTTTGTCTGAGGAGTTTTTGACATTAAAAATTTTAAAAAAGAAAAATCGATTTAAAATTAAAATATCCTATATATTTTAATCCTATATCTATCCTATTTTTGTATCAAGAACTTCCTGCTGTTACAGTCATAAAATATTATTGACATCAATGCAATATGAAAAATTCAAGACTCAAATATGAAAGGAACAATGCGATCGTAAATATTGGGGAAGCCACAAATCGGACAGAGGGACGCGCTCTTGCATAAGACTTCGTAGGTACGACATCCATGGAATTCTGTCTGGATTAATGATCCTTCCTTGGACAGATTCTTTCTATAAAGCTAGCGAGGCTGCTGCGTCCCGCGGCGAGGATAACATTGATATTTTTTTTTTATTTCTGAGACCCGAAGAATTGTATGATCCCGATCGGCTATAAACTCTATCAATGAATAAATATTAACGAACGAGCCATACGTTATAAAAGTAGAAGTAATTTTTATGAAAACAGCGCATCGTAAATATTTCCTTAATATGTAGCGGAAAGGCTATCTGATGAAACTATGATGAAACTATCATGAATTATGAATTATGTGGTATAAATATTTTATGAAATCAATGGTTATTCTATAAATTCTATGATCTTAGAGTCATCCTAATCGTGGTCACCTACGAAATTAATAATAAGAGATTTCTCTGCCTCCGAAATATGATCATCTAAAAATGAAAGGACGTATTTATTATTTATATTTTAATTTAATAAAATTGTGCGCATATTCTCTTTGATTTTCTTACTTTAATTAAATATTTAAAGTTGTTTCATTTCATTTAAATAAATTTAATATCATTCAATATATCATTTAATATTTTATTTCGAATAGATTTAAATATTATTTTATTTAAATAATTTAAATAATAATTTTATTTAAATAATTTAAATAAAATTATTTAATTTAAATAAAATTATTTAAATTATTTTATTTAAATAATAATCAAATTTTGGATAATAAAATATCTTAATCTTTTTGTGATCTTTTGGAAAAATTTGATAATGAATTATGAATTTTATTATAAGCTTTCAATTTTTAAAACTAGAAGCATAATTTAACATTGACACCTAAATTTCTTGGAAATCTTCGCAAAAAAAGGACTAACCATGGCAAAAAATTAACCGCTTCCGATACACTGTAACAAATGCGAATTCATAACAAACGATTCTGGCGGAAATAATGGCGGCGCCAAAGTGAATCGTTCGCCACTCGGCGAGCGGCAAAAAACCCGGAGCCCGTATAATTTAATAAAGAAATCGATGTCCCCGCGATCTCGATTTCGGCCGCGACCGCACGCAGTCATCGTGAAAACTATCTGTCCGCAAATTAGATCGGACAAGCGGACGAGAGGAGGAAGAGCGCGATAAAAAAGCAGGCGCGAAAAAGCTGCGGAGGAAATCTGCGGACAGACGACGATTGACCGCATCTCGAGGACGGGAAGGAGGCGGATTCGCGACGGAAATCGAGCATCATCGTCGCCATTGTCGGCTTGAAAAAGATGCGAGCTCACTTAGGTGAGGATACTCCATATTTTACACTTCGGATTTTTTTTTTTGACGGATGTGTATCACGAGAAGTAGAAAATATTTCAATTATTATTTCAATTATTTCAATTATTTTAAACGGAATTTTCTCCCAGGATTCTATCCTCCGATTTGAGGCGATCCTCGGCGGAGATGACGCTGATTTATGCTTCCAGGAAATAAAGCGCGAGAGGAGGCGATACGGTATTCGCGAAGCCGCCGCAGGTGTCGGCCTTTCTGACGAGCTCGCGAGGCAGGGAAAACCGGTACAGGCCGGTCGGTTTTTGCCACTAAACGGGATTATCGAAATAACGCAAAATCGATTCTCGCATGCTCGCTGGAGCAATTGCAAGGGGGATACGAGAAAGCGCGAGTCTGCACGCGAACGGCCATTTTAATTCTACGTCGCGCCGTTTTTCTGCAATTTCGCGATCGCCTTTTCCCGTGAAGTTTATCATCGTGCGTGCGACGCATCATTAGCCCCTTTCTTGCAGTCGGAATTGTTTCTCTTGGGATAAATTCTCTCGAAATAGAGCCTCTCGAGAAGGAGAATTTCGCGCTGCATCAAGCAAAATAATAATAATAATATTAATTTAAATTGACGACATGATATTTCAGTATCAATCAGTTTATATAAATCACGTAAAAGAAATTAATTTAGTAATGTGTAATTTTATATTCTGGGAAAAAAAGATTTCGAATTTTTTGTTGAAAATATAATAAAGTTTATATAATCCTTATGAAATTATCGTAATATTTCTTAATCTCTTAACAAAGTTCAATATATGATAATTAACGAAGTTCAACAGTATCAATAATAATGTTTACTAAGAGATACGCTTAAGCAATTATAAATAATCATTGATAATTACTGATTAATAATATTAATTTAAATTGACAATATGATATTTCGTATCGTCAATTTAAAAATTTTAAAAACAATTAAAAATATTTCGAATTTTTGTTGAAAAAAATATTTGGAAATTTTTTTCTTAGAATATAAAATTTACATCTAATTAATTTCCTATACGTGATTTATATAAACTGATTGATACTGAAATATCATATCGTCAATTTAAATTAATATTATTAATCAGTAATTATTAATGATTATTTATAATTGCTTAAGCATACTTCTTAGTAAACATTATTATTGAACTTTATTAATTATCATTGATACATTGAACTTTGTTAAGAAGTTAAGAAATATTACAATAATTTTATATGGGTTATAAACTTTTTTATTATTTTTTCAACAAAAAATTCGACATATTTTTTCCTAGAATATAAAATTTACATCTAAATTAATTTCCTTTCAAATTTTTTGTTGATAAAATAATAAAGTTTATAACCCATATGAAATTATCGTAATATTTCTTAACAAAGTTCAATGATCACTTGTATCACTTTTTAACAAAGTTCAATGTATCAATGATAATTAACGAGGTTCAACAGTATCAATGATAATGTTTACTAAGAGATATCCTTAAGCGATTATAAATAATCATTAATAATTGCTGATGAATTAATAAATACTGCAGAATAAAAGTGCATAATAATTTATGTCATAGAAATATCATATGCGTAAGCAATTTTATAATCACTGATAATTACTATTGAATAATTTCTCAAAAATATCATACTATAAACGTTACAAGATTCTGCTCGCTGTGGAATACAATTAATCATGATAGAGCGAGTTAATTGCGTTATAATTACGAAGTAAAATCGGAAGCGACCGTAACATCGGAATCATTCATTTCGCGAGATGAAAAAATCTCGATTAAGGTAACGCACGGCAAGGGACGCCGTCAAGGACGAGCGGGAGAAATATATGTGTAGAAATTACCCGGCTATTCGGTATTTTCTACGGCAATAACGATTATGTCTGACGCAATTTCCGCCGGTCGCGATAATAAAGCAACCACCGAGGCAAGATAAAACGGAGCAATAACGATGACGAGAAACGTGAAATGGTTTACGTCACGCAAATTGCGCGATCTCTCTCTCTTTCTCTCTCTCTCTGTCTCTCCTTCTCTGTCGAATTTAGAATATCGCTATGCTAATTACTTACTGGCTCACTGATATCTCTTGCGAAAAGCCGGCGCATGCAAAGGCAAAAAACGTCGATTTATCTCGCGAGGAAAAAAGGTCACTGAGACTTACTTGAAACAGAAGGAATAAATGTTACATTAGCATAAGCAAAGTGGAAATTATTTGCTTAAAAATGCAATTATTTATATTTAATGATATTAGAATATCCTGAAGTAATTTTGCCCCTCTTCTTTTCGCAGGATTAAATGACTTTCGGTATCGAAATGTTCTGCATAAGCGACGAATATCGAAAAATGTACTTTGCCGTATCTTTTTTAATGTACTTTGCCGTATCTTCTTTAATACGAAAGGCATTAGCGTTATTATCAAAAATAATGATCAGAGATCGTGCAAGAAACTCGTGAAAATGGCGTAGCCGCCATTCTTGCGGAAACACGACGAATTCGCGACCGATTAGGCAGGCTTTTAATTGACAGCGAGAAGCGAAAACTAAGGGAGATAACCCGCATTAAGGTCGCAAAGAAATGGCGCCGAGCTCTTAATTAGATACGATAATCGAAGAAAGGGGACTACTCGACTTATAAGAATCGAGAATTTTTTTATAAAAATTCTTTATGCAAGTTCATATATTTTAATTAGTCCTTTGTACATCTTGTTCAAGTTCGAGTTTGCAAAAATATTATTTTTTTTTAGAATTATGTACTTATTTATATATTTTCTTATATTATATTTATTTATATATATTTTTTACTCATTTATATTATATTTTTTCTTTTAAAATTATTTTATTTTAAATTAATTTATTTTAAATTTATTTTAAATTATTTTAAATTTTTCCTTTAAAATTATTTTATTTACTTAAATATTATCGATCGAGAAATGTCAGTTATATTAATGATCTTATCAGATATCTATTTCTGTTATATCCTTTTATATAATTTTATCTATTTTTACGATAAATCAATTTCAGTGTCTATTTTCTCAATCTTTTACAAATCATTAGCAACTGCTGATAAATTATAATATTAAAAAGCGATTTAATTGTTTCATAATTACTGTGTGCATTTTTTTGCATAAAAGACTCGAGAGCTCTGATAAGTAAAACTGAGAGAAATTATCGCGAAAATATTCTCCTATTATGACACGGATATTTTTACAACGTATCTTTATGTGTAATGGTTCTTGTAAGTTCTCCAATAAAAAAGTCATATAAAAAGAAAAAAAAACGTGCGATTTCCCTCAAGGGAAATAATATGCACGTGGAACGAATCCTGAAAGATGCATTGTGATTTTCAACGGTCGAATCGAATCAGTGAACTCGGCTTGAACTTGACGGAACGCATATCTCTCTTCGTTTTCTCTTTCTCTTTCGTGCTTGATGAGCGTTTCGTTATAGCCTCGAGTGTAACTCCGCCTCGTTATAACGCTCTACCACTGTCTCGTCTATCAATTGCAGAGCCAGCATCCTAAAGTGAGATCTAGTTACACTGACCAGCCATGGTTGCCAGCTCGAAGAATGAAGTTTCTCAAAGCGATGGAATATCATAAATAATTATGAAGCAAATCGCAAATTAGAAAATTATTCAAGTAAGAAATACAAATTGATTTCTTTTCTGCATAAATAATAAAATATAATAACTTATATAATTATTATATAATAATTATTTTATTTATAATTTTTAAATTTAATAATTTAATAATAATTGTATAATTATTATTATATAATAATTATATAATATTATATTATATTATATTATATTATATTATATTATATTATAATAAATATAATAAAATTATAATTTAACTATGATTTAAGAATATTAAATATAATAAGTTACACATATATAAATAAAATTAAATATCTCACACATATATGTGTAATTCAAACTTAAATTTTGGTGGAATAAGAAATCACTTTAATGAAAAATTTATCGCTGGTAAATTGATTGGCACGTTTCGTATGCGAGGAATAAATTCGTGGCGCACATTTACGATCGAATTGCACGGCGAGAAAACGAGAGGAACCAATTACACATCGTACTCTTGCATTTTAAATACAGCATCTCTCTGGGGAGTTTGAAACGAAAAATGGACCGCTCATGACGATTCACCGACTGTTGCCGATTTCTTCGCTTCGCTCATCGCAATTGCGCTCGTTCGCGCCGACGATTAATCTTCCCTCGCTGATTCCCAATACGAGATTTAACGATCGATGGTTTTTATCATCATCGCGGGTGGTGGCTTTTTAACACGACGAAAATGGAAGACGATTCGTTAAATACGTTCGATACCGCATTCAGACTTGTAGTATTGAAAAACACAAACAGCGACAAGTATTTTAATTTTAAATCGCAGAATCGCGTATCTTGAATTTGTATATTTATATCTTATTATTTACATCGAAAGAAGAAAAAATTATTTTTAACATTATCTAAAAAATATCTTGTTTTAAGAATTATTTATAAATAATTGTTAGTATTTGTTCCAAGGAATTAAATGAAATAATCCTTACGTTTCTATATTTGTTGAAAAATGTTCAAATAAAAACTTTTAAAAATTTCTAGACATTTTTTCTAGAAAATTCTTCTTTAAATTTAAGTATACCGCATTTTTATTTAGCTATTCTAGATAAATTTTATAATAAAATCAGTACTTATTGGAACCGAGGAAAACTTATGATGGAACCATAAAAAAATTGTTTCTTTTATGCCGTTAATTTTATCCAATAATAAAAGATATTTCATTTCGAGCGAACAAAACATAAATAAATAATTTATTATCTTTTAATTTTAATAAATAAATAAATAACAAAACTTATTTTCAATTAATTAGATAAATGCAATTTAGACTTAAATAAATTCATTTTACTATAGCTTTTAATAAAGAATTTTAACGCGACTCCCTTAGCCTCAATGATTTATTGCCAAATTTATTTTCGCGCTTGCGCAAGACATTAAGAATTACTTAAGAACGCGTAATAAAAATCCAATGTCAAACGAAAGTAATAAAATAGTTAAAGGGAACCGATGTGAAAGGAAACGGCGCGAATAATTTATGGCGAAAGATCTTTCCGCGCAAAAAATCTCTCTCTCTTAACACTAGACTTGACCTGTATTATCAGCGCAAGTCGAGAAAAAGGAGTTATTGGTGCCGATAACGCGCCAATGCGTCGCCTTATTGAGAGTCGACCTTACATTAATATAGTACAGATTAATGCAATGAAGAAGAGAAAGGGGGAGAGTTAATTTATCGCATATTATACACATTGCTCGAGCCGGGCAAAACCTAAATCTGAACACTATTGCGTGCATTCTTGCATGCGTTCATCATAAAACGTTAGACATGCATGCTTATTTAAGTACCTCGCAAAACGCACATGAATCACGACGTTAGGTTGAAAAAAATCGCTTTAGAATCGATAGAATAATTAGTCTTCCGGGTTGCACACACGCATACACGAGTTTATTTTACTGCTCTCGCATTATATTGTCCTTTGTGTTGTTGCCAGGATATTCTAACACGTGCGAGAGGCGGGCTGGGCGCGATAAAATGCGAACTTTTGCAGTCGCAACCGACTGAGATTACGGCCCTTTCTGTCTCTCGGTTCGACAATTAAGAGAGGCATTAATCACTTTAATTACTTGTCGAGCCGGCCACGAGCGTGCGCGAGCGTTTGGCTTAACGGTAATGAATAATAAATACTACGATACCATCGATCATTCGACATGTGTAGCAACAGGCTCTCTGCCCGAGCCCGTCTCCGATTGTAATTTGTTCGCCCATTAATCCACCACCGACATTAATAAAATATCCAATGAAATTGCCGATCAAAAATTAGATTTTTTTTTGCGCTCTCGCTGTCCCGATATTACACGTTATCGAGATCGTGGGGTGTTTTTAATGCTTACATTATTTTTAAAAAATATTAGGATATAAAAAGTTTATTGGTAAATAAAAATAATATTTTTATTAAAGGAAATTCTTTTTTTTAATTTTGATTTTGCGACAATAATTTCGCGACACTTTATCTTATTTGGCAAAGAGATTATAAATCATTGTAATTATAATCAAACTAACTTCGTTTCCGATGAAAGATTGAATGGAATGGTCGTATAATAAAGAAGACAACCAGCGGAACTAATTTTTTCTCCTCCCTTCTCTTGCCATTTGTCTCAACCAGCTCTATTATTATTCCATAGTAACGAAGTGAATAATGAGACATGGTTTGCTCTGAGTTTTTTCGCAGGGGAATCAAAAGCTCGGAACTGGAAAATTCCGCGAACATTACGCGATTCTTTTTCTCTCTTCTTTTGTTTCTTTTTCTAATCATGTTTATTCTCGTGACAAAATGTACTTTGTATTTTTTTAAACAAATTAGAGAAAAAATAGAGATCAATTCCAAGAATGAGAACAAGAGAAAAAATGACTAAAAAAGATCTCATGATTAAAAAATAAAAGAATCATCCTAATCATTTTCTTATCATTCTCTTGTCATTCGAGATTAAGTTAGAGAAATGTATAAATGCATACAAAATAAGCGTATATAAATAAATAAATACAATCTCGAGCTGATAAATTTTAAATTGAAATATTGCAAAGATAAAAATTTTAAGTTGCAGACATAATTAATATAATACTCATGAAATTAAGTAGTAGAATTATTAAACATGATCAATCAAGGACATCTTATTATTCAAAATAGCTTCGTAATTAATTCAAAAAAATCAAAATATAATAATTAATTCAAACAAATCAAAATATAATAAAGCATGTTTACGAAAAATCTGAAGAAACATTTGCATAGCCAACGATTCGCGAAGATTGTCCTTCGATTGAAATAATGTGCGAAATATAAAAGGCGTCGCCTTTAACGAGAAACGATATCGGAAGACGTTATGAAAAAAAATGTTTAAATAAAAAACGAACAAGAGAAGAGAGGAATTGGCGAAGAGAGGATTCCATCCGCGGTAATTAACTTCCGCTAATAAAGCGGAGATTCGTCCCGGGGTCCAAATTAATTTCTTCGCCGCGATAACGACAGTCTCTCCGCCCCGATCGATCGGATCGATTTTTAACGCGGGGTAGCGTTAATAAGAAACAATCTCGAAAGATTGATCTCGGCGGATTCCGTTGGTTGCACGAAGATGAGGAATCCCCGTGACTTGCAACGTATGCCAAAGTCAAACGACTTGGAGAATTGCGCTATTTGTTATCTCTGACATTTCTTGTTTATCGCGATCCTTTATTTTTCACACACATTGTTTATTATTATTATTATTATTATTATTATTATTATTATTATTTATATAATATTTAGAGGACGACGATGCTGAAGATTCTTTTTCCGTTCCAACATTTCTTCAAAGCAAGGATAATTTCAAGATCGTTCTTGTAGCTTGAAATTTCCTAAAAAATTTTGTGTTAAATTTAACATATTTCACATGTCCCAATTTATCCACTCTAATTTTAATGTTAATTTAACAGAAGGCAAGTATGTAAATAAATAACACAAGTAATATGTTTAAAAATTAACACAAAAGTGTAACACTTAAATTTTATCTGGAAATAAAGTTTATGTTAAATTAACATATTTATAATGTTAAATTTAATTAAAAGAAAATGTTATTCTTACATTTTTATGATAATTAACGGAAGAGATATGTCGATTTAACATGGGAACTGTTATAGAGAGAAAAATAAACTTATCTGTTCATTTTAACATATAACTTATTTCACCAAAAAATTCGTGCATTTACATATTAATTGTGTTATTTTAACTCTTAGAAACGGTGAATATTAACTCAATACAGAAATGTCAAAATAACACAACGATAATATGTTACATTAACATAAGGATATGTCAAAAATTTAACACAAAAATTTTTACACGAGAAAATTTCAAGAAATACAAAATGTTTTTTAATGCTTGCCTGACTTTGTATCTGTCTCGTTTTGCATTCGTTATATATTGGCATAGTCACTTCTTGGAAGGCATGCTATTCTCAGGTTCGAATATAAATTTTGCTCAAGAATGCAGCGCGAGAATCGAATACGAGTGGGCTGATCGAACGGGAGACATAAAGGAACGAAGCCGATATCAATATCGGGTTTATCTGCATCTTGTACGAAGGCGAATACTTCCCGATCGGTACACATATACATATATACACCTATACATGTGTTTATATCGGCTTGTCCATCCGTCAAAAGCCTTCTTCTACCGGGCTTCTCATCGTCATCCCGCTATTATCCGCGGGGATCTATCTAGGATTGTCTCCCGTCTCTCAATACGCCCGTTCGCATAACGGTAAAAGGATATAGCGATGGATCGGATGGCCATACATCGTTCCTCGCGAAAGAAAATTATCGATCCCGGATGGAGATCCCGACCGGAGCCGCGATTCCTCCTCGATCCGAAGGAATATCAATGACTCTGACCTCCGCGGATGACAATAAATTGAACGCTACACGCTTGACTTGTGGCTGAACTGTGCACGTCATTACATCGAGTGTATCAAGTGATACGCGTGCGTTTATCTTTGCTCTCTCCTGTAGATATCACGTATATGTTTATAAAAATCAAAATAGTTTGGCGAGAATAATATTTTATTTTGTGATAAATATATAATATTAGAATTTTTTTAAAGGTATAAATTTTGTAAAAGGTAAAAATGTTGAGCTATTCTTTTATTTATTTACAATTTTATTCTCCATCGTCCTATTAAGAATTTTAATTATTTATTTTCTATTTTTTTCGCATACGAGAAAAGTAAAATAATTTTCTTATTTATAATTCACAAAAAAATAATAACTAATAATTAATAATATTAATTAAAGTAATATTAATATTAATAAATAAAAAATTATATATATTTTTCTTATTAAATTTCTTATTTAATTAATCTTATTGAATTAAATTATTAAAAATAATGAAGAAGCTCAACATTAAAATTAAATAAAACTTTTGCTATAATAATGAATAACAGCTATATATAATAATCTTTTTATATCAAAATAAGCAAATAATATATTTCTAGTGATTATAGCTGTCAAAAATAACGCAAGCAGCATTTTTCACGCAAAAGCAAAATATAATTATGAGAATGCAGAATTCTCTCTGTTTATTCTGCAATTTTATAACTTCCTCTTCTCGTGTCTCGGTTTTCTTCTTTCTTTCCGTCGTTGCACAGTACACGATGGCGTAGATCTTAGGGACAATTCGAGATAAATAACGCTGCGAGACAGAACAATGTGTCGCTGTATCCTCGCCTGTATCCTACGAATCTGGTTTTTATAAGCGGCATACATAAAACGGAATAAAGAAACGAGAAATTTGAGGTGCTACGTCATCCTCGATAATAATTCCAACGAAATTATATTATCGAAAATCGAGAAGACGATCGCGAAAAATAAAGGACGAATTATTCAGTCACATGTGAAATGATTGACGTGAATTTTAAAAAAGAACGAAGGAGAACATTGCGGTTCCTGTCGGCTTCTCTCGAGATGCATTCGAGTGCATCTCGGACCAAAGCCCTTCCTCCCCCGTCATCGAAGACGTCGCGTCGAGAGCACTTTCGATTCGTTCTGGATTCGCCGCCACAGACCCGGTTTACGACCGCGACTCTTCTCCACGAAAAGGCAAAGGGAGGTCGCCGACGCGACCCGCTGAAAGCGAGCGCGAAGAAAACCATCCTCCGGAATGGTACCATCGGGGCCTAGGGCAGGCGTTTAAGGCCGCATTTGTATGCGACTCGGCGCACTTTCTTGCACGCACGCACGCATGTCGATCCCGTTGTACCCTTAAATTGGCTATTTCCACGAGGGGAGAGGAGAGAAGCGGCGACTTGGGAATTCGCCCCATAGAAATCAGACTGTCCTTTGTCAGCGTCCGAAGGGACGTAATTCCATTGGACGCGGTTCGTCGACTCGCGAAGACCAATTTCCTCGTGGCAACAATGCCCCCGGGTCTCCGACCCAGCCGGCGAAAAGCGCGCTTCGTCGACAAAAATCAGAATGCGAATGCTCGCGACGTATTCAAGCAGGTGCTCATGACTGACAATAGCGCCCGGCAACAATTACAATTCCGTCAACCTAAGCGAGAATGTATATTCGAGATATATAAGGTGTCCCGAGAGAAGCAAAGTTCGAACGACATCGATTGAGGCTGCATCTCCTTCAAGATATTGAAAAAAAAATTGCATAAAATATATATCGGGCTTTGAAATAATTTTTACAAGCATTTACATTAGGGTTGCACAAGATCCAAGACAAGACAATATTCGTAAAAATATTGTATGAAAATTTTCAAAAATTTAAATCTTGTTTTGGTCTTGAGTGAATATTGGTAGCAAAAATCTCGTCTTGCATTGTCTTGTCTCGATTTTATTAACAATTTGTTATGTAATATTAAAAAATTATTTAAATAATATTTAATATAATTTTTGTAAAATATAATTTGAAATAATTATTACTATTGTATTATATTTTAATTATAATTATTACTATATAATCGATATATTACTATATTACTATATAATCGATATAATTATTACTATATAATCGATATAATTATTACTATATAATCGATATAAATGCTGTCTGTTTACTTAAAAAAATATTTACTGTTTCATGAAAAACAGAAATTAATAATTACTGGCTCTAAGGGAATGTGCAGATATAAATATTTTGGAGTGGTGAAAAAATCAGGTTCATATTTATCCCACATTGTCAAAAATGGCTCGAGACATTTTAAGTTCAACTGCCTCGTCCGTGCCAGTAGAAAGACTTTTCTCAATAGAAACTCTGACTATGTCAAAAAATAGAACCAGATTATAAAGTAAATCTTTAAAAGCACTAATGTGCATCAATTCCTGGGTGAAATGCTCTTTAATGTCTAAAATTTGCGAGTTTAATTTCTAATTTATAAAAATGTTATATTGTATTAATATTAAATGTTTTTAAATTTATTAATATAAATGTTTTTATTCAATAAAATTTTTTTAAATTCGAATATAGTGATTTTTTTCATTTACAAATATAAATATTTTAGTTTTTTTGAGAATCAATAATCTGGACAAGACTAATAATCTTGACAGTCTTAGTCTTGGTATTATCTTGATAACTAATTAAAAATCTTGTCTTGATTTTATCTTGAAATTCAAAACAAGACAAATTAAGACTAATCTTGGTATCTCGTGCAACCCTAATTTACATCAAAGTGACATATTATGGAAAAATAGGGGCGCATTGTTAACATGATATATCGCGCTAATAAGATACTTTGTTTCGTTACTTACACCTCTTTTCTTCCCTTGAAAAAGGCATTCGTTTTGAATTTTTCTCTTGGCCAAAGAAGTCTCGACTGTCGAGCGGAAAAAAAGAGCAGGAAGAAGTAACGAGCGGAGGTAACATGCAGAAGAGGCACGTTAACCAGAAGGCGCGGGATGTCCGTCTCGTTCATGGCTGCCATATATCACGAGTGCTCCGAGGCAAAACACAAGGCATCGTCGGACCACGTGCACGCACACACATTATATCCTATGACGTTGTCGAGGTCCCTGATGACGATTTCAAGAGTGACTGATGCCCGGACGAGGAAGACGCGCTTAAAGGACGGCGTCTTGCTGAGCAACAATCCGGCTTGTTAGCAACAAGATGCTCTTTACTTTGCGATATCCCCTCCACTCGCGAAGCTTTTGTCTTGTTTCAATGTACAGTAGATTATTGCGAATTTATTGAAGTCATTTCAAAATTAATTTCCCATATTAATCGGTGAAATTAATCATGTTCATCTATTTTAATATTTCATGTAAGAAAATATTATTGTTACGATATTTTATCGTAATAAAATATCAAGATTGTTTAAATTGAAGAAAATTATATAAATCTTTTATAATTAAAAAATTTTTTTATTATATGATAATGTTTTATGTAACTTTGAAAATTTTTTTTCGCATAGACGCTATTAATAATTAAATAAAATAAATAAATAAAAGTAAATAAAATAAATAAATATTAATATAAAATAAAATAAAATATCAAATAAAATAAAAAAAATTAATAAATAAAAAATAAAATTAATAATGAGATTTATAATAACCACAATTGATTCAAGAAAAAACTTTTGCTTCCTATCTATTCCTCGGATTCGCCCAATATTGGAAAAGATAAAGACTTTCAAAAATCCACTTTCTTCGTCTTGTACTTTGTCGGCTTAATCAATGGCATCAGTCTTATCTGGACCAATTTAGATGCCGCCTCTTTAAAGCACTTCGCTCTAATTTTGGCAAAGTCGGACGAAAAAGGACGAGAGATAGGGATGGATAAAGACAAGTATAGTCGAGAAAAAAGATCGTATTGCGTAGAGAGAATGAGGGGCTGAGAAGAGGACTTGCGAGCGCAGATCAAGCGGATAAAGACCGCCACAAGACTTAGCAAGCGTGTTGGGTAAATTCAGATAGAATCTTGACGAGCTCTCGACGCTTTTACGCACTGCACCATATTTATATAACTGTTTCCGTGAACGTGTCAACTATAATCTCGAGTGTGAGATCGTAGCAGAACTTCTCTTTTGTCTTCTTAGAGAGACTATCATGCAATAATAATTCAACTATGTTTGAAAAAACGATAGGCATACCAATAAATATTATTAAATATTAAATATTATTAAATATTGAATTTCTCGAATTTATATATAAAACAATAAAAATTAATTATATACATAATATAATATAATAAATAAGTAATATAAAATATATAAGAAATGTTATGTATAAAAATTATTTTATACGTATTATTATTTATGATGTATTTATCATGTACATTTTATTATAATATCATCTTAATGAATGTATAATCTGTATATAATTAATTTTTTAAAAATTATGATATTTAATATAAATTTAAAATATATAATAAAAATATAAATTTAAAATACGTATAATAAATAGAATTTAAATTATTTAATAAGTATCTACTCTCTTGGAATATTCTGTTTATATTTAAAATCAGCGATTAATATCGTCAGATATCGAGTACCATTGTTATTCGACAGGGCAACGTTCTAAAATTGTTCGTATTGTTCCTCGGATTGTGCGATAAAAATGGCATCGACGTCTTTCCGGCGGAATGATAAAGTGGCTAAAGGGCCGAACACGCGCCCGGAGTGACGGGGAAGAAAAAGGAAATCGCGCCGGTGTCCGGAAAGAAAAGAGCATTCAAAAGGGGCATGGACAATAAATGCGCGCGTCTTCCTCGCTCGGGAGGGTGCCGTCACACTTGACAATCAACCCATCCGCCTCAGCTTCGACAGCCAAGTCGCTGCCTTTCGGAAGGAAACAAAAGCATGAACAGTCTCTCGTCTCGCGCGAGCCAAATTATGCTCTCTTCATTAGCCCGATAAAATAATTTAAATAAATTTCCGGCCAGAAAAATTATGAATCTCACGTGAATCTCGAACTAACAATCGCGTGAGGGCTTCCCCAATTAATATGAATATGAATATGTCAATTGAAAAGGCTCCTTTCTTTGCCAAAATTTTGCTATCATTTTCTTTAATAATTTCTCATGTTTATCAATTCTAGAGAATTTCGATTTAATTTATAATATATAGGAATTGAAAACACTTTTAATAATTTAATGCTTATATTTTTCCCAACTACTTAATTAATTTTTAATTAATTTTTTTTAGTGCAATCTCGTTGATAATGTCTATTGCACTTTAGCAAAAAGGTTGATTCGCGAAAGCAGAAATTCTGGATTCTTAGCCGAGAAGAGAAGCAACGCGCGGAACCTTGTCGCAAGAGAAAAATAGATGAAGAGAGAGAGAGAGATATCACAAAGAGAATGCGGCGCGAAATAAGGGTTGAAAGATAACAGAACGTGGCAGCCATTGTCCCTCTTTCTCGGACAATGCAAAGCTGCTGGATCTACAAAAAGAAACAGAGAAATCTACATCTTTAGCAATGTATCATACTTCCTGTGTATGTGTCCGACAACAGGATTCTTCTTTGAAGCACGTAAGCATAAAAGTGTATATGTGTGCACTGGGCATATCAAGCCGTGATATTGAGATATCTCCCTTGGTCCAGGGAGGTAACAAATCTTCCGCGATGCGATACGCGTGAAAAAAGACGGCACGAGAGACAGAATCAAGAGAGAGAGAGAGAGAGAAAAAACCCGTAGATTGTGCGCGTGACAGTAAAATATGTCTCGATCACTCGAGTCGGTCCCATTCGAAGGTCCCCCTTTTTTTTTTACACCGTTTTTCAACGGTAGTCGATCGATTATCTCTGACGCCAGGTCCGAGAATTAAGAGAAGCCGTTTTAATTTCCCTCCGACGCTCCCTCGAGAGGCGAGAAACGGCAAAATTCCTGTTCCATGTGAACACCTGGAAGTGTACCTGGGCGCGTGATGGCGTGTCGGATAACATTGTTTCGCCTTGTGTGTCGGAGTGTTTGCGCGGCGATTTGTAGTGCCTTCCCTTCGCCGGCTTCGTGTCATCTTTATCCGCATTACGGTCCGACCGGAAGACAAGTCCGAGTTGCAAGACTAGAAATTGCACCCAATTGCACGCAAAGCTAGCTTATTGAAAAAAGAATTCACCTCGAATCATCGCAAAGAGGGATTTAAATTTGATTCCAGGTCGAAATTTTTTTCTCTTTTTAATTTTTAATTTTTTTTCTCAATTTTCTGGATACTTAAAAAATCTAAAATTTCGTCCATGAAATATAATCGGAATCTTACAATCTTAAATGGAAAACTATTCGTTTACTTCCTATTTAAAAATTTACAAAATAAGAATTTAATTTAATAATATATTAATAATTTAATAATATATTAATAGTATAATATAATATTAATAATATAATATATTTAATAATATATTAATAATATATTAATAATATAAAATAATAATAATATTATTAAATAATAATATTAAATTTAAAAATTTTATTTAAAATTTAAATTTTTTATTAAAAATTTAAATTTAAAATTTAAAATATTCTTATATAAACTAAATCTATCTTGAAACCCTTAAAATATTTTACAAATATTGAAAAATTCGGCTAATGTCATTCTATGATGGATACAATTTATTGTCGATGCCAAAGTCTGGAGAAAAAAAGGAAGGACCTCGCTGAAATCTTTCTCATCAAGAAATATCAAACGACTCGAGAGAACCTTAGGTCGTTACTGATAGTCGACACAGACGAGCGCTTGTGCAATTTTAACGATCTACTGGTAGGAAGGACCAACTCATTACATCCACGTGTTGTTTAATATCGAGCTGATGCAATCCATGGCATATCTCTCGCCGCGCTACCGATTTATTAATCTGTATTTTTCACGACCCACGAGCTTGCATCGCGCGAGCATTCATCAGCCAGAAAAAGAGCCCGTACTATCAGATCGCCCGGTAGAAGACGCAATAGCGGCGTAATTGCTCTCGTCCGTCAATGACACTGGGAGATCTCGTGCCGCTCCTCCTCTTCATTATATACGCAGATAATCATAAACCCGCGTAGGAAGTACGTATGTATGAGCACAATACGGCGGACACACCCTGCGATATCCGCGATATGATAATAAAATGCGTGCTCGACGAGATTCCGAGTCGTGCAAGAAAACTATGAATATGCTCGATAGTGAAACTAATTAATTTAAAGACTGCAAATTATGCGAAGAATATTATTATATAACAATTATATAAATTATATTAATAAATTATAAATTATATAAATTATATTAATTTATAATTATATAAATTAATACATTCTTTCTTTCAATTAAATTTATATAATTATAATTATAATTTATATAATTATAATTATAAATTATATTAATTTAAAGATTGTTGCAAGTTTCATTGTTTTATTTTTAATTATTCGGTTTTCAAAGAAAGAATGTATTAATTTATATAATTATAAATTAATGTAATTTATATGATTTTTATATAATAGTCTTCGCATAATTTGTAATCTTTAAATTAATTATTTTCACTATCGAAGATATAAAAATCAAAGAAATATAAACGATATTTCGCGATCCAGATCGAATTCGCGAACTCCGAGATGGGAAAGAGAAGCTTCTCTCATTACGCCAACTCGAAACGGAGAGATGCGGGGGACCTGCGTCCACGACAATTATAAAGGGGTACAATAGGGCGTGCAACAGGCTGTGCGGGTCCGCGTCGTGCAAAATTCTGAATGCCCGAGTATCCTCTTTCCTCGAAGCTCTTAGCGCTACTTAGCGGATCCTTTTACGGGACAGCAGGGACCCGACAAGAAAGGAAGGCACGACGCAGGGTCGAGGCAAGAAGAGACGAAAAAGGACGAAAAGGAGGAGCTCGAGAAGGTGGAAAACGAGAGGAGGAACGAGACGCAGAAGCGGGGGAGGTGGAGCACCAAAATGGCGGAGGGACAAGATAAGCCTTTGTGCCCCCGCGGGCCCCGGGGGCCAACGTCGTCTCGGTCTCATATTTCGCGAATCCCGCTATCATATTTTATACCGCCCCGATCCCCCTTTCCTTCCCCCTCTTCTCCCCCTCGTCACGCCAGGCCTCGCCTCGAAGGGCCCGGGAATCTCTCATTTTTTGTTATCTCACTTTTCGGACCCTCGATTTCCTCCGTCCGGTCTTTTCGGGGCACGGCTCCTCCTCGACGCTAAGGGACTTGACCGACCATTCACTAATACAATGGACGTATAACTGGCGCATTTCAATATTTTTTTTTCGCGTGAGAATATGAAAGTTATACGAGGATCCAGTATAAAAGATGTAAGAAGTAATATCGATATGATATTTAACTTTCCAAACTTTATTTTATCCGAGTTATAATTTTTTTATTATTTTTTATTTCAATTTTAAATTTAGACAATAATATTTAATTTTCCAAGCTTTATTTTACTCAGATTATAATTTTTCTCTTATTTTTTATCTCAATTTTCAATTTAGAAAATAATAATTTAACTTTCCAAGCTTTATTTTATCCGAGTTATAATTTTTTTCTTATTTTTTATCTCAATTTTCAATTTAGAAAATAATAATATTTAATTTTCCAAGCTTTATTTTGCCCGAGTCATAATTTTTCTCCTATTTTTTATCTCAATTTTCAATTTAGAAAATAATAATTTAACTTTCCAAGCTTTATTTTATCCGAGTTATAATTTTTCTCTTATTTTTTATCTCAATTTTCAATTTAGAAAATAATAATTCAATTTTTTCAGACAGAAACAGAAATACTATAAGTAAACATATTTTATTTTAATTTATTTTAATCCGGTAAAAGTCTAATTATAGAGTGCACAATATAACTTAACGAGAATGTATAATGACATTTGCTTGTAATTATCAAAGGCTCGTCACAAGTACGTATTAAAAGAACACTAACAACTCCGATTTAACAGTTGATGAGACCCACACGGAGCTATAAACAACCTTCATCTCCAGCTATTTACTATTTAATCTGGATCATTTATATTCTTTATAATCATCGCTTTCAATTCTACAAAAAGCGAACTGTGTATGTGTGTGTGTACTGCATCGTAAATAAACTCGAGACACAGAATTCTCCAACGAGATTTTGCGAGATTCGTTCGTGATATCAAGTGACATGAGTCTCTCGTCGTCGATTATATCGATTATATCGATCGGGCGGATCTCTCGCGGCTCCTATATCTCTCGGAGACCCTTAAGGGATCCTCGAGACAGACGGAGGGATAGATCGCGTCAAACAATTAAGGCTGACTTACGCGCTCTGCGTCGAGGGAGCAACCGGTCGCTGCCCTCGCGGGTATCAGATAATGCACACCGCGGCGCGCTGTCATCTCGGAAGAATTTACCGGTGACACGAGGGCCTCCGGGGGTTCAGGATCTAGGGTCCAGGATCCAGCAGTCTGCCAAGACTGCCCCTATCGCGCGCGGCGGATCGCGTCTTTTCGCGCGTCTCTCATTTCGCGATTTCCCGCGAAAATCGCATCGCGAGCTTGATGGCTTGAAAAACATTGTTAAATCATCTTAAAATTCTGAAAATATCGTACTGTAAAAAGATCTCCTCCAGAAAGTGTCTACTTAAATTTTTAAAATGTTCTCTGTTTTTTGAATATTTTTATTCAAAAAATTCCAGGTGAATAGAATATTTTAGAAATTTTTTGATATAACTAAACTCTAAAATAAATTTTACTCTTATTTGCACATTTTTCATTTCTTTATCAATTAAAATTTAAATCCTTTCATTAAAATGAAAAGGATATGTACTGCATATTCAATATTTTTTAAGACATTGAATTATTAGATGTTATGTAAAAAAAATATATATATATGTTATATAAAATTATTTGTAATTATATTATATTATATATATTTATAAAATATTTTAATACATAATTTATAATTTGGCTTATCAACAGAATATTTAAAACAAATCTTATACAGAAAATTTTTGAATCCCTGAGAATTTCATGTTTCTCTAGAGAAAAGATATCCTGCCTGTTCTTCTAGAGGCGTGAGATTTAAAATAAAAGTAAAAATAATACCGTATAAAATAAAAAGATAAAAACTAATAATGTGTCGCTAAAGATTACCTTCAGAAAGTGTCTACTCAAATCTTTAAAAAATTCTCTGATGTCCAGAATATTTTTATTCAATTTATTCCAGGTAAATAGAATTATATAATTTGGCTTATCGATGAATGATTTAAAATATAATCTTGTACAGAAATTTTTTGAAAAATTTCTCAAATCCCAATATAATTCTCTGATTTCTCCATAATAATTTCCTGATTTTTCTATACAAAAGGAATCCCTGAGAATTCCATGTTTCTCCAGAGAAAAGACACGCTATCCTCCTAGAGGCGTGAGATTTAAAATAAAAACTAATGATGCGCCGCTAAAACAAATCAGGAAGATTTCTCTTCTCGTTACGGTCTTTTTGCTCTAGTGTCATAAATCTTAGCTATAATTTAAACCTGATTATATTTTCGGCTGTTTTCTTTGTCGACGATAATGGGCACGGCTTACCGTTACCATAAGGAGACGTAACTTTCTAACGGAAGGAACCTTTTTCGCTTTTATACAAACGACTCACGCGAGGACGCAAAAAGCCACCGTGTCGTTTCGAGAGGAGTGAGAGGGCCGCGAAAACGAACGAGGGAAGCGGCCACCTCTCGGGATAATTGCGACTTTCTCGGCGAACTTTTTGCCAAAACGATCGAAAAGCGCGCGGAAGTACATGGCAGATACACACTTTGGAGGACTCTACTTGCGCGAATATAAACGACAAAATTTGCGGCGAAATTGCCACCGTGAAAGCGACCGAGGTGCGTTTCTCGATCGCTCGCGGTCACGCGAGGAAGCAGACGAATTATCCGTCCCTTTTCAGACGCACGCATGCTGCTTTCTCCCGAGAAAAAGACAAAAGGGCGTGAGACGCGACGTTAAAAAGGGCCCGTGAGATGAAGCGCAGAGGAGGAGACGTACTTACCAGGCATGCAGACGCATCGAAAAGTCCCAGGATCGTCCAGGCAGGAACCGTCGTTCTGGCAGGGATGCGACTCGCACTCGTTCACGTTCGTCTCGCATCGCGGCCCGGTGAATCCTTGCGTGCAATTGCACGCGAAGGACCCGGGGGTGTTCACGCAGATCCCGTCGTGCTCGCAGGGAGAGCCTGTAAGAAAGAAGGGGAAAGGATATCGTTATTGAGAGTCCGTCGAAAGAAAAATTAATTTTCCATAATTTTCTATGTTATATAATTAATAATATTCTATATTATATAATTAATAATCTATATTATATAATTAATAATTTTCTATTCTATAAAAATATAAAATAAAAATATAAAGTGGCTCCTATATATAAAATATATTGGTGGCTAAAAATATAAAGTGGCTCCTATATTTCTATTCTATATAAAATTAATTATAGAAAATTAATTTTCCAAAAAATTAATTTTCTAAAAAATTAATTTTCTATAAATAAGTATATATAATTAAAATAAAAATGAATTATTCTTAAGCGAGAAGCAGTCATAAAATAATTTCCTCGATACACTTCGATCCATCTTTCTCCCAGATGACAAACCACATGTCATTCGATCACGTCTTCTGTTGAATATTGACGCCACGAAATTCCAGCACTTCGGAGCAATTTTGGTCTTCGGTGAAAGTTCATCCGGTTTCGATATAAGAAATGATGCCTTACCATTTCGAGTGAAATTCTTTTCTGTTCGCCAAGAAAAGAAACGATGAAAGGAGCGACTTTTCGTGCCGATGTGGTTCTTATCGACGATTTAAGCCGTGGCAAAGTGGCGGATACACGCCTCGCATAATAATTAATATCTTAATACGATTTTAAGAACCGATTTTGTATAGCGCTGGACATCGCTGGATAGTGCCCCTTAATTGGCAAACTCGCCGGCACTTTTTAGACACTGTCATTAGGATGAGAAAGGGAAAGAGAGAGAGAAAGAGAGAGAGCACTTCCTTTGTACCTGGCTAAACTCGATCATAAGAAGGAATATGCTGGTAGAGAATTCTTGAGGCGACGGTTCGTTTAAAGATCGCGTTTACCCCCTCTTTTCCCGGAGATATATAAGTCCTCTCTAATTGCAATAAAATAATTACTCCGGGCATAGTTGCCTATCCGGTGTGTCTCGCTAAATAAATGCTTTATTAAAAATAATAGAATATGCATTTTAATGATAATGTCATTTTATTTGCTCCTATCTTCTATTCTGATCAATTAATTTTCTCATTTATGGAATCTAGAATTTTGATAGGATTTATTTTATATATAAATATTGAGCATCTCTCTCTACTTTTATTTTCTATTTCAAGTAGATAGTAAATAAACACTTTTACATTTAGAAATTTAAAAGAAAAGTTTTCGACAAAATTATGAATTAAATAAAGTATCTTTAGATTGCTTAAAGTAGATGATTAAAAATTGAAATTAAAAATAAAAGAAAATTTTCCTTTTATACTTTGTATGATATTTTCATGATGTAACGTTAGAATTAAAATTTATATAGAAGAATTTATAAGAAAAATAATTACAATAAATATTAGATTATGCATAAAAATTATATTTAATATTATCCTATGTTCTCGTGTATGGTTGTAAGCACATACGAGTTTGTAAAGAGAGCGTTAGCTCTTACCTAAGTCGCATACCATGCTCGTGTAATTCGCCAGCGGTTTTTCCGACAACATAATTGCTGTCAACGCCGCGTAACCGGCGAGGGGGATGAAAGAGAAGCCGAGGAAAATGGCACGATGGGAAGAAACATACCTATGTCACGAATGCAAGAAACGCATTGCTGCGCCGTGTTTCGCGATCCGGTGACGTGAAAACAGCGATGACGAATCGTCCCCGAGAATGCACTATTTATGAGCGAGTAGTCATCTAAAGAATTAAATGTTAATAAAAATACATACGCAGCTTATTTAAAAGCGACGATGAGGACTTCAATCGCACTGAACCATCGCGATTTTTGCATGTGTTGTCTGGGTGACAGTCATCGAGGTATGAATTTTAATTTTAAAAATCAATTTTTACAAAAATATGTAATTCAAAATACAAATATAAATGCATAATTAAATTAAATTAAATGCAATAATTAAATTAAATGCATAAATTTTCGAATAATATATAATTTTTCACGTTAGCAAATTTTTACACTATACATGAAATAATTCCTGGGATTGCGCATTTCGAGTTTTTTATAATTTTACAAAATTAGGGTGTCTATTCAAGTCTTGTAGAAATTCCCTGATTTGCCAAATATTTTTATTATAAATTTCAAAACGAATATCTTAAATATTTCTTCAAGTTAGATTTGTATAAATATGCTGATAACTTGCGTATAATTTTGTAAGTATGAAGATAACTTTCGTAAAATAAACATTGTTCATTTGTATAATATTTTCATTTTATCATCAAAAATTACAATAAAAATGTATAATATTTTCATTTTATCATCAAAAATTACAATAAAAATATACACTGCATCAATATTAGAACATTGAATATATAAAAACAGAGAAAATATATTTTAAATGCATAATTTACTTGGCTTGTCAGCTGTTTACAACATTTTTACAACAGTAAAATTATCAAAGGGAGAATTTTAAAAAGAAATTCTCTGACTTCCAATAAAATTCCATGAGTATTCCCTATTTTTTTTCCACAGAATAAATCCCCAAAAGAGAGAAATCCAGATTCTCAATATTTTTCACTGCATATTCAATATTAGAACATTGAATATATCAAAACAGAGAAAATATATTTTAAATGCATAATTTACTTGGCTCGTCAGCTGTTTACAACAACAGTAAAATTATCAAAGAGAGAATTTTCAAAAGAAATTCCCTGACTTCCAATAAAATTCCATAAGTATTCCCTATTTTTTTTTCCACAGAATAAATCCCCAAGAGAGAGAAATCCAGATTCTCAATATTTTTCACTGCATATTCAATATTAGAACATTGAATATATCAAAACAGAGAAAATATATTTTAAATGCATAATTTACTTGGCTCGTCAGCTGTTTACAACAACAGTAAAATGATCAAAGAGAGAATTTTAAAAAGAAATTCCCTGACTTCCAATAAAATTCCATGAGTATTCCCTATTTTTTTTCCACAGAATAAATCCCCAAGAGAGAGAAATCCAGATTCTCAATATTTTTCACTGCATATTCAATATTAGAACATTGAATATATCAAAACAGAGAAAATATATTTTAAATGCATAATTTACTTGGCTCGTCAGCTGTTTACAACAACAGTAAAATGATCAAAGAGAGAATTTTAAAAAGAAATCCCCTGACTTCCAATAAAATTCCATGAGCATTCCCTATTTTTTTCCACAGAATAAATCCCCAAGAGAGAGAAATCCAGATTCTCAATATTTTTCACTGCATATTCAATATTAGAACATTGAATATATCAAAACAGAGAAAATATATTTTAAATGCATAATTTACTTGGCTCGTCAGCTGTTTACAACAACAGTAAAATGATCAAAGAGAGAATTTTAAAAAGAAATCCCCTGACTTCCAATAAAATTCCATGAGTATTCCCTATTTTTTTCCACAGAATAAATCCCCAAGAGAGAGAAATCCAGATTCTCAATATTTTTCACTGCATATTCAATATTAGAACATTGAATATATCAAAACAGAGAAAATATATTTTAAATGCATAATTTACTTGGCTCGTCAGCTGTTTACAACAACAGTAAAATGATCAAAGAGAGAATTTTAAAAAGAAATCCCCTGACTTCCAATAAAATTCCATGAGCATTCCCTATTTTTTTCCACAGAATAAATCCCCAAGAGAGAGAAATCCAGATTCTCAATATTTTTTACTGCATATTCAATATTAGAACATTGAATATATCAAAACAGAGAAAATATATTTTAAATGCATAATTTACTTGGCTCGTCAGCTGTTTACAACAACAGTAAAATGATCAGAGAGAATTTTAAAAAGAAATCCCCTGACTTCCAATAAAATTCCATGAATATTCCCTATTTTTTTCCACAGAATAAATCCCCAAGAGAGAGAGAAATCCAGATTCTCAATATTTTTCCACAGACTGGACACCGTGGAAATCGTGTTACTTTAATTAAAAAGAAAAATTGTACATTAAAAAAGTTGCGCAAAATAGTTGTCTTAATTGCCTACAAAAATAACGATATAATCTTTTTACAATCCGCGGATGCTTCCCATATTCCCCGCGGCAGCAGGGCGCGTAATTGGCCCGTTGTATGCGCCGCGAGGCGCAGTTTGCGAATGACGTTGCACCGCATTGTATGCACGTTGCAGGCACGATTCAGCTCATCCCAAGGGGCCTTCTTGCTCCGCTTGTCGGGAGCGCGCAGCTCTCTCTTTCGCTTATAAGGAACTTAATCTACCAGAAAATATGCAATCTAGATAATAACAGAGCCCCCGCTCGGGCGCGAGATCATTATGGTTGTTATTAAACTTAAAATAACAATTTAGCGTTTAATTAGATTCGTTCGTGGGGGCCCGACACCCCTCTGAGAAGACTGCGCTTCTGTACGGACGGAGAGAATGCCGACCAGGGGATGGGGGAGGAGGGCTGCCTCAGTCCTCCTCTTCGACGCGACTTCCGGCAAAATCTCATTATACCTGGCGCGCTGTCAACTACACGTTACCGAATCGCCGCTCTAGTGATGCTGCGTTTTTTACACTACAGAGTCGATATAACGTTATAATATTATTTCGCTTTTCTTTTTAATACACTAAATGTAACGTGATTCGATAATCGACGCGTGCAAGAGATATTTCGCGTCAAAAGTTTAAAAATTTAGATATATAGCTTGAAATTTCAGCGAACTTTCTCTTATGATTTTATATTTATAAAATATTATTAAATAATAAAAAATTAAATATATAATTAATATATTAAAATTAAATATATAATAATATTTTTGAAAATATAATCTGTATATTATATTTGTTAATATTATATGTTAACATTATATTTGTGTATTAGATTTTCGAGAGAGAATAGTTAGAGGGAGAAAGTTTATAATATTCTCAGAAAAGATTACAGGATATTATCAAATATATCACACATTTATATTTATATTTATATTTGCCAGATCAAAGAGTGAATTTTCTCTCTCTCTCTCTCTCTCTCTCTTTTCTCTTCCTTATAAATTATATTTTAAAGAGAAATGTCAAAAATTCTGATCGTGTCATTATCGACCGAATTTCAGACTTTTTGAATTTGCTTAGAATACCAATAAATATAAAATAATAAATAATAAAGTATAATTCAATATCAAACAAAATTGATTCACTGTCTCTCGTTTGCAGTAGTTTTTTGTTAATCAAATAGTCCTCAGAGTTTTCTCAGAAATTTGACGTAAATATATTTCTAAACTAAAAGAAAAAAAAACAGCAATTTCAAGTGATGATTCCCATTGTATAAGTTATTTTTATTTATATAAAAATGAAAATATAAAAACGAAGCAAACTTAAGATGGAAAAAGAAAATGGAGAGAAATAAATTACATAATCTTTACATAATCTTAATTTTCTTTAAATTTACATACAAATTTCACTTAATTTTAATTATATTACATATATATTATAAAAGAATTTTAATCTATATATTTTGTGCTCGTTCGATTGATTATATCATGTTAATCGCTTCGTATTGTTGCTCTTTCACATAGTTTATATTATTCAATATTTTATTCGAAAAAATTATTTTGATCCTCTTATACTATTTCAAAATTGGTTTATATTTTTCATCATTGATAAACCAATCGCGATTCTCTTCGACCACTCTCTTCCAATATTCTGCAAATGTAAGAGATATACATATTATATAACATAAACAATTAATATAGATGTATTCATATATTCAGTGCTCATATCGTTGTCGCAAAAAATGCTTAACGATTTGAAATACTGTGACTTAATAATAAAAAATTATATATATTTACGCACTTATTTTTCTTCATCATTATTGCTAAATAAAATCCTTAATTCTTTACATGAGTTACCTGTCAATTCTTGAATTGTACCATCAGTACCGCCATATTCAACAGGTAAGATATTAGACATATTCATAAAACAATCCTGTGCCGTCTTGCGCGTGTATACACGCAATCTTTGCTTTATTTTGTCGCTCAATATATAACTAGTGATGTCCATAAATAATTTAGCGTATCCCGGAGTGTTAACGTAGTTAAGCAATTGAATTCTTACAGGATAGCAACTCTGCCACGCGTGGAGCAGGTTCTTTAAAATGCGAATTTCTATTTGACCAATATGACGCAAGGTTATATATTGTAAATCTACAATTATTACGAAACCGTACAAGGATGCTTCAACGTTGTCTCTTATGGCTACATCTAGAGTCAAGGATGCTGTCTAAAAAATCATCCATCGAAAAGTATAAACAAATTTAAAGTCGCTTTGAATTAATATTATTTTTATGACATTTCTCTCGAGTGTTATATTAATAATACCTTAAGTGCATCTGCTAATGTATATATGTTTGGATCATGCACAAGCCGCCCGAGGAGAACCATTCTTCCTTGATTGTCCAATTTCCGCAAGGGTAAACAAATTCTAAGCGGAAATAAAATATTTCAAAATCTATCAAAAATGTTTATATCTAGTTTTACGAATATATATAAAATACTTTATTAACTACTAAAATTAAACTTAAAAAGCGAACTGCAATCAAAATAAACTAAATTTTTGATAAATATAACTTTTATTAACTATTAATAAAATAATTATAAAATAATTTTTATAAATTATAATTATAAAATAATTTTTATAAATTATAATTATAAAATAATTATAATTTATAAAAATATTTATTAATAAAATTATAATACTATAATATAAAAATATAATATTTATAAAAATAATTATTAATAAAATTATAATATTATAATATAAATGAAAAAGATATTTAGTGAAAAACTTCAAAATAGTCGAAGGATTAATCGTTAAAGACAAAATTATAATTAAAACATTTTGCTATATATCAAATTGATGAAAAGTTTTGAGATTTTATATAAATTCTAATGATCTCATAATTCATCAGTTAAAAAATTTATCCCGAATTAAATTAATGATGATTAATAATATAAATTGTTATAATTAAATGAGACCAAAATAATTCACAATTAAAGATTAATGCACATTACGATATGATTTTTTTTAAATCACTACAAATAAAATTGATAATTTTAAAAATGTGAAAATTGTTAAGTTTCATAATCAATTATCTATTAAATTGATCCGAAATGTTGTTTCTCTACTAATAATAATAGGAAATAGTGAAATTTTTATAGATTAATTGGAATGCAAAATATTTACATCATATATATTTACATATTATTATTGCAAAATATTTTATTTAGTATAAATTTGTCTTGGATGAATTTATAAAAAGATATGCTTATAGAAATATATTGGGCTTGAATGAATTTATGAAAACTTCATAAATTTTCGCACTTTTATATTTATATTTAGGAATAATTTCTGTTACCCTAAATCTAACAATTGTTGCAGTCTTAATTGTAACGGATCTCTGTTCGCATACCATTCTGGTATCTTTGCTCTCTGTATTTGATAATTCCGTATCTTGGCCTTTGTTCGCTCGAGATTAAATTTGCAGACTCTCAAAAATCGTAAAATGAAGAAATCATCTGTATAATATTAAAATTTTTTTATATTAAAATAAGAACGATAATTGTGCTAATATTAGATATACTCTACAGATATATCTATATATATCTAAAGAGATAAAATTTGGAAAAATGGGAAATTTTTCCAATAACCTTTCTTTAATAATCTTTCTTCAATAATAAATATAATAAATCCTTTTATTATATGATATTCAAAAAAAGAAAAAGACGTAAAAATTATTAATGTGATTTAATGTAATGTTATTTAATGACGCAATTTTAATATTCTTTGCAATATTACAAATATGTGCAAAAAAAAATATATAATAAATTGCTAGCTGCTTTGCACTGGAAAAATGTCAATATGTCTATACAACATATGTATATGAATACATATACATATATTATAGTGTTTAATATTTCTTGATGTAAAAATATACATAAAAAATATACGTAAAAAATATACTAAATGTTCTCGCCGAAATGACATTGGTTTGAGTTACATTTCAAATCTAGAACACTAGATTCTTACTCAACAATATTATATACTTTGCATTATAATTACTGAATAATAATCTTATCAAATCAGTCTCAGCCAATATAAAATATAAAAAGAAGATTTATTTATAGTATTTTATGTCATAAATAATGAATAGAAATCTTGTAACTTTAAATACGCATTAAAAACGTGGTTAAAGAATTATTTAATGTATATATGAAACAGTGCAAAAATAGCGTGCATATAATGTACATTATAGTATATATTCTAAGATAATTTTTAACAAACTATAATAAATTCTATCGTTTACACATCATAAACTTGTAATATTCTTTTTTGTAATAATTTTAAAATTCTATTTTAATGTTGCAATAAACGAAGATATGAATTTTATAAATAATATGAACTTTTTTATCAAATCAAAGCTTATCAAAATTGTCAAATTACTTTTGTATAATAAAATTATATAAAATTAGTAATTTGAAATTTGGCTAAAAAAAAATTAAATCAAAATTGGCATTAGAGCAGGGAAGAAACAACATTTCCTTCTTTTTTATTATTTGTTTACTTAAAACTTAAAATTAAAAATAACGGGTGTATTTTATTTTCGTCCGTTATTTTTAATTTTAAATTTTTTAAGTAACAAATAATAAAAAAAGGAAGTGTGTTGTTTCTTCTCTGCGCTCCAACTACCGCGCTGGGTTCTTATGTATCCATTTTGAAATTATATAAATTTATCACTTCTTTTTCAAAAAAAAAAAATAATCACACACTTTTACTCGGTACAAAGTCAATTTCTACGAGCTTAATACTTTGAAATATATTTTCATATTATTTCATATTAATTCATTCTAATATGTTAAAATTATTATTAATTCAAGACAATTTTATTTTCGTGCTACGAAATTAATAATTTGTCAAAAAAACATTCAATAATGAATGTCATACAAAAATTTCTTAATTTTTCTATTCTAACCTATTATTATCGATATTTTTACCAGTTCGTGCGCATAAATCGCTCTCTTGAATCCAGCGTTTAATTTCCGCAATAGATTTTCCTCTATTCTCGTCTGATTCATTTAAAACTTTCGCTGCATATTCCTTTTGCTCGATTGTCAAGTTATGTGTAACACTGTCGTAACTCTGAGAATCTGCCATCGTAATGATAATAAACACGGAACTTCTGTACTGAGGAGACACTCACATATACGACTAAATAAAGTCTGTTAGATTATATACCAGCTCTGAATTTTTTGTTATTTCGCGCATGCGTAGAACAGCGATAATACGTATACAGGGTGTCCCATTTTAACTTGGACAGCAAAATATCTCAAAAACTAAGCCCCATATACAAAAATTTTTCAGACAAAAGTTGTATGGTTTCAAGGGGGACATAAGATGTTACCATTGGTTTGACCTTGAAGAGTCATTTGAAAGTCACGCGAAGGTCACTTCAATTTTTTTAAATGGAACACCCTATATATTTTTATATATTCTTGTAGCTCATCTCGAGATCTTTCCAAAACACTATAATAAAGTATTTCTTCATTGAATACTTTTCGAGTTATGAGGCTTGAAATAATTTCTTAATTTTACATAAACCATAAAATATCTAGTAAAATATTCATTTTTCGATTATTTTACCTTAATACTTTTATGTACAAAATAATGAGAGGAATCAATTGGTGTAAAGAAAACATACAGTTGTTTTTAAGAAAAAATATGGAATTGTTAATTGCAAATTCGTAAATATGGAATTGTTAATTGCAGCATACGTTTACGTTAGATATAAAAGAAATAGAACAGAATATTTAAGATATAAATCAATATTATTGATATTATGATGTATTCTGTGTTAAAAATATACTTCTTTGGCAAAATTTCCGAAAATCTTATTTTCAAGATATTTTATGTGATCTTTAAAAAATATATACCTTAACAAATATTTTAGTGATATTATTATATTTTAAAAACTTTTTCTTTGAAGCATTTACAGACATCAAAAAAGCATTATCATAATTTACAGACATCAAAAAAGCATTATCATAATTTGTGATAAATATTCAGGAAATCACCTCTGAAAATAAACAATTTGCTATTTGCTCTTAAATATTTATTTTAAACTGTCGGGTGCATTTGAGAATGATTATAATAAATGCGATTTATTTATTTTTACACACACACACACACACACACACACACACACACACACACACACACACACACATTAAATATGTATATATAAATCATAAATAATAAAATTACTTCAATATCTCTGTAACTTAAATAATATTTAGGTTTATAAGTTATCACTCTATGCGAACTATGTATGATCTAGTGTCCAAACACGATTAATTTAATTAATTAGTAAATAGTAAATAGTATTATTTAGTGACGTTTTTTCCTGTTTATTAATTTTTAGATCAAGGATAAATAACATTATTGATTATATTATCCACATCAGTGGATTATCACATCAATCTATTATATATTTATCTATTATATATTATCAATATATTGATTACATTACAATAATTGTATGAATATTATAAAATTAAATAATTTATATTAATATTTTATCCAGAAATCTCGTAAACAAGATAAATTATCAGAAGAATAGACTATAAAATTATCGCAAATTAATCTTTCTATATATCGCTTTTACATATATATTATTTATATAAATTATTCTGAATTTTAATTCAATTACTTATTTTTATAAATTTAATTTCGATGCAAATTCAAGTTATTCTAAGAATTATAAATTTAATTTCGATGCAAATTCAAGTTATTCTAAGAATTTTATCCTTAAGCCCCAATTAATTATTAAACTGTTCATGGAACAAACAAATAATTACAAAGGCAAGATGACAATAATTACAATTAAAATCTATTATATTCATTGATTTAATTCTATCGACTAAGGCCCATATTTATAGTCGTTTCTCATATCTTGTCTCAAGAACGTGCCAGGTGAAATACTTTGATTGGAGTTTTGTGTCTTGAGATACGAACGATTCAATAGTTAATATTTTGATTAAAGATCACTTGAGACTGTATTCAATTAAAAAGTGGAATGATAACTTATATGGAATTCGTTTTGAGATTTAAAATATTGATTAAAGCAGCGATACGCGCTTCTTTGATTAACCTTTTTTTAAATCATAAGTAAATATATACAAAAGTGACAGAGTGTCATCGCCACAAAAAAAGAAAAATTTTACATATATATCATATATCATATGTCATATTGATCATAATTTTCATAAATATTATATTGTTCATAATTTCCAATTCATTTTAATTAATCTGTACATTATCAAAAATTTTGTAATAAAAATATTTTCACTATTAAGTATAATACTTTTTCATTATAAAATAAAATAATTATTTATATTACTTATATTAATTATATTAATTATTTATATTATATTAATTATATTGCTTATTATTTATATTATATTATTTATTATTTTTTTTATTATTAAATAGACGTATATATTATTAAATTGCAAAACATAAACATACTTCTATATATCAATTGATGATTAATCTGTGTAAATTATTCCATTAATACTATGAACTTTTTATCTTCGAATCACGCTTGAGTGGTACGCAATTTTGTCCAACTCTAATCTTAGCTGATACAAAATCCAAAGACTATTAATATATTAATACGTACACGTGTCATTTTTTTTCTTAAGTAACGATATTAAAATGCAATTAATACAATTCAAGCTGCATCTCAAGACAAACTTCCTCTGAATATCTCTATTAAATTGAGATTATAAATGAATACCATATTGATTTTTAAGATTTATTTATTAAACCATATCAGATCTCAAAATTAGTTTCAGCTGAGTGTCTCAGCAGAATCATGATTATATACGGGCCTGAATGAATCTCAAATTCGTCAAATCAAGAATTCGTTGAAACAACGATCAGAAACTAAACTAACGAAAGAGCAATAAAAAAAAAAATCTGATTTCCCTAAATTACTGTATTGCTTTCGAGCTAATATATTTGTTGCATTTTAACAAGGTTTCCTGGCTTGAAAAAATTTAAATAAAATCTATTTTCAATATATTTCAATATGTGTAATAATAATAATAATAATAATAATAATAATAATAATAATAATAATAATAATAATAATACAAGTTTTATTGCTGAAATTTCATTTTCTAAAATAGAAATAATGATATCAGAGAATTGCAGTAAGTTAGGAGAAAAAAATATTATAAAATTTTATATTATTTTATTAATATATTTTGAAATATATTAATATTTATTACATTCATAATTAAGTCCAATATACAATTGCATATACTGTTATTTGAATACTCGTATATTTTAATAAGAAACATTATTGTATTTTTAATATCAATCGAAATGGAAATTGATTCGTCTTCATTTACATTTATTTGTCGCAACAACATTTGACATTCTTAAAAATTTGATGTAAAAATATTTAAATATATATAAAACAGAACGAAAAAGGGGGAGAATAAGTTTCGTGTAGTGATTCTCGTTATGCGATAAATTATAATCAAGATTAAGATAAGTGAAACAAGTTTATGACAAAAAATAAATGTGCACAGTTAGGCGAGATTATATTAATTGACAAAATTATTTTAAAACCGGTTTATATTTTTCATCATCGATAAACCAATCACGATTCTCTTCGATCACTTTCTTCCAATATTCTGCAAATGTAAGAGATATCATATTATATAACATAAACGATTGATATAGATATAGATATGTATATATATATATATTCAGTGTATCATATTGTTATCGCAAAAAATGCTTAATGATTTGAAATAATATGACTTAATAATAAAAAATTATATATATTTACGCACTTATTTTTCTTCATCATTATTGTTAAATAAAATCCTTAATTCTTTACATGAGTTACCTGTCAATTCTTGAATTGTACCATCAGTACCGCCATATTCAATAGGTAAGATATCAGACATATTCATAAAACAATCCTGTGCCGTCTTGCGCGTGTAGACATGTAATTTTTGCTTTACTTTGTCGTTTAATATATAACTAGTGATGTCCATAAATAATTTAGCATATTCCGGTGTGTTAACATAATTAAGCAAATGAATTTTTATGGGATAGCAATCAAACCACGCGTGAAGCAGATTCTTTAAAGTGTGAATTTCTATTTGTCCAATATGACGTAAAGTTGTATATTGCAAATCAATAATTATTACAAAACCGTACAAAGATGCTTCAACGTTGTCTCTTATGGCCACATCTAGAACCAAGGATGCTGCCTAAAAAGTCAGCCATCGAAAAGTATAAACAAATTTAAACTATCGCTTTGAATTAATATTATTTTTATGACATTTCTTTCGAGTGTTATATTAATAATACCTTAAGTGCATCTTCTAATGTAAATATATCTGGATTATGCATAAGGCGCCCGAGGAGAACCATTCTTCCTTGATTGTCCAATTTCCGTAAGGGTAAACAAACTCTAAGCGGAAATAAAATATTTCAAATCTCTCAAAAATGTTTATATCTAGATTTACAACAAATATATATAAAATGCTTTATTAGTGTTAAAATTAAAGTTGAAAAATCAATTATTGCATCATCAACAAATGCAAATAAACTAAATTTTCGATAAATGTATAACTAAAAGTAATTATTAATAAAATTATAATATGGTAGAAATAAAAACATATTTAAAAGTCGACTTCAAAATAGTCGAAGAATTGATCATTAAAGATAAAATTACATTAAAATTAAGATATTTATATATTGTGTCAAATTTATGAAAAATTTAATCTTCACACTCTTATATAATTATATTTTGATATAATTTTGATTACCCTAATTCGAGCAATTCCTGCAATTTTTGCTGTAGCGGATCTCTGTTTGCGTACCATTCTGGCGTTTTAACTCGATGCATTTGATAATTTCGTATTTTGATCTTAGTTTTCTCGATATTAAATTTGCAGGTTCTCAAAAATCGCAAAATAAAGAAATTATCTGTATACATTAAGATTTCCTTCTTAAATAAAAAGCCATAATAATAACAATGATAAATAAAAAGCCATAATAGTAATAATTATAAATAGGTATGCCTAAAGCGATAAAATTTTTCCAATAATCTTTCTTTTTCAATAGAAAATATAATATATTTTTTTCATTACACTGTATTTAAGAGAGAAAAATATAATTATTGTGTGAATATTTAATAACGTATAATAATTTTAATATTCTTTACATTGAAATTGATTTCTCGATGTAAAAAGATGTTTACGGAAACGACACGTATTCTTTTTCTTTTATTTTTTTATTTCATTTTTTTATTTTACTTTTTACTGACTTGCAACTTAAAATTACAAGATTCTTAGTATTATGTAATTCATCGATTATTTTCAACAATTATGTATAATTAATTTATATCACAATTATTAAAAAAGAATTTCATGATTTCAAAAAAATCGCACGCCAACATAAAATATAAAGATATATTTTCACGCACTTACTTCACATTATAAATAATAAAATAAAAATCTTGTGATTTTAAATATATTGCACAGGAACATAAAACGTATGTATTTTTTAGTTAGAAAATTATTTAATGTGTATGTAATCAAAATTCAAAAAGAAATGTGCATACAAAGCACATTATAATAAATTTTAAGATAATTCCAATGTATAATGAATTTTTATTATTATACGTATCGTAAATTTAAAATATTCCTCCTTTTTGTGAGAATTCTACATAAAATTCTATTTTATTTAATGTTGCAATCGATAAAGATATATAAAAATTATATATATAAAATTCCTATTTTCTTTTTTGGAAAATAATAATAATAATATTTTTTTTAGTAATAATATTTCATATTGACGTATATCAATTGTAAAATTGTACATTGTATTATTAAACTGAAAATTAATAAATAAAATTATTTTTGTATTACTTTTTTATACTTTAAATTATTAAAGATTATTTTTATACAGAAAAGTTTATGCAAAATAATTTATAGAATATTTATGCAATTTGTAAAAAAGAGAGTTGCTTATGAGATAATAAAATATAATCAAAACGCGATACAAATTTTATAAATATCACACATCTTTTTATCAATTCAATGTTTATCAAGATAAAATTAAAAATCGAATTACTTTCGGATAATGAAATTATATAAACTTCTTCGTTACTCTTTTTCGCAAATACACATTTTTTTACTTCGTAGAGAATCAAATTCAACGAGTTTAAAGCTCGATTCACACTATCGGTCCGCTCGCGCTCTGCTCACAATCTGTTCAAATATTCTTCCATTGTTTACAAATGTATGTATTCACACTAAACTGAATAACACTCAAATGTCGACCTGGTTTCGCTCCGCCCCAGCAAGGATCTTTCGAAAGAATATTTTGCTAGAAGATGAGCGAACTTGCCTGACTCGCACCGATAGTGTGAATAAACTTTCGATCCATTATCAATAGAAAAGTAAAAACAAACTATACTAACTGTCTGAGATCGGATTGTGACTAATACTCTTAAATATAATTTCATATTATTTCATATTAATTCATTCTAGTATGTTAAAATTATTATTAATTCAAGACAATTTTATTTTCGTGCTACCAAATTAATTAATAAATCGTCAACAAAAAAACATTCAATAATGAACGTCATACAAAATTTTTTTAATTTTTCTAACATAGTAATATCATTTTTACCAATTCGTGCGGATAAATCGCTCTCTTGAATCCAGTGTTTAATTTCCGCGATAGATTTTCCTCTATTTTCATCTGATTCATTTAAAACTTTCTCTGCATATTCCTTTTGCTCGATTGTTAAATTATGTGTAACACTGTCGTAACTCTGAGAGTCTGCCATCGTAACGATCGTAGTGATAGAACTTTACGTACTGAGAGGACACTCGGATACGTCTGATTAATGAAAACTTGAACATCTGTCTGATTAACCTTAATATTTTGCATATGCATAGAGCGAAATATCTTCTATATTCACGTGACTTTGATTACTATCTTGATATTAAAATTAATGATATACTATCTTAATGATATATTTATCATATAAGACTAATTTAAAAAAAAAACTCTACTTGTGTGATTTCTATCTATGTATTTGTTTTCATACATATTAAAAAGATTATAATTAACTTAAACAATCAGAAGCGTTCTTAACATCCACTTTCATTGTTTTTTTGTTTGAATTTTTAATTAATTATTTAATTAAATATCATTGTAAATTATGCACTTTTGCAAGATATAACGAAGAACAGAGTATATAAGATATAAATCGATACTATTTTTACGATATGCATTCTTTGTTAAAAATACGCATTCTTTTCCTTTGGCAAAATTTCTTAAAGTATCTTGTTTTCGATATACTTTACAAATGTTATCTTTACAAATTATATGCACTCTAAGAAATATTTTAATGATATTTTTATATTATATATATTTTTTGAGGCATCTACAAACATAAAAAAATCATTAAATAATTCGGTTTAATTGTTCAAAAAATCGTCTATAGTCTAAAATAAATAAAAAACAATTCGCTGTTACAATCATCCTCAATTGCACTAGCTTATTTAAATATATAATATTTAAAAGCATAAATATATATATATATATATATATATATACATAAAATATAAAAATATATATATATATATATATATATGTATATATATATATACTATAAATAATAAAATTATTTCAGTATCTCTATAGCATATAAATAATATTAATCTACGTTATCATTACATAATGGGAGTTTATCTTTACGTATGTATAATTTAGTGTCTAAATGCAATTCATTTCTGAAATTATGTACGTTATCTTAATTTTTATAATGTTTAAATATAGCTGCATTTCTTCCCATTCGTTAATTTTCGAATCAAGTGTGCATAATATTATTGATTATATTATTTAATATATTATTAGTATCTCAGATTATTAGACTTAAGGTATTAATATATATATATATATATTAATAAGTACATCTGCTAATATAAATATGTTCATATTATTCACAGAGAGTTCGAGGGGGACTATTCCTTCTTCATTGTACAATTTTCATGAAAATAAACAAATTTTAAGACAAACAGAATGTTTCAAAATTCTTCAAAAATGTTTATATTTATGGTAAAACATTTAGTTTTATGGCGAATATATATAGAATGCTTTATTAGCTAAAATTAAACTTGAAAAGTAAAAGCTATTGTATCATCAAAATAAATCTTATATTAATATAATAAAAATAATATTAATATAATAATATAATATTAATATAATAATAATAATAAATGGCTCTAAAAATTTAAATTAAATAAAAACAATCAGAGGAAATGAGAGTCAGCGCAGGTTTTTTGCGCACGTATTATGTAATAACAAATAAAGGATCACGATGTATATGGTTTATTCTTAAACCATTTATTTAACATACTGAGTTAATGTAATTTTTATTTGCGACATAATGATATGATCCGGTTTAATTATTGATTGCATTAACTATAAACATTATATGTATATCTGCTTGAGCATTTGTTTGGTCTTTTTTGCGTTGAAGAAGGTCAAAAGAAGGGCCAAAACGTCCGCGTTTATTAAATAAACTGTTTAAAAATAAACCATATACATCTATACGATAAATAAACCATATCCATATATACCATATACGTCTTCCTTTATTTGTTATTACATAATACGTGCGCAAAAAAACTTGCGTTAATTATTAGGCATTGTTTCTGATTGTTTTTATTTAATTTAAATTTAAATTTTAGATATATATAAATATATATCTAAAAGTAATTATTAATAAAATTACAATACTGTAATATAAATAAAAAAGATATTTAATGGAAAATTAATCTCATTCCAAATTGTATATCAAATTGATAATTCATATCAAATTGATAAATTTCGAAATTTTTTAATTTTGCTAACATATTATAATCATTTTTATCAGTTTGTGTAGATAAATCACTCCCTTGAATCCAGCGTTAATTTTAATTTCTGCGATACAGTTTTCTTTATTCTCTAATCCATTTCTAATTCATTTAAATTTAAAACTTTGGCTGTAATATGTGTTATGTAATATATAATACAGTGACGTATGTTGCGATCTTTTTGCTAAAGAACGCGTAAAAATAACTTCTATATTCGTTTATATTCAGCGCTTTTTATCATTTTAATCGTCTTCGATCAGATCAATGAGATAGATTATCGACATGTTTATCATGTGCGATTGTAATTTAAAAAAGAATTCTATTTGTGCGATTTCTATCTATTTATTATTTTTCTCAAACATAAATATAAAAGAAATTATAATTAACTTGAGCAAAAAAAAGCACGTAAAAAGCGTCCCTGACATCTATTTATTTTCTGTTTGAAATTATTCGTTTAATTATATATCATTTACATATTATCTATGCATTTACGTAAGACATAAATATAGAATAGAATATAAAAAAAAATGATACTATATATACAGAGTGTCCCGCAACTACCGCTCAATATTTTAAAGGTAGATTCTCTGGCCAATTTCAAAACGATTTTTCCTCAGCGAAAATGTCGAGGCACTAATAGTTTTCGAGTTATAAATGATTGAAAATAAAGGGTTTTTCGCAAATTAAGCCTTATGGGAATAAAATATTAATAAAATCACATTCTTTAGTTAATTTTAGGTAGAGTTTACTTTAATAGAATTTTAATTTAAGGCTTAGTTAGAAAGATACATCATGAGAAAAATTAAGAATATGCAAAAAATAATGATCTTCTTCGGCATTTTCGCTGACGAAAAATCGTTTTTAAATTGATCAGAGAATCTATCTTTAAAATATTGAGCGATAGTTGCGGAACACCCTGTATATATATATATATATATATATATATATATATAACAGGATGAATTTTAATGCTTATGTCAATCTTTTTATCATGCGGGAGATTATCGACTGCATAATAAATTGATCGGTACATAAATGTCAATCATTTGAATCGACCGTATCGAAAGCCTGAATATAATAAGTATAATAGTAATAATAATAATAATAAATATGTAGCTTTAATAATAATAATAATAATAATAAATCCATACTACATAATTTCAACTATTAATTTGCTTTAATTGTACACATTATATTCGGACCTTAGATACGATCGATCCAAATAATTGACATTTATGTACCGATTAATTTATTATGCAGTCGGTACTCTCCCGCATGATAAAAAGATTGACACAACCATTAAAACTCACCCTGTATATGATGCTCTATAAAAATATTTTGAGATATAAAGTTTTTAAAGACAACAAAATATATCTCGAAAATAAGACTTTCGGGAAGTTTGTTAAAAGTAAATAATACGTATTTTTAACAAAGCATATATATATATATATATATATATATATATATATATATATATATTACGATATGCTTTGTTAAAAATACGCATTATTTTCCTTTAACAAAATTTCCGAAAGTCTTATTTTCGAGATATTGTTATCTTTAAAAACTATATACCTCACAAAATATTTTAATAATATTTCTATGTTTTAAACATTCTTTGAGATATCTATAGACATCAAAAAACTTCATTATACAGTTTGTGTTAAATATTCAGAAAATTATCTATATTCTTAAAGTAAATAAAAAACATTTATTATCCTTACTTGCTTATTTAAAATATATATACTGTAAATAATAAAATTACTTCAGTATCTCTATAATATAAGTATTAAAAGTATCTCTGTAGTAATTAGTATTAGTAGCATAAATAATTATAAGTATATTATAGATCTATAGGTTATCTGCAAGCGATAAGCTTATCGTTGTATATGATGTAGTGCCAAATGCGATTAATCTCGATAAAAATACTTGTGTTAATTTTTATAATTAGCAAATAAAGTGGCCCAATAATGTTTCTCTTTCCGTTTATTAATTTTCGGAGTAAATACAAATAACATTAATGATTATATTATAAATGTAAGTGAATGATTATCCATCTCTTATAAATATATTAATTACATTATATTGATATTATAAAACCACGAAAATTAAATAATTTATAATTATATTAATTTTACACATATAAACCTCGTTAACCAAAAACATAATTAAAAAGTTATAAAAAAATATAAAAAATTAATTAATATAACATTATCATGAAATAATTTTTTTACATATCGCTTATATGATTAATATGACCTTGATTTTAATTCAACTATTTGTATATAAATTTAATAGTTTATAAATAAATTTAATTCAATGCAAATTTAAGTTATTCCAATCTGAGCAAAATCTATTTGTATTTATACGAATTACAAATCAAGATCAAAATAAGTGAATCATAAGTTTACCATAAAAAATAATTGTGCACACAGAAATTACATTAATTCACAAAATTTTTATTCTTTTCATAAAACTGGTTTATACTTTTCATCGTCGATAAACCAGTCACGATTTTCTTCGATCGTTTTCTTCCAATATTCTGTAAATGTAAGAGGTCATATTACACAATATATGTCACGTAAATACATATAAAATACTCATATTGTTATCCGCTACTTTAGTAAAGTTTTGAAATATTTTGACTATACATAAGAAAACAGTATTTCATTGGCACTTTTTCTTTGTTTGCAATTGTTGTTAAATAAAATCTTCTGCATATGAATTACCTGTTAATTCTTGAATTGTACCATCAGTGCCGCCATATTCAACAGGTAAGATATTAGCCGGTATATTTGTAAAACACTCATGCGTCGTTTTGTGCGTGTAGACGTGTAATCTTTGTTTCAGTTTATCGTTCAAGAAATATCTAGTAAACATCATAATTAATTTAGCAAATCCCGGTGTGTTAACATAATTAAGCAATTGAATTCTTATGGGGTAGCAACCCTGCCATGCGTGAATTATATTCAATAAAATGCCAGGCCGCACTTGAGCAAAATGACGTAAAGTTGCATATTGCAAATCTATAATTATTACTAAACCGTACAAGGATGCTTCAACGCTATCTCTTAAGGCCAAGTCTAGAGACATGGATGACACCTAAAAAATCATCCGTTGAAAAACTTAAACAACTTTAAAGTACTTTAAATTAATATAGTTTTTATGACATTTATCGAGTGTTATATTATATTAGTATACATTAATAATACCTTAAGGGCATCCGCTAATGTAAATATGTCTGGATTATGCACAAGGCGAGCGAGAATAATCATTCGTCCTTCATTGTCCAACTTTCGTAGAGGTAAACAAATTCTAAGACAAATAAGATACTTTAAAATCCTTCAAAAATATTTATATTTAATTTTATCGCGACGATACATAGAACGTTCTACGAATCGTTAGGACTAAATTTGAAAAGTGACTTAAGGTATCATCAAATAAAGTTTCAAAATAAATATATATATAATATTAAAATAAATATCTACAAGTAATTTTTATTAAAATTATAATACAATACAAATAAAAAAGATATTTAATGAAAAACTTTATATCAAATTGTTTATTAAGTTGTAATTCAAATTGGTGAAAAATTTCGAAAAATTTTTTTATATAAACTCTAAACGCGGTTTAATAATTTTTCAATTATGAAAGATTTAGTCTGTAATTATGATATTTAAATTGATTTAATAATATAATTAAATAACATTAACATAAGTGATAAATACTGTTGTAATGTTAACGTAATGGTTTGCAAGTAAATCATTATGAAAAAAATTGATAATTATGACAGTGCAAAAACTGTCAAGTTTCAATCATCCACTGAGTTGATCTGAAATATTTTTGAAATATTATTTTTATAATAACAGTAAAAGATAGTTAAATTTTTATAAAAGTTAATCAAGATGCAAATATTTTCGTGTAAATTTGTCTTGAACAAATTTATAAAAAGATAAACTTGTGGAAATATACTTGACGTGAAATAAAACTTTATACATTCGTCTTCTTAAAATTATACTTAGGAATCATTTTTGTTACCCCAAATCTAATAATTCTTGCAATTTTGGTTGAAGCGGATCTCTGTTGCTGTACCATTCCGGTATCTTAGCTCGCTGCATTTGATAATTTCGCATCTTGGTCTTTGTCTTCTCGAGATTAAATTTGCAAGCTCTCAAAAATCGCAAAATAAACAAATCATCTGCATATAAATTAATATTTTCTTTCAAAGACAATCCCAAAGATAGTCGAAACAATAAATTATATAGGCATTATAAACTGTATAGAATAATTTACAGGCATTTATAGGCATGTGTGTCTAAAGCGATAAAATTTTGAAAATGAAAAATGTTTCAAATAATTTTCTTTAATAAAAAATATATTACTTAATTTCTCTCTTTCTTTTATTACATTATATTTATAAGAAACAGAAAGAGAATTAATAAAAATTATTATTTAAACATTTAATAATTTAATTTTTATCTGCCTGTAACATTACTATTATAATAGTATCAAATATCTATTTTTAAATATATATGTAATTGACGATTAAGAGATAAGTTCCTCACATATTTCATTTTACGTAAGACTTGATAGTGTTTTTGTATACCATAATTGACACAAGATTCTTATTTATCATTGTGATGTAAAATAAAACGTAATAAGCAACTCGTTATAATATAAGATAAAACAAATTAAACGAATAATGAATCTCTAATTATCAAATATGTTATAAAACATCAATACGATGTAAAATATTAAATAAATATGGTATATGTTGATCAATATTATCTCTATGAGAATGATTGTAGAAAAAATTTGATATGCTAAATTCTATTGCAATATATAATTTAGTAATATAATTCTATTATAATATAATGTAATTTTATATTCTTTCTGTAATTTTAATATTCTATATTTTAATCGAAATTTTTAAATTATTTTTTAATTAAAATAAATTTATATTTAAAATTATATTTTATTAAAATATATTTTCTTTCACTCAGTAAAAGAAACGAATTCGATAAAAATTTAATATTTAATAATATTTTATAATTCATGTTAATGCGTTAATGAAAATTAATGGTAATTTTATTGAAATGCTTTCGAACTAATTATCATCATAATTGAACGTTATTCAAGAACTCTAATATGATATTAATATTTTTACCAGTTCGTGCGCGTAAGTCGTTCTCTTGAATCCAACGTTTAATTTCCACGATGGCAGTTTCTCTATTTTCGTCGTGTTCATTTAGAACTTTTGCTGCGTATTCCTTCTGCTCGGTTGTCAATTTCAGTGTAAAACTGTCGCAACTTTGAATCTTAGCCATCTTGACATTTAATGAGGAACTTTATCTATCAAGACGAAACTTGCTACTGCGATTGACTGAAACGTTCAGTGTAATTTAACTGATGAATTCCTACGCATGCGTAGCATGACAATACTGATGTATACATATATACATACTGTGTATCTATTCGTTACGCACATATAACGCATAACCTTGGCTGGAACGTATTCACTGCTAAGCATTCAACTAAACTTTCAAACGTATTAATTCCGATGAACGAGGAGAAAATGACGAAATGGAAAAAGACTTAATTGAAGATACGAGACGTCTGATATCACTGTTCACATTTTTTATTAATCGATGCTTTGAAAAAGTTATATACGATTTTCACTGATATAAGAAAAAACTCTGACTGTACGCGGTAACTTATCTTCGTGCATCTGTCGAGAGAGAAAACGTATCAATATTGCCAACCGTGTAATATGTAGTATACAGTGGTGCCACTATACTATAGGTCTGTTTCTCCCACCTGAAAAAGATATCTCTGACCTAGTTCAGCTTTGGGATTCTTTTACAAGAGACCTACCATCCCTATAGAGTGAGTATATGTTAAGAGTATGTTTCGTGCATGTTTCAAAATCTTGCGAGTGAGAGAAGAGACAAGAGACTCTAGATTTCACTCCCACGTGAATGTATACGAATGTATGTGTTGCACATATACGTGTAATATACAGGGTGTCCCGAAACTACCGCTAAATATTTTAAAGGCAGATTCTGTGGCCAATTTAAAAACGATTTTTTCTCAACGAAAATGTCGAGACACTAATAATTTTCGACTTATAAGTGATTGAAATAAGGGGTTTTTTGTAAACCAAGCTTTGTAGAAATAAAATATTAACAAAACCACATTCTTCAGATTAATTTTAAATAGAGTTTAGTTGAATTTTAATTTAAGGCTTAATTACAAAGATATATGATGAGAAAAATCGGGAACATGCAAAAAATGATGGCCTTCATCGACACTTTCGCTGAGGAAAAATCGTCTCCAAATGATCCTAGGAATCTGTCTTTGAAAGATTCATTATGAGTTTTGAGACACCCTGTATTCTTCCTTATTATTCAGGGTCCAAGGTCCATATTATTTCTGAATCCTCTTTTATTGATAGAAGTGCTTCTAAAAGTAGCGTATAAGACATCTGATTGACTGTAAGCCATTTTTAGAGGCACTTTTATCGATAAAAAAGTATTTAGAATATGGACAAAAAAGTATATAAAAATGTGCAGCAGAATTTTGTAATAATTCATTGGCAAAAGGATAATGAAAATATTTCCTGGAGGTGCTAGATGTCGTGTTGCATCGGTCAAAAACGTTAATCATTAATTATTAATCTATAATAATAATCTCTTATGTTACTATAGAAATATTATGAAATTTATTATTATAATTTATATTTACTATTATGTATTTATAATATTCATTATCATAATCTATAATATTTATTGCTAAATATCATCTATATTCAAAATCGAAAAATTAAAATTTGAATATGAGCGGGAGTTGCCGAAAAATGATGGACCAATCAAAAGTGTTTAATTAAATTATCATTTATATTTTTATGGAAATAAATTATAAATGTATATATATTATACTTGACAACACAATGCGGACAGCAAAAGCTTCTGACATCTATTTATTTTCATTTTCTAGAAAAAGTGTATGGTTTAAACATAAGATTATGCACTTACCCAAATCATAAAGTAGACTGAATATAAAAATGGAACATCTTAAGAAAAATATGGAATTTGCAATTAACAATTCCATATTTTTGTTAAAAATAACTGTATGTTTTCTTTACACCAAATGATTCCTATCATTATTTTGTACATAAAAGTATTTAAGGTAAGATAACCTCGGAAAATGAATATTTTAATAGATATTTTATGGTTTATGTAAAATTAAGAATTATTTCAAGCTCTATAACTCGAAAAGTAGTTAATGAAGATACTTTATTATAGTGTTTGGAAAGATCTCGAGATGAGCTACAAGTATATATATAAATATATAGGGTGTTCCATTTATAAAAGCGAAGTGACCTTCGCGTAGCTTTAAATGACTCTTAATCTGAAACCAGATACTAACTCTTAATTTCCTTGCAAAGCCATAAGGACGTTTTTTTCTGAAAATTTTTTGAATAATGGGGCTTAATGTTTTTAAAATATAAGTCATGATTGTCCAAGTTAAAATGGGATACCTTATATTGATATTATAAAATCATGAAAATTAAATAATTTATAATTATATTAATTTTACATATATAAATCTTGCTACTCAAAAATATAAAATATAATTAAAAAATTATAACAAAAATATAAAAAATTAATTAATATAAAATTATCATGAAATAATTTTTTTATATATCGCTTATATAAATTAATATGATCTTGATTTTAATTCAACTACTTGTATATAAATTTAATAGTTTATAAATAAATTTAACTCAATACAAATCAAAGTTATTCCATGAATTTCATCCTCAAGACCTAATTAATTATTAAACACAGAACAAACGAATGATTTCGAAGGTAAGATGAAAATAATTATAATGAAAATGTACTGTATACGTTGATTAATAATTCAACTGAGTATGAATGTCTTAATGTCTGAATGTTATCGATTCAAGAGCGATCAAGAGAAAAGAAAGAATCTGACTTCTCTAAATTACTGTATTAGTTTCTGAGTTAATAAATTAGTTGCCTTTTTATAGAAAAGTCCTGAAAAAATCCGAGCAAAATCTATTTGTATTTATACGAATTACAAATCAAGATCAAAATAAGTGAATCATAAGTTTACTATAAAAAAAAATTATGCAGAGAAATTATATTAATTTACAAAATTTTTATTCTTTTCATAAAACTGGTTTATATTTTTCATCGTCAATAAACCAGTCGCGATTCTCTTCGACCGTTTTCTTCCAATATTCTGTAAATGTAAGAGATCATATTACACAATATAAGTCACGTAGACACATATAAAATACTCATATTGTTATCAGCTGCTTTAGTAAAGTTTTGAAATATTTTGACTATACATAAGAAAATAGTATTTCATTGACACTTTTTCTTTGTTTGCAATTGTTGTTAAATAAAATCTTCTGCATATGAATTACCTGTCAATTCTTGAACTGTACCATCAGTGCCGCCATATTCAACAGGTAAGATATTAACCGGTATATTTGTAAAACACTCATGCGTCGTTTTGTGCGTGTAGATGTGTAATCTTTTTTTCAGTTTATCGTTCAAGAAATATCTAGTAAACATCATAATGAATTTAGTAAATTCCGGTGTGTTAACATAATTAAGCAATTGAATTCTTATGGGGTAGCAACCCTGCCACATGTGAATTATATTCATTAAAAAACCAGGCCGCACTTGAGCAACATGACGTAAAGTTGCAGATTGCGAATCTATAATTAATACTAAACCGTACAAGGATGCTTCAACGCTGTCTCTTAAGGCCAAATCTAGAGACATGGATGAGGCCTAAAAAATCATCCGTTGAAAAACATAAACAACTTTAAAGTACTTTAAATTAATATAATTTTTATCATTCGAGTGTTATGTTAGTATATATTAATAATACCTTAAATACATCCGCTAATGCAGTTATGTCTGGATTATACACAGGACGCGCGAGGATAATCATTCTTCCTTCATTGTCCAACTTTCGTAAAGGTAAACAAATTCTAAGACGAATAAGATACTTTAAAATCCTTCAAAAATATTTACATTTTGTTTTATAGCGATATAGAATGCTCTATGAGCCGTCAGAACTGAATTTGAAAAGTGACTTATTGCATCATCAAACTAAAGTTTCAAAATAAATATATATATATCTAATATTAAAATAAATATTTAAAAGTATTTTTATTAAAATTATAATATGATACAAATAAAAAAGATATTTAATGAAAAACTTTATATCAAATTGTTTATTAAGTTGTAACTCAAATTGGTGAAAAATTTCGAGAAAATTTTTTATACAAACTCTAAACGCGCAGTTTAATAATTTATCAATTATGAAAGATTTAGTCTGTAATTATTATATTTGATTATAAATTGATTATGATTTAATAATATAATACAAATCATTAAATGACATTACCATAAGTGATAAATATTGTTTTAACATTGTGATTTGCAAGTAAATCATTATGACAAAAATTGATAATTATGACAGTGCGAAAAACTGTCAAATTTCATAATCTATTATCCACTGAGTTTTGTTTTGAACAAATTTATAAAAAGATAACTTTGTGAAAATATACTTGACAATACAACTTTATACGTTCGTCTTCTTAAAATTATACTTAAGAATCATTTTTGTTACCCCAAATTTAGTAATTCTTGCAATTTTGGTTGAAGCGGATCTCTGTTGCCGTACCATTCCGGTATCTTAGCTCGCTGCATTTGATAATTTCGCATCTTGGTCTTTGTCTTCTCGAGATTAAATTTGCAAGCTCTCAAAAATCGCAAAATAAACAAATCATCTGCATATAAATTAATATTTTCTTTCAAAGACAATCTTAAAGATAGTGGAAACAATAAATTATATAGACATTATAAACTGTATAGAATAATTTACAGACATTTATAGGAATATGTGTCTAAAGCGATAAAATTTTGAAAATGAAAATGAATTTTTCAAATAATTTTCTTTAATAAAAACTATATTACTTAATTTCTCTCTTTCTTTTATTACATTATATTTAATAATATAATATTTATATAAGAAACAGAAAGAGAATTAATAAAAATTATTATTTAAACATTTAATAATTTAATTTTTATCTGCCTGTAATATTATTATATATTTAAAAATAGATATTTGATACTATATAATAGTATCAAATATCTATTTTTAAATATATATGTAATTGATGATTAAGAGATAACTTCCTCATATATCTTATTTTACGTAATACTTGATAGTGTTTTTGTATATCATAATTGACACGAGATTTTTATTTATCATTATGATGTAAAATAAAACGTAATAAGCAAATCCTTATAATATAATATGAAACAAATTAAACGAATAATGAATTCTAATTATCAAATGATCTCTAATTATCAAATATGTTATAAAACATCAATATCAAGTGATGACGATGTAAAATATTAAATAAATATATGTTGATCAATATTCTTAATGAGAATGATTGAAGAAAAAATTTGATATGCTAAATTCTATTGTAATATAATTTTGTAATATAATTCTGTTGTAATATAATTTTGTAATCTTATATTCTTTCTGGTATAACACTTTTAATATTCTATATTTGAATCGAAATTTTCAAATTATTTTTTTCTAATAAAAACATATAAAAGTCTGTTGTATTTTCCTCAGTAAAAATATATTCCCCCCCCTCATAAAAGAAAGAATTTAATAAAAATTTAATATTTAATTAAAATATATTTTCTTTCACTCAGTAAAAGAAACGAATTCAATACAAATTTAATTTATAATTCATGTTAATGCGTTAATGATAGTCGATGGTAATTTTATTGAAATGCTTTCGAACTGGATCATAATTGAACGTTATTCAAGAACATTATTCTAACATAATATTATTGTTTTTACCAGTTCGTGCGCGTAAGTCGGTCTCTTGAATCCAACGTTTAATTTCCACGATGGCGGTTTCTCTATTTTCGTCGTGTTCATTTAGAACTTTTGCTGCGTATTCCTTTTGCTCGGTTGTCAATTTTAGTGTAGAACTGTCGCAATTTTGAATCTTAGCCATCTTGATATTTAACGAGGAACTTTATCTATCATGACGATGACTTGCTTATGCGATTGACTGAAACGTTCAGTGGAATTTAACCGAGGAATCTCTATTTCACGCATGCGTAACATAATAATACTGATATATATTATACATATATACATACTGTGTGTCTATTCGCTACGCATATATAACGCGTATCCTTGGCTAGAACGTATTCACTGCTAAGCATTCAACTAAATGACTTGTAAACATTAATTCCGATGAGCTAGGAGAAAGTGACGAAATGGAAAAACACAAGGCTTAATTGAAGATTCGAGACGTTTTATATCACTCTTCACTTTTTTAAATTAATCGATGGCTTGAAAAAGTTATCGATTAATTTCGCTGATATAAGGAAACACTCTGGCTGGTATGCAAGAACTTGTCTTCGTGTATCTATCGAGAGAGAAGTATCAGTATTGCCAACTGTGTAATATGTAATATGCAGTGGTGCCACTATACTACAGGTGTGTTTCTCCCACCTGACAAAGATATCTCTGAGCTAGCTTCAGCTTTGGGATCCTCTTATAATAGACTTATCATCAGAGAGAGTGAGCATATGTTAAGAGTATGTTTTGTGCATGTATCAAAATTTTGCGAGTGAGAGAAGAGACAAGAGATTCGACTTCTACTCTAGATTTCACTCCCTCGTGAACGGGAGTTGCCAAAAAATGATGGATCAATCAAAAGTGGCCCCTGATAGCCAATCTCTTATTAGAGGGCAATAAGCAACAATTGCTCGTTTTGTTGATTGTATAAAAATTTAAAATCTATAATTTTATATGTATTAATATATTTACTATTGATGTATATGTATTAATATATTTACTATTAATATATTTAGTAATGTACTTCCAAGTACAGGCAGTTCAGTTATAAAAAACAGACTTGATGCGACCAATGTTTAGAATATAAATCGCGAATCGCAAACTTTTTTTTTTAAATATATTAATACATATAAAATTGTGGATTTTAAATTTTTATACAATCAACAAAACAAGCAATCGCTACTTATTTCATTATATTAAATTTATCATGTGTATAACTGTAATCATTCGAAAAAAAGTTTATGTATGTGATCTATATTCATTATTTCTTTAGAGTATATATATTGATAAAAATTATCCTGAGCATTATAGAGACATTTGCTATTTTTTTTTTGCTGCCGATTCTTATATATATTGGTTATCTATTACTTACTACGTCTTCTATTATTACTATGCCATATTTTATCTCCGTTTAGCCTTTTTATTATTTAAAATTATTTATGCGCTTACATAAGATATGCATACAGAATATATGCATGTTTATTCAAATTAATTATTTTGCATTTTTTTTTATTAAAAAATGAGCATTTTTTACAATTATATTAATTATTGATATTTAAATTGATATTTCAAGTTATCGATTTATTTAAAAAATATGAAAATTAAATAATTTGTAATTTATATTTATTTTTTTATATATTTATATATACAAATCTCGTAAATCAGAAAATAAAAAATAATTGTCAAAGGAATCAAAATAACGAAATAATCTTTTCATACATTGTGACTATTTATGTTATTACATAACATGGATTTAATTCGCTATTTATACATCAGAGTTCAATTTGCTACAAACCTAAGTTATCCTAAAAAAGTATTTTGCTTACGAGCACTAATCCATTAATTAAATCATTCATAGAGTACACAGATGATGTCAGAAATAAGATAAGAACGATTGTAATTATTATAAAATCTATTTAATTGTTGATTTACGAATCTTCCATTCTTTTAAAATTAAGAATTAATCAAGAACTCGTTCAAAAATAATTAAAAAGAATTGAGAAAGAGAAACGAAATCTTTCTTTTTCTAAGTTATTGTACTACTTTCGAGCTAATATATATTATCTCAAAACATGTTATCTTGAATTAAGACGGACAACAGTGCACAAAGGATGTTGGGGGATTTCTTACTTGCTTCGAGAATCATAAAGATTCAAAGAGAAAGAAAAAGAGAGAAAAATTTCTTAAATTATTATTCCGACAAAAAATCGCGAGAGATCGACGATAAACGAAGATTTCCCAGCCTGAAAAAAGGCTGCAAGATCGCGAAAATCGTGGCTACTTGAACGAAACGATTCAGTTTGACGCCGAACAACTGATAATTACGCCCAGCGGCCATTAATAAACTAATCCTTGGGAATTTCTTACCGGTCATCTCCGAAGCAAAGAGTTCTGCCGCTTTATCGGTCTTTAGAATCCTCGGGTGCCCAGGGCAATCGTCGGCAGAAAGAGACGAATGAGACGGGGTGCGATGAAGCTGAGCGGGAGAAAGGGAGGGGACAGGGGAGAGGGGCGAGAAGAGGGACCGATTTACAAGGTTTAATGACTTGTGGTATCAAACAGCCGGGAGGAAAAAATGGGGGATAAATGAGATGAGGTGGGCCCGAAGTCCCGGCTAATCACCGGCGATATTAATGCGTGGTGTACGAAGAATGCGGCGAAAACCACGTTTGAGTCCGGTAAATTGCTCATGGTGTTTTAAAAAAATGCGCGATGGCGCGTCAACCATTAATTGAATCATTCATTTTCGAATATGCTTGCGCAGAAAATCATCCGTCTGTATTATTACCGAAGAATAAATTTGTTTCATGAATAATTATTAGGTTCACGGAGGTTTGAATCAAAAACCGATAGGAATAAAATCGTTAAATAAACCTATCTTTGAAAATGCTCTTCGGAAGAAAACAAAAATATATCTTAATTATTTTCTTTTATTTATAAAAGCTGATACAAAATCAAATAAAATAAAAAAGAATAAATTTGTTTCATGAATAAGTATTAGGTTCGCGCGGGTTTGAATCAAAAACCGATAGGAATAAAATCGTTAAATAAACCTATCTTTGAAAATGCTCTTCAGAAGAAAACGAAAAATATATCTTAATTATTTTCTTTTATTTAAAAGCTGATACAAAATCAAATGAAATAAAAAGAATAAATTTGCTTCATGAATAGTTATTAGATTCCCGCGGGTTTGAATCAAAAACCGATAAGAAAATCGTTAAATAAACCTATCTTTGAAAATGTTCTTCGGAAGAAAACGAAAAATATATCTTAATTATTTTTTTTTATTTAAAAGCTGATACAAAATCAAATGAAATAAAAAGAATAAATTTGTTTCATGAATAATTATTAGGTTCGCGTAGGTTTGAATCAAAAACCGATAAGAAAATCGTTAAATAAACCTATCTTTGAAAATGCTCTTCAGAAGAAAACGAAAAATATATTTTAATTATTTTCTTTTATTTAAAAGCTGATACAAAATCAAATGAAATAAAAAGAATAAATTTGTTTCATGAATAATTATTAGGTTCGCGTAGGTTTGAATCAAAAACCGATAAGAAAATCGTTAAATAAACCTATCTTTGAAAATGCTCTTCAAAAGAAAACGAAAAATATATCTTAATTATTTTTTTTTTATTTAAAAGCTGATACAAAATCAAATGAAATAAAAAGAATAAATTTGCTTCATGAATAATTATTAGGTTTGCTCGAGTTTGAATCAAAAACCGATAAGAAGAAAATCGTTAAATAAATTTATCTTTGAAAATGCTCTTTAGAAGAAAACGAAAAATATATCTGAATTAATTTCTTTTAGTTATTTAAAAGCAGATATAAATACAAAATCAAATTGAATAAAAGTCGAAAATTTTGCAATAAAATAATATTATTACACAGAGAAAAATTCAGATATTTATTTAAGACGTACTTTTCGTTTTTTCCCGTAGAATTTTCTCAGAGATAGTTTTTCCAAGAGGAAGCGATAAATCGACAATAATAACGACATCGTTTAATCGCGAGTCAATGGGTGGAAGGAACGAAAGAATGCGAGAACCGGGTATCATGGCTAAGGGTTAGTTCGCCCTTTATCATCGCCAGCAGGGACACGTGACAGAGAGCCATGGCTGTGCGGTAATTTACCGATAATTTCTCAAATCGTGTGTCCTTCGCGTACAAGTCTGAATAATCGCACGCCCCCGAAGCAAAAGGCATCTCCGCGGGAGAAAGAGAGAGAAGCGATCCTCCTCGAGGATAGAGGAGCTGTCTTTGAGTAATATCTTCCTAATTACGATGCCCCGTGCAAGCGTCGCACGATGAAGGGAAACGCGGAGGATCGTTGAAAAACGCGGATCCTCTAATTCATCGTTCGTTCGTGGGCGTATAAAAAAATGCCTAACGGTCTCGAAACGAAGCACCTGAGTATATTTCAAGCGTAGACCTCGAACTATGACTATAAAGGAAATAATTCACGGCGGATGATAAATAATACTCACACAATAATACACTACGTGAGTACTTATTATATCGCACGCAATATTGCGTTTTTGACATTTATTTTTGTAGATTATACACGATGTTGATGAGACGACTAGAAAAGGCGTATATTGCAAATGGTATTTTTATAAGATCGAAAATATTTTTCAATTTAATATTTGAAAAAATACACGCGTGTTTTTGGAAAATGTATCGCAATAATTATTATCGAAATGACGATTATCATCTGCATAAGACGGCACGCTTTGAGGGCGCGTGATGACAATCAACGCGAGGCAAACGAGTCAATTATTAAAGTTCACCACCGAAATCCAATTAATTCCGCGGACGGTTGATTAACGAAGGGCTACTAATGCGATGAGGAAATCCACCGTGTGTAACGCGTGCGCTCGTTTCGAACTGATGAGACGAGTGCATCGGAGGCCCGCGGACACAAAAGACGTGCTTTCGATTATTAATGAAGTGTCTTTGTCCGTAACGAAACATATTAACCGCCATGCACCGCTACGGGTGGCAGTCGCCATATTTATTATGGTATATCGAGAGAGAGAGAGAGAAAGAGAGAGAGAGAGAGAGAACGAGGGGGATTTTTACCCGAAGATGTTTCCCGATGCCCCTTCTAGTCCTCCATCTGCCTTTTAAACGAGTTCGCATTCCTATCGTCAGACCAGCTGCGATTCGCGATAATATATTCGAGATCTTAACGATTCACGCGATATTCCGCAATGTAATCCCCCAGCATAATTTAATTTTCCGCGTTCTTATTGGTGGATACCTCGTTTAATTAGAAAGGAAAACTAATTTTAGCAAATATATAAATATCTCTTTTAAAAAATTATTTTAATATTCAAAAAAATATAAGATAAATTAGAGAATTTATTATTTTTTGAAAGGACTGATTTAATATTATATTCTCGCGAAATATAATTATTTATGAATATATTGAATGTTGTACGATATGACAAAAATACATAAGTGTTATTTTTTTATATTATTTTTTATATTTTATATTTTATATATTTTATATTTATATTTTATATTTCTTTTATGTTTTTATATTTTTTATATTCTATTTTTTCCAAATAAAATGCTAAATCGTCTATATAAAAATTGAACAAACTCACTCAAATTTATTTGATTAAAATTTCAGCATCTCGATGCATATGATTTCATTTGTATATATATGTACATAATTTTCATTTCTATTTCTTAGCGATACTTGCTCGAGACAGAGGATTCCGATTCGGTGTGAATCGAATCCTCGCAGATGATATCGGTAGATAAGTTCTTTGCGGGCGCGTAAACACCAAGGAAATCGACGAGGTGTGTGGTCCCATGCCGCGCCTGATCCTGGGTCGGACTATTAATTAAGCTGCGACTACTGCCTGTCCACTGGTTAATTACAAACCCATTACCTACGTTGTCAAACGGTTAATCTCCACTGTTTCGGGCTCTCAATGTAATCATCCCGATCGTCCTGACACGTGACAGATTTATTAGCATCGAAACATTATCCGATACAATAACAGGATAGAAGAAAGCGATCGCGAAATAAAAATAATATATTATGTGTTATGTTAATATTCATATATCGAATATAGCTTATTTTCTTAAAATTTTTTTAGTTTATAAAGCTTCCTTTAGAAAGTTTGGGAAAGTTTATTATACATGTTTAAGCTAACATTTTGTTTTTCAAAATAGAATGATAAAAGAAAAACATATATATATTTTATATATGATTTATATATTTCATACTTATTTTTAAAAAAGACTGTCGATATCTCAGCAACATTTTTTTATTATATTTATTATAGTAAAAACTTATAAATGTTTTTATCAATGAAATGTCTATATCAATAATACGCATTTTTATTTTAATAATGCATAATTTCTTAAATGCATTTTTTATTCGTAATTATATATAATCGAGATCAGATTTTTTCCTCTTTTCCAGATTGTTAAGCTTAAATTAATTTAATTACATAATAACAAATATAATTTAATATATTCATAATTTTTTAAATATATTTAATTATACATTTTATAAATTATATAATTAAATATAATTTTATATAATATAATTTCAATAGAATTCAAAAAATAAATAATACTTAAATAGCAAAGAGATTCCATTATTCGTATCAGAAGCTTCAGACAATTGCTTTAAAAACTTCCATTGATTTCCATTATTATTTTCCATACTGTTATAAACTGTGTATTTAACATGTGTTGATTAAAGTTTCCTGATCGACGATAGATCGATCAAGGAGCTCGATGACGAGAACGTTGGCGAGATGGCGCGATGAGAATGAGAATCCGGTACAATAAATAACGCGCGGATCCGGCGCCGAATTAATCGATCGTAATCGATCGATTTGCCGTCCACCAATCCGCCCCGTAGGTTTTCAATTTGCACGGACCGTGGGGGATCCCGTACACACAGATCGCGCACATTAATCCAGCGATTACTACATTCAAACCTCATGAGCGGCGCTTATCGTTATCTCTAAAAAATCTCACGCGCGATATCATTTCTTTCATTTTTTCAGAAATTTTTATTTATAACGATATTTTCGACTATAAATTATGTGTTTTTTTTAACACTTAAATTGCAATATTGTATAATTTCTTAAATAATTCATATGTTTACAAAGTTTAATTAAATAAGTTAATATATACATTTTTCAGAAATGTTATTTTAATCTTTAAATTACGTGCGATTCCTTTTTTTACGTCATTTGACTATTCACGTTTGCAGAGAATTCTTTGGAATATTTAATAAATAACAAATTTAATTCTATTTTTAATATGTATATTATACTTTAAAATTCCTTTCTCACAAATATGCACGATCCATTCCTTTCCTTTTCCTTTGCGAGATGTTTGCGAGTTTTATATATGATTAATTCGTCATTAAGAAAGTACACAAGTATCTAAGCGCACCAGAGCCCGCTTTTTATCGGCTCGCTTGCGATTGATCGATGGATAAAAATCAAAATCGTATGGGGCGAATGTAAGATCCGGCTTTTTAGTTATAAAGCTATTAACGAAGGATATTTATAGACTGATAATTCTCGTCCTCTCTCTTTCCGCGGAGAGAAAGAGAGTCGTTTGCGTGTCCTCGATTGGCTCACAATTACCATACTGCCCACGCTGTTGCAGCGATGTTAACACGCACAGATCGTGCGAGGTGGACAGGCAATCACACAAACATACGTGATCAGAAGGAAATATTACGGAGAGAGCAACGACCTTTGATCGGCGAGACTGTCTTCCATCAGCGATTCATTGAAAACTTTCCAGTTGCAATATATTTCGCATGCATCTCGGATTAAAAGCTCACGCGACATCCGAGGATCATCGAATGTCCCTTATTCTCGTCCAGAAATTACGCATTTTAAATTACGCAGAGAAATTTATCGAAATAAATTTCATTAAATCGATGTTCGATTGAAATAGTTGAATCGATGTAACGTGACATTTCGCATAATTTATAAATATTTGTTTTTATTTCGTTCCGCGTCGCATTTGCTGCTTCAGTGATTTGTGACTTTTTCCCGACTGTCATTTGACAGCGCTGCAATTTATTGCATCCAAGCGACTTTAATGCAAACTGGTCTCGCCGATAACATCTATCTGATAGCCTCGCGATTTTTGTTGCCCGATCGTGGGCAAACGCGCCATTGGCCCTTTCTACGTTCTTGAATCGGGCCCCGATTCATTAATAACTATACCGACCATCGAGACGCCCATTACTCTCGATTTAAACGGAGATTACTTTCGAAACGCGGATTAATAGATGACCGAAACGGACGGATAAACCGAGCCGATCGATCTAGAAGCGATCTACTAAGGCAACCGCAGCATTAATCGATCGATGAAAGGATTCATTTTTATCCAACTTATCCCCGCGTAATCGGCAATTATGCAAACTTATAATCGGCATTCGGTAATTTGCAATTCACGGTTGACATTAAAGTAAAAATATATTTAATGGAAGGGAGGCGAATGCAATCGCAGAATTATAAATTTAGAAAAAAAAGAAAAGATTTATAAATTATTAGATTTATAAATTTAATTAGATTGGTAATAATAATTAATAATAATTAGATAATTATTATATAATTTACATAATTAATAAATTAATAATAATTAGATTTAGAAAAAAAGAAAAAAAAGAATTGTGAGAGTCAGGAAAAAAATTCGCGCAATTGTGAAAGACGATATAAGAATGCAAATTGCCAAGTGCAATTATACGAGCATGCAAAGGAATAAAATTCTTACCTTGTTCGCACTCATCAATATCCTCGGAGCAATCCAGTCCTTTATATCCGGTGGCGCAGGAACAGGTGAAGGATCCGTTGATAGGGCTGGTGTCGCAGATCGCGCCCTCGTGACACGGATTTGACGTGCAAGCGTCATCGAGATGACAGAGCAGGCCTGTAAAAAAAGCGACCGTTCTTCTTTCTCTCATTTTCCTTTTCAAATTATTAGGGATATAAAGTGATAAGTTAGATAATTTCTTATTATATTTATTTACGATGCAATTTTATTGCAAAATCATTTCTCAAAATGTGATAAGGGATATGAAGTGATAAGTAGTTAGATAATTTCTTTCTCTCATTTTCCTTTTCAAATTATTAGAGATATAAAGTGATAAGTAGTTAGATAATTTCTGATTATATTTATTTGCAATGCAATTTTATTGCAAAAAATCATTTCTCAATAAAAATATTATTATTCCTGCCTTTCGTATGGAAAAGTATATTTTTAATGTGGATAATTTTTGTGTGAAATTATAACCAATGGGATGTGAAGGAAAAATGCAGGTGATAAATTTTGCCAGTTTTGCTAAATATTTTTACTCTCATTTATCAACATGATCGTGGATGATCTACGCCATGAAGAATCCTTGTATCTCTTTTCGCGATTTCTTTCAATCTCTAAATTATGTAGATATACAAATTATTACAAAGGTAATTGAGGAAATTGCCCCGGCATCGTAAACTTAGAGCAGCGATATAAAATTCAGAAAACTGACCGTGGGATGCAATTTTCCTTTGCAAATGGCTCGCGTGTGTCGAACTTTTCTTTATGAGGCCCGGTAACGGTACCAGAGTCCCCGGGATATTCATATATAAACCAGAGTAAGTGCATGCAGATGCAAGAGCACGCCCGCGACTAACTGTAAGTATATCTCTGGACTGAAACGCACTAGCCTAGAGGCAACAAGGAGTCCGTACATTGCGTGTCCGTTAAGTTTTCTGCGAAAAAATTCCATAATCTCTAAAAATAATCAAATCGCAGAAGCTCTGATATCGCTTAAATAAATAAATAAATTAAATTAACTATTAATAATGATTAATAAATTAAAGAATAAATTAATAATAAAATAATAATTATTAAAGGATAAATTATTAATAAATTAATAGTTATTAAATCAAATATTAAATTCATTAATAAATAAATAAATTAATTAAATTAACTAATAATTATTAATAAATTAAAGACTAAATTAATAATAAAATAATAATTATTAAAGAATAAATTATTAATAAATTAATAATTATTAAATCCAACATTAAATTCATTAATAATTATTAATAAAATGAACGAATCGAGCGTCGGCGTGTTTGAAGCCCGACAAAAGCACTGAATTATTTGCAAAATTCATGAATAATTTATCGCGCGAAATATCCTATATGTATTACACGCGTGTTGTATGTGTTAGGCAAGCTTAATTGCGACTCGGAATTGTCGTCGAATGTAAACCGCTCGGCTTCCAGGAACGGACGATGAGATGTCTGGCCGCGCGCGAGAGGAATATACCTGTATTTGGTGATCTGGCCGCGCGAATCGATCTGAAAACCATCTTCTATCCCCCGACTATTCGCTCTGGCGCGCGAGTAAGGACAGAAACTCGTTTCCAGTCGCCAAGGTCGATACACGGCGAGAAGAAGCCGGCCGGAGGCCCCCGGGAGTCTTCGGAATCTCAAGATTCCGAAGGACCCGTTCTACGCAGAGAGCATCGTACCAGCCCCGCAGCACATGTGCGGATGCACCTGCCGATGTATCGGAGTCGTAGTTGCGAGCCTTGTTCCCGGACCATACTCGGTATCGAGTTAATCACCCTACAATCGCCCGCGACCTCGCCAAACTAAGCCGGGACTAACGACTTGGCGTATCTTTCTCTTTCTTCGATTCCTGGAATTTCCGTCATATTTTCAGCCAGCTATTACAGCTCGCGACAGTCGAGGAGACCTGTTGATCCTGGTGACCATCAGCCGCTGACACGAAAATACTTGAGATACAAGGATCATTTTGAGAGTTATAATTTTTATATCATGTAAACAATGCCTCGAAGATCATCCCTTGTCTTCAAATATAGAGGCTCTGGATTCAGAATTATTCTAAATATCCTAACACTCGGAGGAGACACACGTCTTTGACGAGTAAGCTGCAGAAATCGAGAGGATGGGATCCAGGAATTCTGGTTCCATGATCCTCATCTCGATCAATGCATCTTGGGTGGATAACAAATTTCATTCGCGCTTACCTGTCTTCCCGTATGTGCACTGGCAAAAGAAGCTGCCAACGCGATCGATGCAGGTGGCACCGTTGAAACAGGCCGCACCTGCACAATCGTCGATGTTGACGCTACAGTCAGGCCCGGCCCAGCCGTTCACGCATATGCACGAGTAACTGCCGTGCGAATTCGTACACGTGGCCCCGTTGTGACACAAGGATGGCCTTACGGAGCACTCGTCCACGTCCAACTCGCATTGCGTCCCGGTGAAGGCCGGCGGACACAGGCAGGAGTACTCGTTTACCCGGTCCATGCACGTGGCGCCATTTTGACAGAGATTACCCGGACAATCGTCGATATTCTCCTCGCAGTTGGTGCCTTGGAAGCCTGAAACACGAAAAGAATATGAGCCACTTTATCTTCTATTCAAAATAGAAATCATTTTGTAAACCTTTGCAGGTGGGAGAGGGGTCTAGATCTAAATCTTGTAAAGAAATTTATCTGATTTTTCAGGTATTTTTGATCAAAGTTCCAGCTAAAGGAAATATTTTGAAGACTTTTTTAGCGCAATTTTCTATGAAGTTTCTTTTACACGTGTCTTTTAATGTTCATTCGTAAAGGAAAAACATGGAGCCTTTAAAGTTTCAAGTGTTAGATTTGTACGTATTTAAAAAAAATTGAATGAGATGAATATTCTTTATTTTACATAAAATTTTCATTTTTTCATCTAAAAATTATAATGAAGAATATGTCTTCATATTTTGTTAAAAGATATTGAATATATAAACATAGATACATATTTTAAATACAAAAATTCACTTGACTTGTCGAATATTTATATAAGAGCGAAATCCAAAAAAGGATTTTTTTTTTTAATTTTTCGAATCCCAAGAAAATTCATGAAAATTCCCTGAATTTTCCAGATATAAAAAAATCCTTGAAGACTCCAGAGTTTCCAGAGGAAGTAGACACTCCACTTTTGCCAATAAATAGCTAGAATCAATGCGCCTGAGATAACATCAAATAAACACACATGTAAAATAAAAATCAAGCGCACGAAATAATTATATCAAAATTAATACGAACTAAAGGCAATCAAGATCTCGTGAAAGATGAGGCTAATAATAAAGCGACGCAAATATTTATATATAATGAGAGCGAAATTATGCAAAAGAGGATGTTTTTAACAAATTTTCCAAGTCCCAAGAAAATTCCATGAGAATTCCCTGAAAAATTCAGGTTCACATATATTCTTATGCAATTTTTTATCATCGATAAAATTATAAGTAAAATAAAAACAAATAATTAAGGATGTTTTGTATGTACAATCCTATCAAAAAGTAGCTGAAAATTAATATTGACGAATATATCCACTTTTGATGTATTTTGAGTATGAAAAATTACGTGAAATATTACAATTTGATTTTATTATAGCTACAGTGCAGAGATGTATGTTTTAATATTTTTATTGCGTTTTTACTGAAATATTCCGAATTTTGTTAATCGAAATGATTAACTTTTGGCAGAAAATTTCGCCTTGTGTCAGATACATAACTAATTTCATTGAATTATATTTAATATCTTTTTAATCAGTTAGTACATGTATAATATTAATTGACCAAATATTTCCTCTGTATCTAAACTACACTTTTGCAAATTTTAAACAAATTCTGAATATTATTTCCATGTGTTTTTGTCATTTGAATCGATGTGGTTATACGTTTCCCATAAGAACACATGTTAATTCGGTGCAAATTAAAATCCTTATAACTTGTGGATCAATTTAAAAATTGTACCGAAGATTCCAAACACATGTAAGGACATTCTGAACAATTTTCATTAAATTCTCAATATTTTGAAAATAGATACAAAACATCCTTAATCGAAATAATTAATTTTTGGCAGATAATTTCGCCTTATGACAGATACATGACTAATTTCATTAAATTATATTTAATATCTTTTTAATCAGTTAGTACATGTATAATATTAATTGACCAAATATTTCCTCTGTATCTAAACTACACTTTTGCAAATTTTAAACAAATTCTGAATATTATTTCCATGTGTTTTTGTCATTTGAATCGATGTGGTTATACGTTTCCCATAAGAACACATGTTAATTCGGTGCAAATTAAAATCCTTATAACTTGTGAATCGACTTAAAAATTGTACTGAAGATTTCAAACATATGTAAGGACATTCTGTACAATTTTCATTAAATTCTCAATATTTTGAAAATAGATACAAAATATCCTAAAAGACAATCAAAATCTCGTGGAAGATGAGGTTAATAATAAGGCGACGCCTATTATTTAAATAATTTAAATAATTATCTCCCTTCCGTCGAGACGAAACACGGGTATAATCGCGCTCTCAATCACCGTTAATTCGCTTCCATTCCTCGGTCGCATCCGCGATGCTCGAGTGCATTTGCATAACCAGGATTTCGCGGAGGTAATCGCTATTAATAATCGCGCGACGATATCTTCTAATCGACGTCTATAACGGGAGGAGCGGAACGATGACGGGAAGAAAGAACGATTATCCGAAGGGAACTCATTAGCCTCGACACACGTTCGTCGGCGCGAAAAATCGAGATCGCTGCCGTTATCGGGCGCGTCGATTTTTATCGCTTCTATGAATTCGTGCTTAGACCGTCTCGACAGGCGGCTCGGATAAAAAGGGACGAAGATGATACGCCGAAAGAGGATACAAAGCGACGAGCTTCGATAAGCGTGAAATCGGGACAGATTCCTTCCGGTCGAGTCGCGCGAAGAAACGGTAAGCAAATAGAAGCGAGATGCAGACCGTGTCTGAGACCGGTCGTTTTGTGTGTATTTGCGCCAATTTTTGCCACGTCAAACTGCAAATCCGCCGTTAATGCTTTTCCGTCTCGCTCCTGTCGGATGTGGGAAAAAATTTGCACGCGACGCGAATTTCCGGGTTGACAATCGTCGAGAAAAACGAGCATTCTTGTTAGTCTTTAGCGACACGACGTGCTTGTATCGTTGAGTGAAAATTAGAAAATTATTTCGGAATCGCTAAAGAATAAATGCTTAAGGCGAAGGAAAAAATTGTCGAGAGAAAAGAAATCGATGGGGATCGATGGTGGATCGATCGATCGACCTTGCATGACGCTCGATTATCCGCACATTACGGACCTTTATTCATTCGCTGTACTCCGTTTTCTGCTCTTATTCTACCGAACAAAACAAACATTTGGATGCACGGCGGCTAATGGATTCGCGATGGTCCGTCGTGACTTGAGAGGGCTTGCATTACATGTATATCATTTCGCAAACTCTTTTTATGGACCGATATATTTTCATAAAAATATAAATTTTGTATCATATATAAAGTTATATATAAAATATATTTTAATAATCATATAAATTATATATAAAAAGATAAAATTATATAAAATATAAAATTATATAATATATTAATTAGCATATAAAATTATATAAAATATATTTTAATAAAAATGATACACGTATAAAAGAACTCTTTTTATGAACTGACATATTTTCATAAAAATATAAATTTTGTATCATATATAAAGTTATATATAAAATATATTTTAATAATCATATAAAATTATATAAAAAAATAAAATTATATAAAATATAAAATTATATAATATATTAATTATTATATAAAATTATATAAAATTATATAAAATTATATAAAATGTATTTTAATAAAAATTATGCACGTAAAAGAACAAAAAAAAAGCTGATATAAATTAATCGCAAGACTATTCTTATCTACTAGTATCAGCTGTTTACTCAGTGATACATACGTGATCATAGATCACAGTTAACATCTAATGGCGTGCATAATTTATGCCTCATAGAACATCCGACTATATACGACTTCTCGCAGCAGTATAACACGATGACATGAGTTAGGGCTATAATAGTGGTAAAAATGCGAATACCTCTGCAGGGCTTGTGACGTTATTATACTAGAATCTCACGAAGGATACTTGTGACATTAATATTAAAGCGATATGAAAGTAAATCGAAAAAAAGCTGTTCATAAAAATTTCGAGGAAATTTTTATGAACAGTTTTTTTTTTATTTATTTCGATAAAATTTCGAGAAAATTTCGAGAAAATTTTTATGAACTGCTTTTTTTCGATTTATTTCATGTATCATATTCTTATTTGGAGACTCTTATACAATTGATTTTTTCATTTATCACAATAATTGGCAAATATATTCTCCTTTACTATTTCTTAATGATACTAATTAACAGATAATAATTATTAATTGTTCTTTATGAATATGAAAATGCAGATGAAAATTCACAGCAGCACGAGATCGCAAGAGATCCCTTTCATTATCATTTTATTGGAGTTTTTGAAAGACTTCGATACGATTTCACGAAGAAACATCATACCATGTAGGAATTTCCAGGTGATCTCAATCTCTCGCAAAATGCGCACACTCGGAAGGTTTCAAGTTGGAATTTTAGATTGAAATTCACTCGAAGAACCTTACGGAGGGCTTCTTCCCTTCTCGAGTTACCGTCAGAAAAGAAACATACTTTCGGAAGCGCTTATATCCTTTCAACCAAGATGAAACCTCCATCACTCGTAATTTAAATATAACATTATCCGAAATAAAAGTCAATAATCAATAACTTTGAATAATAAATTTGTCGATTTTAAATTTGTCGATAATAAATTGATCGAATTTATCGCGCTAAAATAAATCCCACAATATATATCCGATACATAAAGATCATAACGCAAGTGGAAAAAGATATTTTCACGCCATAAAATTGTCGGATAACGCGAGACATTTTCCCGCATGCAACATACGTCGCGATTCTTTCTCCTCGCGATAACGCAATTACAATATTTCGCTCGCAGGTCTTTTTCCTCGGGGGGAGACTGCGCTACAAGAACAAAATTGCAGTGGCTCGATGTTCGCGATGGCATTTGCACATTCCCTTCCTCGTGACTGAATTTCCCCCCAAGGTGCTCTCTCTCTCTCTCTTCTTCCCCCTCGGTCTCTCTCTCTCTCTCTCTCTCTCTCTCTCTCTCTCTCTCTCTCTCTCCTCTCTCCTCCTCTCGCGTCCACCACATGATATTGGCTCCCGGTTTTTGAGCGAAGGGGCATAATTAAACGGCGGACATCAAAAGCGGCGTTCGACGGAATCTCATATTCCGTACAAAGTCGATCGATCCGGCGATCGGTCGCGCTCCTGCGACAGAAAAGGCGCGCGAGCGGGAACGCGAGGACGATGCCTCGAAAAACAGCGGGAGCGGGGCATTCGAGGGCCCCCGAGACCAAACGATTAGGGTAGGTAGTCCGTCGAAGCGAGGGTGGGGGGCGAGCAACCGCGTGGCCTGGCAGGACGAATCGATTCCCGTTAATATCGATACCGGCGGCTCGAACAAAAGCGACGCGCCTCTTTTACCTAAGAATCGACCACGCGAGTATTTACACGTCCATTCGTTTCGCGTTCTCGCGTTCCTTTTACTTTATATTCCTTTATATTCCTTTTACTTTATATTCCCTTGCTCGTTCCCCTTCGTTTTCCTTTACGCGTTACTGTTCCTCAGAACGGTCTCGAAACGCCGGCAAAAAATCGACCGGCGCCCCCTGCAGCCTCCCATTTTTCGACCGATCGATCGAGCAAACAAGTTTCTCCCCTTTTTTTGAGCAGTGCAAACAGGCGCGAAGAGAGAGAGAGAGAGAAGCGATTAAAATTTATATTTTGCAAATTATATTATTAATTCTTTATGATATATTTTATTCTATACGGAATTCCTTTAAGGAAATATAATATTAATATTGTACACTTAATATAAAATATACTATAATACACTTAATATAAAATAATACTAAATATTATTATAATATTTATATTCTAATATTTGAATTATAAAATTTTTTACATTTCCAACATTTTTTTATCGAGCAAACAAGTTTCTTCTCTTTTTTTGAGTACAAACAGGCGTGAAGAGAGAGAGAGAGAGAGAGAGAGAAGAGAGAGAGAGAGAGAGAGAATGAAGCGATTAAAATTTATATTTTGCAAATTATATTATTAATTCTTTATGATATATTTTATTCTATAAGGAATTCCTTTAAGGAAATATAATATTAATATTATAAAATACCATGTAAACACTTAATATAAAATAATACTAAATATTATTATAATATTTATACTCTAATATTTGAATTATAAAATTTTTTACATTTCCAACATTTTTTTATCGAGCAAACAAGTTTCTTCTCTTTTTTTGAGCAATACAAACAGGCGCGAAGGGAGAGAGAAAGAGAGAAAGAAGCGATTAAAATTTAAATTTTGCAAATATATATTATTAATTCTTTATGATATATTTTATTCTATAAGAAATTCTTTTACGGAAGTATAATATTAATATCATAAAATATCGTGTAAACACTTAATATAAAATAATATGCTCTAATATTTGAATTATAAAATTTTTTATTTCCAACATTTTTTTACCAAACTTTTAACCCATTATTAGAAACTTGTATCAATCTTTTCACACATACAATATATTTCGTGAGGATACGAGCACCCGAGAAGAGGGTGAGAGCTGAGCTAATGATACGAGAGCTGATTTCCATAAGGTACGATCCTCCTCTTCCTGGAAATCCACCAATCCCCCCTCCCCCGAGGCGAGACTTATCGTGTACCACGGACAACATAATACAAAGGGTCCAGCGGTGTCCGCAGTTAGGAAGATGGGGGAGAGGGGAGGCAAATACACATCGCGTGGAGGTGAAAAAAAAAAGGACAGCGCGAGGAGAGCCGTTCGCGACGAGAGAGAAGCGGCGCGTGGGTGCGCGAGACAAGGAGGGAAAGGCCCCTGTTGCTTATAAATCAACCTGGATGAACCCCCATAATTGCAATTGTCCGTTGGACCTCACCCTAGATCGTTGCACGCACACACGATGTCGAGCGGAACTTATTTGAAGATACGTGTATCCGTTACTTCGTTACTAAACGCAGGTCTGTAGGGGGATTCCCCCGAAAAGCGGGATCTCTAGAGGATCACTTTTATATAATATGAATATTGTAACTAGAATAAGAATTGCGCGACGAGTAAAAATGTAAATTTGTCCTTCTCCAGCTCCAATTTATCGCATATCAATTATCTTTATTTTAGTGATATCTCGATCTTGTATAAATTATGTAAATTATATACGTTACTTTGTGTAAAAATTTTCATTTTATACTTGTAAGAAAAATGTTTAGAATCTTATAGATTTTTATAGATTTTATAGATTTTTATTTCATAATTATTTGTTACTTTTTTACTTCTAACATATGAGATTTTTTTATAAGAAAATATAAAATAAAATGTTCAAATTCGGAAAATCCACAGTTTATCGGTTTCTTTAGAACGTGAAATTATTTCTAGATAAAATATAAGTTTCTACTTTTGTGTTTTGACAGTCTAAACTATCATCAAAGGACACGCCATATGACTTTAGGTAAAACCGGAATTTCGAGAATCCGGCAATTATAGCCGCGCCGGGACGGTTGAAATGATTTCATTCACCTTAAAATATCCGCGTGTGTGGTGGGAAAAAGCGGGACACAAATCTTGGAGCATCCTGGAAAGAGAGAGAGAGAGGCGCGAGGAATTAAGACGTATATTTTCATCGGACGGCAGGGGATTCTCGGGGACTAGTTGCGGACCTGTCTGAATATTTCGCTGGTATGCTGTAGTTTTTTTGATCTTCCTTCGCAGGGAGTTTCACGTTTCCATCGGAAATCGAGTAGCTCTCACGCAAAAATGACGGTCACAATCCGGACGTATCAGCGAGGCTTCCCCCATCGCAAGGATATCCCTTTATTTCCGTTTATCGCTCTTCCGACACGTCGTGTCGCTCGTCACGACGCGTTTTATAGATCCCCTAGATCAGTTTTCAGCCTACAAGTACTGTTCCATTAAAAAAAAAAACGAACGTTAAATATCCCATCATCGATGCCACAAGACCGACAAGAAAAAGTCTCTCGAGGACGTCGACATTAAAATTTGGCACCATACGGCACGCACCCCGTGGCGGTGGTGTAAAAGTAGCAAAAGGGACATCCGTGTCGAATGTCCTTTCCTCCGTAAAACGCCCTATATATTTCCATCTCGCTCCCGCTGGTCTCTTTCTCTTTCCGAACAACCGTCCGCTGTCTCTCTTTCTTCCTCCATCGCGTTCCCTTCTCTTCTTATGCCACCGAGCCCCTCTTCTCTCGGTCTCCCTTCTTCAACCAGCCATGGTACCACCTTCCTCCCTTCAATTGGGATCTTCCGTCTCGCTCTAACCCGCCCTCCCTCCGGCCCACAAGGCGCGCTACGATGCAGTGCTTCTCAGCCGAGACCGAGGTGTGGCAACATCGCGAGAGCGGGTGTGCTTCCCGCTCTCGCTAGATCCACGTGGTGGAGACTGTGGGAAAATTCTCATGCCGCTGACGACGGTGCTCAACCGGCGGCGACCGGGACCGGGAACCAGTTCTCGCGCTCGAACTTCCTGCTTTCACGCTCCAGGAGAGTTTCACCGACTTGGCGAAAAACGTATCATTAGGGCGTCGCGAGAAAATCCGTCGACGACAAACGGAAACAGCTCGGCCAGGCTTCTGTCGTCCTCGCCTCTTTGCAGGTTGCAGCGAAAAATTGGCAAGAAATCGGGAAGGATCTTGATTGAAAGCTGAGGAAAGACGGGAAATTTGAGATTTTAATTGGAAAATTTGCAAGAAATCGGGAAGGATCTTGATTGAAGTTGAGGAAAGATGGGAAATTTTAGATTTTAATTGGAAAATTTGCAAATCGGGAAGGATCTTGAGTGAAGCTGAGGATGGGGAATTATAGATTTTAATTGGAAATCAACGGGAATGTGTATGCGTTGAGTCTTGAGCAAGCGTCGATCATTTCGATCAGTTTGACACGTAACTACTGAGATGCACTGACAGCCCGCTGGAACTCATGAAGTGAAGAGGAAGGTTAACTGCGGGGCCCTCCCCACCGAAAACCATCGCCGGCATAGGATGGCCACTAGCACGCCATGGGGATACCCATGGCAAAATTATTCTGCTACCGAACGAATTTTTTTAAATTTAACACGATTAATTATTGACCAAAATCTCAGAAGAGCTCGGATCAAAAAATTTCGATATGTCATCTGTATAAAAAATCATGGAACAATTTCTTATTGAAAGTCGCTAATTAATTATGTGAATTGACAATAACAAAAAAATACTATAATACTATTATAAAATTCATCTTGTTTAACGTGTGACTAAAAGAAATAATCTTCCTTACGTAACAATCTATTTTTAATGCGATATTGAAGAGCTAAAAAATTTTCTCAGGATTCCTCTCTAATTTTTAGATTTAAATTAGAAATTAAATTAGCCCTGCAGCAAAATTTAACACGATTCATTATTGACAAAAATCTCAGAAGAGCTCGGATCAAAAATTTCGATATGTCATCTGTACAAAAAATCATGGAACAATTTCTTATTGCAAGTCGCTAGTTAATTATATAGATTAACAATAACAAAAAAATACTATTATAAAATTCATCTTGTTTAACGTGTGACTAAAAGAAATAATCTTCCTTACGTAACAATCTATTTTTAATGCGATGTTGGAGAGCTAAAAAATTTTCTCAGGATTCCTTTCTAATTTTTAGATTTAAATTAGAAATTAAATTAGCCTCGCAGCAAAATTTAACACGATTCATTATTGACAAAAATCTCAGAAGAGCTCGGATCAAAAAATTTCGATATGTCATCTGTATAAAAAATCATGGAACAATTTCTTATTGCAAGTCGCTAGTTAATTATGTGAATTGACAATAACAAAAAAATACTATTATAAAATTCATCTTGTTTAACGTGTGACTAAAAGAAATAATCTTCCTTACGTAACAATCTATTTTTAATGCGATGTTGGAGAGCTAAAAAAATTTTCTCAGGATTCCTTTCTAATTTTTAGATTTAAATTAGAAATTAAATTAGCCTGCAGCAAAATTTAACACGATTCATTATTGACAAAAATCTCAGAAGAGCTCGGATCAAAAAAATTTCGATATGTCATCTGTACAAAAAATCATGGAACAATTTCTTATTGCAAGTCGCTAGTTAATTATATAAATTGACAATAACAAAAAAATACCATTATAAAATTCATCTTGTTTAACGTGTGACTAAAAGAAATAATCTTCCTTACGTAACAATCTATTTTTAATGCGATGTTGAAGAGCTAAAATATTTTCTCAGGATTCTTCTCTAATTTTTAGATCTAAATTAGGAATTAAATTAATCCCGCAGCAAAATTTAACACGATTCATTATTGACAAAAATCTCAGAAGAGCTCAGATCAAAAAATTTCGATATGTCATCTGTATAAAAAATCATGGAACAATTTCTTATTGAAAGTCGCTAATTAATTATGTGAATTGACAATAACAAAAAAATACTATTATAAAATTCATCTTGTTTAACGTGTGACTAAAAGAAATAATCTTCCTTACGTAACAATCTATTTTTAATGCGATGTTGAAGAGCTAAAAAATTTTCTCAGGATTCCTCTCTAATTTTTAGATTTAAATTAGAAATTAAATTAGCCCCGCAGCAAAATTTAACACGATTCATTATTGACAAAAATCTCAGAAGAGCTCGGATCAAAAAATTTCGATATGTCATCTGTACAAAAAATCATGGAACAATTTCTTATTGCAAGTCGCTAATTAATTATATAAATTGACAATAACAATAAAATACTATAATACTATTATAAAATTCATCTTGTTTGAAACGTGTGACTAAAAGAAATAATCTTCCTTACGTAACAATCTATTTTTAATGCGATGTTGGAGAGCTAAATATTTTCTCAGGATTCTTCTCTAATTTTTAGATCTAAATTAGGAATTAAATTAGCCCCGCAGCAAAATTTAACACGATTCATTATTGACAAAAATCTCAGAAGAGCTCGGATCAAAAATTTCGATATGTCATCTGTACAAAAAATCATGGAACAATTTCTTATTGCAAGTCGCTAGTTAATTATATAAATTGACAATAACAAAAAAATACTATTATAAAATTCATCTTGTTTAACGTGTGACTAAAAGAAATAATCTTCCTTACGTAACAATCTATTTTTAATGCGATATTGAAGAGCTAAAATATTTTCTCAGGATTTTTCTCTAATTTTTAGATTTAAATTAGAAATTAAATTAGCAGCAAAATATTTATCGAGATATGTAGCCATCTTGATGCAAACTCATGATTAAAAAAAAGCGCGTTGCCTGGAAGATCGAGCATAGGCATGGATTACTAACATCGTTATTTAAATTCAACGTGTCTAGTGAGCTTCTTTTACGCTCAACCGCGATGTGAGACGGGTTTCGGTTGCAGGCGCGCATCGAATGCGTCCGCACAATCGTAAACCCTTGCCGATTGACGTTGCGGAGCGCCGCAAAACGACCGGCGATTTCCGTGGCAATATATATTGGAGAAGTTTAAATCGCTGACCGGGGCCGTACGGTTTCTCCGCTCGATCGTATCTGTGCGCGCACGTGAACGCCGCATAATATGGCGACCGAATGGAAAGGAGGGCCGGATGGACGTCGGTATATGGGATTGGGAGTGGTCGAGGGTACTTTGGTGAAGCTGAGAGGAAGAGAGAGGTCGGTTTGTCCGACAGAAAAAGGAAAAGAGATCGGTTCAAGAGACTCGAATCGAAATAAATGAATTAGAATTTTGTGCGAATATATTTTATACACTTATATCCATGTGTTTTGTCATTTTTATTTAGTCATTTTAATACATTAATAATATATTATTACATAATATATAATAATATTACATAATATATAATAATATTACATAATATATAATAATATTACATAATATATTATTACATAATAATATATTAAATTAATATATTATTACATGTACTATATAAATATATATTTTTTAATGTAATTGTATATAAGAGACTTGTACTATTTTATCAAATAATAAAATAGTTAAAAATTTGAAATAGAAAATTTTAAATTTTATTCTATAAAATATATTCTAACTATTTCATTAATTAATATTAAATATTTAAATATTAAATATTTAAATATATTCTAAATAACAAAATATTCATATAATTATATAAAATATATTCTACATCAAGTCACATTTATGCTGTTTAAAAGAAAAACGAAAACTATCCAAAGGAAAAAAAAAAGCTGGATAAAAAAAGAATAATGTGATCTACTTAAGTCTTATAGTCCATAACGAGCAATAATGCATCTTATCGCATTTCGCTCAAGAGAGATCTTTGCCATTATTCTTCCATCTTTCTTCCGAAACTCAATTTTTTATCTTAGCTTCCGCCAGCGAGAAGACCCACCTTCTTCAATTCGCGAGAATGCGCGTCCGTTTTTCTGGTAAGAGACGCACGTACACACGAGGAGCAAAACCACCGATAAGTGTAATTTGAATGGGTAATGGCTTCACCCAAGAGGTGGGTCCCCCGGTTAATGATGGGTTCCAGAAAGAGATGCTCCCCCCCCGTCTCTTCCTTCGTTCTTCCGAGGGCATTTCGCCATGACTTGATCGCGATTGGAAGACGTTTTTGGCGTGGCTACAAAGTGCCGATAATACGGAACATGCTTTTCGAGGAAGTAAATTTATTTTTTTCTCTTATAGTTGATAGCAATTGCTGATTAAGCTATTCTTGGAAATAACAGACGACACTCGAGTTGTAATAAAAAATTCATGAAAGGAAATATTCTCTTTTTAATGCTATTTTTTAACAATCTTGTAGAAAAATAAAATATATACGATATATAAAATAAGAAATATATACTTTTTAATTAATTCTGCTTATTAAATATCTTAAAGTGTCTTATTGAATTACTCATAAGATACTTAATAATAATTAGAAAAAATAAATGCTACAGAAATAAATAAAATAATCTTGACATGAATAATGTAAACCATATAAATAAAAATCATCTCTTTATGAATTTATAATAATAATGACAAGATTTCGAAGCGAATGCGAGATGTACAACTGTAGGAAAAATTTTGACAATCGAGACAAGACCGATAAAAAAAACACTAATAAATAAATAAAATAATCTTGACATGAATGTAAATCACATAAATCATTTCTTCGTGAATTTATAATAATAATGACAAGATTTCAAGAGAATACGAGATGTACAACTGTAGGAAAAATTTTGACAATCGAGACAAGACCGATAAAAAAAACACTAATAAATAAATAAAATAATCTTGACATGAATGTAAACCATATAAATAAAAATCATCTCTTCATGAATTTATAATAATAATGACAAGATTTCAAGAGAATACGAGATGTACAACTGTAGGAAAAATTTTGACAATCGAGACAAGATCGATAAAAAAACACTAATAAATAAATAAAATAATCTTGACATGAATGTAAACCATATAAATCATTTCTTCGTGAATTTATAATAATAATGACAAGATTTCAAGCGAATGCGAGATGTACAACTGTAGGAAAAATTCTGACAATTGAGACCGATAAAAAAAAACACTGATCTATACGTATTAAATAAAATATACAGGTAAAGTCTTTTGAAAATCCATGAATAATTCATCCTAAAAATTCTCGGGCGAATAATGTCTAATTCGAAGATACCCGAGACGTCGTTATTCGTTTGCGGTCATATCACTGAATCACTTTCGAGATCACCCTTATGAGAGACTCGGTAAATATGCAAGTACGACATAATATCATAACAAGAGGGAGACGTGAATGGGAGGAGGACGTGAAATTCTCCAGACGCGCGCGCTCTATCTAAAGCGGAGCGTCTTTCTGTAAACAAACTTGTGGAACGTTACGAGCTAGAAGACTCTCGAGACGAACTCGTAACCCCATCTCTCCCGATACTCAAGATTAAATAAACACATTTGCACGATTGTGCTGCGATCACGTAGGTCTCGAAAGAGAAATATATTGCATATGCATGTCACGATAAAGTATCAAGCGAAATTATCCTGCGATTTCACTCGGATTGTCATAACAAGAGATTATGATAAACATATCATTAATTTAGAAAAAAAAATTCCCGTCAAATTATCGTCAATTAAATTCAATAATTTAATAGTACGCTGTTGTATATTATTATTAAGAAATTAGCAAATATGCACGTGCAATTAATTGACATGCTTACATATATTCATGTGATTTATTTTTCGATTCTATTCTTTAAATGCAATTTTTTTGTCCACGTGTGCGAGCTAAAAAAAAGATGGGACTCGATAATTTTCGGACGGAGACTGAAAAATTTCATGTGTTTCAGGAGACTAATCCCTTGATGTATGCATAGATTATAGCACGAGCGAGATGGACCTGCAGCAGATACAAAACGACCGGCAAAAGTCGAGCCACCCAAGATTTCTTGATGTATTTTTTTTCTTTTTTTCATTATTTTGTTGAGAAAAAAAATGCAGCAAAAAATCTGCGCGTGCAAAATTAAATCGATGAAACAAAAATTTTCACGCGTAATTGTCAGCAGTGTAATGGAGAGCAACCCGGTGCGATGATCAACAGGTGATTCGACGTTCAACAGGTGGTTCAACGATCAACAGGTGGTTCATTCTATATTTCGCGATTCTGAATAGTGTCTTAATGCGAGGACAAGAATACGCGATCAATCTCTCAGTAAACATATCACGGGGGCGAAAAACGAAATATAAAGTTTCTGTATACATTGTTTATAATAATGATAAATTGACAGATTGAAAGAAAAATCTAAATAAAATATAAACGATCGATATCGCAACAAAATAATGTGCGATTAATGTACGAAATATTATAGAAGCAAATTAAAAAATGTATAGTCAATTATTATCGAAGAAAAAATGTTGATAAGATTATTACTAAAATTGCATATAAATTCATATAAATTATATGAAAAATTGCAAAATTGTATAATCCAGATAATGATTCTGAACGTGATGGTTCGGTTAGGACGAATCCGAAGGCGAATGTTAAGAGAAAACAACTAAGCAAAGAATAATGCATAGATGGCTGGCCGATACTTTGGTTGCAACAAGTATAAGACAATCAACAGATTGTTTTCGCATGCCAATCGTCCCGCTGCTTCTAGCCTCCCTCGATCTCCGGCATCTCGGAGGAGAAACGAAGAAAGCATCGAACTAGAGGAAGAGCGAGAAAAATGCAGCAAAGAGAAAAGAAAGATATATAATAAGAGAAAGAGAAAGAGGAGGAGGAGAAAGAAAGAGAGGAAGAGAGAGAGGAAGAGAGAGAGGAAAAGAGAGAGAAGAAGAGAGAGAGGAAGAGAGAGGAGGAAGAGAGAGAGGGAAGAGAGAGAGGAAGAGAGAGAGAGGAAGAGAGAGAGGAAGAGAGAGAGGAAGAGAGAGAGGAAACCGGACCATCACATAAGTAGGTATACTTAACCCTGGCTATCTTTTCCCTCGTGAACTAGTGTGAGTCCTGAAAGTCCGTGTGTACTTATCGACTGCCACACGTATAACTGACCGCACACGCGTGTTCGTGCACGTGGTAAGGGGTATACATGGGCACCGAACAATGGGACCGTCACGCGGCTACCATTCTTCGGGGACAATGAACGGGGAAAAGGGAGAGAGGTCTTTCTTTCTGGGCGCGTTGCCCGACCAAGTGAGCCCCACGCCGCTTAAAAAGGACAATCGTCTCCTTATTTACGATTTGGGCAGCCTAGCCTCGTCCTCTTTTGCCTTCTACCTCTCATGTCATGCCTCTCTTTTCTCTCTCTTTCTCGTTCTAGCTAACATCTTTCCCTTCCTTCTCGCTATTCCACTTGCATTTAAATAGTTTAAATGATCGCCCTGCTCAACTACGGCGTTTCCTCGGGGTACCTGGACACAAGAGTATCATCGAAAATCTCCGGCTTGTGTATACAATCCTGTTCCATTAGTCACGAGTTGTTCAGCCACGCAGCACGCCCATCCGTTGAATTTTTCACGGGATTTTCCGACCGGAGCATAAATTTCGAGGCTCCACAATATGCCGCGTCACGTGCTCGGCTTTACAGTTTGCTTTACGGTGCCGTGTCTCTCTGTAAAATTGATTACAAGGAGAACGAACTTCACCATTAGTTCGAGAATACGTCCGGGTCCATTCTCCATCTCAACAGATTAACCGACATGATTAAGGAGCATCGATTCTTGTAAGTTTATAAAGTCCATTACGTGTCACCGAGAGATAACGTGAAATAAATCGTGTGGATAAGAGATAGAGATTAATGAATCTATGCTTATTGGAATTTTAAATATATGCACTCTAATAAATTATGTGTGTAAATTATTCTAATAATATAAACGCGAACGCAGCTTTCAATTATTTTATAATTATATTAAAATTATTTTATAATTATATTATATTATTATAATTATATTATAATTATATTATATTATAATATAATTATATTATATTATATTATATTATAATTTTATTATAATTATATTACATTATATTATAAATTATAAATTATTTTATAATTATATTATATTATTATAATTATATTATATTTATAATTATATTAAATCAAAATTTGTTTATATCGAAACTTCATACTAAAGTAATTTTATAATTTTAATATTTATATTCCGAGCTGAGCTTTGTGTTTCTTCTTTAAAATACTGTAGCAAGTTGTTAGCTATTCGAAGCTAGCACGATAGAGGTCTGATTTATACACAAGATCGTTTTATCGATCGTAAAGTCAGTTCTCACTGAATGCGAATCGTCGCTTATTATTTATCGGAACAGACAGATATTACATTTACGAAAGAGGAACATTGATCGAACGAACGCAAATCAATCAAAGTCTACTAGAAAAGAGCAGCATTGTTCTCTGTTAAATTATCGTCGTCCGATCGAAACGACTGTGAAATAAATGAGTTATGATTCAAGAACTATTATTGCTTGAATTATTCAAAAAATTTCCATTTTGCCTTCATCAAATTTTTCTTCAATATTAATACATAAAACTTGTTTAACAAATATTAATTTGTCACGTAAAGAAGAAATATTTCTCGCAATCGAAAAGTGACTTTCGCTATTTTTAATTAAAAAAAATAAAAATTCGCATAATGTTAAAAAATGTGATTTTAGTAGTGATTTTAATTCCATTTTGCCTTCATCAAATTTTTCTTCAATATTAATACATAAAACTTGTTTAACAAATATTAATTTGTCACGTAAGGAAGAAATATTTCTCGCAATCGAAAAGTGACTTTCGCTATTTTTAATTAAAAAAAATAAAAATTCGCATAATGTTAAAAAATGTGATTTTAGTAATGATTTTAATTCCATTTTGTCTTCATCAAATTTTTCTTCAATATTAATACATAAAACTTGTTTAACAAATATTAATTTGTCACGTAAGGAAGAAATATTTCTCGCAATCGAAAAGTGACTTTCGCTATTTTTAATTAATTTTTAATAAAAATTCGCATAATCTTAAAAAATGTGATTTTAGTAGTAATTTTAATTTATATAAAATATATCCCTTTAATATGCATTTCTCTTTAATCACTCTTTTTATAATTATATGTAAGATTTGACGTAGATCTTTTCGTGATCGAAGAATCGAGAGGGACAGAAATAAAATCTTCGACATCTCCCCGAAATCACGGTGCGAGTCTAACGACCATAGCGAGGGGTCCATCATGTCCAAGATGAAGTAGGTGGAGAAGAACATGAGACACGGATAGAAAGGAGGGCGCAGGGAAGGAAAGGCTGCGAAGAAAAGGGTAGAATGACGAGATTGGAGACGATAGAGGCAGAAGATGAGGAGAGTGCAGTATCACGGTTGCTTTCTTTATCTTGCTACGCTGAGGAGGCTACGAGAAGTTGAAGAGCACTCCGCTTACACGAACGCGAGTGGAGGGCATTGTGTGAGGAACAGAGCCTTCATACACACACCGTTGTCCTCCCCATCCCTGGACTCCTCCTTCCTCCTCATCTTCCTCGTTTAACCACCATCTCTTTGCTTCAGGGGAAGAGGTTTATGAGGAGAGCGCGGGAGGAAAGGTGATAGAAAGAGAATGAGGCACGAGAGAGCGAGGAATGGAAGAGAAGGGAGGTTGGGAGGGGGGGGGTAGTTAAGGGAGAGCTCGCTGAGTAAGGGGGCGTGGGTGCGCCCTTCATGATTTACATATGCGTATTCTATACCTTATTTACTACGTCGATCATCTTCCACTTTATCTCCTCGCGTGTGGGTTGCGCCGAAGAAAGAGTATGGCGAGGAGGAAGATGCAGATGAAGAAGCTGATGAAAAAAAAGAGGAGGAAGAGAGAAAGAGAGAGAGAGAGAGAGGAGGTGGAATGATGGGACGCGCTCTTCGTCTATTAGCCCGGAGCTGCCGATGGTACCGTATAAATATTGCATGTAGACAGATAATCTTAACCTCTTAATTGCGAAGAATAAGCCACGCTCGCCACGAGGAAAAGAAAAACGCTCCGATTTTGTTAACGTGAGGATAATAAAGATTGGAAAAATACAGACTACTGACAAATTTCCCGAATGACATTTCCTCTATTTTGTATGTAGCAAAATATTAATAAATTTTTGTGTTATAAATATATTGAAAAAAATTAGAATAATAAATTAAATAATAAAAAATTAAAAAAAATTAAAAATTAAAAAAATTAAATTATAAATTAAAAAGAAATTGAAATTTTCGTTGATCTATTAAAGAATGATCCCAGTAATAATATTTAGATAAGTAATTATGTCATCATTAAAAAAAATATCTTACTTATACATCATATATATTATATAATATATTATAATTAATATATTATAATTAATTATATAAATATATAATATAAATATATATTATAATTAATATATTATAATTAATTATATAAATAATTACAGTTAAGATATAATTATAATTATATTAAAATGATTATTTTTTTCCAATCTTTTTATTGTGATACATATAATTGTAGATTACAACATTAAAATTCAATCTGCTGGATGGAAATATATAAATCCCGGTGAAATGGAGGATCAAGAATGATAACATTAAGTGCACGGAAGACGAGGATATGTGCACTTAAGATACCTTAGCCCGATGACTTTTCGTCCAACTTGCTTAAAAGGAGAGGCATGTACGGGGGTGGGGGGCGGATAAAAAAATGACGGCGAGATAATTGACGTATGTCAAGTTTCTCTTTTTTTATTCCCTCTCTTTTCTAAAGAACCGACGCAGTAACCTCGGCATGCCGCGGTTAATTGTCGTAACTGCCTTCGGCCGAGTAACGCCGAGGTGGTTTACGAGAGACAAAGAGCGCCGAAAATGACGAGGAGACCCTATTCGTGACGCGCGCGCGGCCCGATGACAGCCTGACGAAGTACTTCTCCCCGATCTCGGACAAATGTCGGTCCGAGATGCCGCGCGCCAGAATCGCGTCCTTAATTGAAAGTATGATTGGCAAGGGTGATTATTAAATGCATGCGAAAAAAAAAAAGTACGAGAGAGGAGACGAGATTTGATCCTGCGTCACGATCAATTTCTATGAGAGATTGAAATTGAAATTGAGATTGGATGCGGCTTATGTTATTGTCATATATATGTAAGCTTTCTCTTTGAGCGATTAGCGCAACTAGCGATTCTTTGGCGAAATTAATTTTCGAAAGTTTGCAATTTATCGTTCAATCAGTCATCTAGCGTCCTGTCAATCAGCGTTTATGCTTTATAGCGATATCAGTCTTGTCTTCGCGGGGATAATTATCGATCCCACACTGAGAAAAATCGTTTGATTGTATCAACAAGACGTATATGATTAAAGAATTTTGGTTAAATTTAATTAAACTAGAATTTCTAGTTATCATGATAAGACTCGATTTTTTATAACTAGAATGTTTAATAGATTTTACTATAAGGAATTTGGTTAGTGTTTTCTGGTTAGATCTATAAAATTTCTTGTTGTATTAATTTCTTTGCTCGCCTCTTAACTTAACTCGTATTCCATATTTGCCATAAAATGTATATAAAATGTATATAAAGAAGTAGTATTAACATTAAATCTAAAGTATATTTTTTTTTTCTTACGAGCAGTAGTGTCAGAAAGAGGACGCTAGCTCTCTGATTGTGTGTGTTTGAACTGCATTCTCTTCTTGCATTATTGTTTATCAGTTTAATTTCTAACAAACTGAATTTAAAATAATTTATTCAATAATCTAGATTGAATTTATCCAATAATCCTGTTGGAATTCAGAATATTAAACAGACTCTTGAGATTAGATGGAACAAATTTTAGACGATTTGGTGCTAGCGAGTTTAGTATTATTAAGCAGAAAATTTAACAGGAAGAAATTAATCAGATTCATCTGGTAATTTCTACAAGAATTCTGGTTCGTCCATTTTTCAACAGACAGACTGGTTGAATCTATCAGAATTCTAATTAATGCAACCAGATTTTTTCTTAGTGCACTGTTTATTAATTTAATTTCTAACAAACTGAATTTAAAATAATTTATTCAATAATCTGGATTGATTTATCCAATAATCTTGTTGAAATTCAGAATATTAAACAGACTCTTGAGATTAGATGGAAAAAATTTTAGACGACTTGGTGCTGGAGAGTTTAATATTATTAACCAGAAAATTTGGTAAATTTAACCGGAAGAAATTAATCAGATTCAGATGAATTTGATTAATTTCTTCCTGTTAAATTTACCAAATTTTCTGGTTAATACCAGATGATAATTCCTACAAGAATTCTGATTCGTCCATTTTCCAACAGACATACTGGTTGAATCTACCAGAATTCTAATTAATGCAAGATTGTTTTCTCAGTGTGTCAATCAGTGTTTATGCTTTACAGGGATATCAGTCTCATGCTTTATAGGGATATCTTGTCTTCGCGGAGATAATTATCGACCCCAAATGACTGCTAAAGATGGTCAGCTTTTTCTCGGCGATCGCGTACGTATAAATCACATTGGGACGCACGCATTATCGAGGCGGTGACGGCCGACACGCGGTTTTATCGACGTTTTCATCTTCGGTCGCGATCGAAAGCGATTTCGCCGACGAGATAAACAGGCGGGGGCGAGAGAGGAGTAAGAACGGGGAGAGACAAAGAGAATGCGAGAGAGAACGGCCGATAGACTCTCCTCTCTTTCGAGACGGTCGAGTAAATCATGGGAAGGGTATTCGTGAGAGTCTTGCGGGAAAAAAGATGGAAAAAGGACAAGAAGAAGGAGAGAGAGAGAGAGAGAAAGAGAGAGAAAGAGAAGAACCACCGGGTTCTCGTAGACGGTAAAGAGAAAGAGAGACAGAGAGAGATAGAACCGGGCAGGAAGAGAGGAAACGGAGTGAGAAAGGCGAGAGGGATGTGAACAGAGAAACGTAGGGTTTCGGTTCGACATATCAGCCCGAGGTGGTCACGAGTCCCGAGTGGAGGGCCTGCTGGTGGGTGGGACCCTCCACTTCGTGCATCTACCAGGCTCTTTCCTTTCTCCGAGTCTCTCTCTCTCTCTCTCTCTCTGTCTCCCTGTCTCTGTCTTTTAGTTTATCCTCTCGCTCGTGCACTTCTCAGCTTCGGCGTGTCTAACGACAACTTCGCCTAAAGCAAGATTGGCTAAAGTTGCCTGATTTCACGTCTTTCTCGCGGTTTTGCGCTGCGCGAAAGCGACAGTCCCGACTTAATCTTAAGGGAAAGAACATGCAAAGGAATGAATGCGAAAGAGAGCAAGGAATATTACAAATTAATAAAGCAAGTTTACACTTCTGTCAACAATGGGCTAATTATGAAAGCTATTTTTCTGATGAATATATTTATAAAATCGAGAAATGATGAAATTATCGTACTTTTTTGAGAGATACATTTTCTATTCTCGCTTGGTAAAATGTGAGAAATATTCATCGATCCCTTTTCTCGGTGGATTCCTCGTTAGTAAGTATCTCTGGAAACACTTGGTGAAACACATTTATCGCAAACGTTAGGATACCAAAGAAATTTCAGAGATCTAAAAAAGCAAAGCATAGGAAGGGCCGCAGGACTCTATCTGAATACGGATCGCCGCTTATGCAGGGCTATTGATCCTGATCTGTTTCTTGCTGATTTGCATGTTACTGCTTGCCCCGAACAAGAAACGGAGCACGGCCGAGATACACGGCGGTAAGCAATTACGCGAGATTCGAGATCGCGGATAAGCAGGACGGTAAGCCAGCTCGGGCAAGGGAGACAAAAATTAGGTAACATTCTCCAGGAAGTTTAGAGCATCGCACGATTAGTTGGTATAATCGACGACGTGAACCGATGGAAATTTGCCGTAGCGTTCATTCATGACGTTGAAATATAACGGATGTTTGCTCTCTCACACAGAAAAAAAAGAAGCGTCAAATCAAAACTTATATACTTAAACTAACGCGTTCATTGTTTTGTATATACGCAACAATTTATTATCTTCTTAGAAAGATTTAATAATTTTAAATTTCAATAATATTATAGTCTTAGTTTAATTATCTTATTGTAATTGTCACCGCAAGAATATATAATTATTTAATTCTATTTTAAGAAAATTATAATATTTGATTTGCAAATGTTATTTTTTATTTAATTTTTATTTTCTTATTTTTATTCAATATTTAGTTTTATCCAAAAATTGTTTCTTTTCCATTCAAGAAAATGAAATCTTAAATCATAAGAATATATTTTTCTCGATTGAACTGTATAAAATGGTTTCATTCAAGTAAGCAATTATTCAAGCAATTATATTTTTCTTTAATTAACGCGATATAATCTCATTTCAAGATTTAAATGTTAAAACTAAATATATTTTCAAAACAAGAATGTCCTTTTTTTCTGTGTACTCGTGCATTTCAAAATAAAATCATAAAACAAATATAAAAATATAAAACAAATATAAAACAAAAATATAAAACAAAAATATAAAACAAATGTAAAAAAGGCAATGTAAAAAAAACACATAGCAATTATCTTCTTAAAACAATCTTTGTAATTTTAATATTCTGATCCTATCCATACGAGATGTTTAGAAATCATCTAGACAACTGTCCCAATTTTCTAGAGCCTCTTAGAGAGATACAGACATCTCTCGAGTATCTCTGAACCTTTGTACAATTTGAATAACTAATTAAGAAGGCATCTACGTAAGGATGTCACATGCAAAGGGAGCAATAAATCCACATTCCTCGAGTTAGTCCGCGCGCCCGTTCTTAGGTCGGTCGGTCGGTCGCACGCACACGCACGCATACACGCGAAGGTCGCGTAGAATGTAGGAGGGAAGGTTGAGAGAGGCCAGGAGAAGATGGAGGTGGAGAGGTTCTCCTCCAACGCGTGGCGCGTCTTTGCTCTTGTTGGCCTGTCTCACTATCTTTCCCCAGGCGGCGGCGGCGGCAACAAAACCGCCGTGACTCGCACAACTCGCTCGGAGACCGAACAAAAACCACTTTGTTCTAAGGTAAACCCATCTTAGGTGCATATACGAACCGTCCCGAGGCCGCGAGAGGTCGGGCCCGAAGCCGGCACCTTCTTCCTCGGCGAAAAAGCGAAGCGAATCGACCGGAAATTGTCTTTGAAAAACCTCTTTTCTCTCTCTCCATCGACGCTCGATCTCTTTAATCTCCATTTAATCAATATATCGCACGTCTTAAATAAATCTCCACTAATTTATGCAGATTCATTCACTCAAAATTCGACGTTTTGAATGATTTTATGATTGCTGAGAATATTTATTTTATTTTAATTTAGATTTAATTTAATTGTATATTTATTTCAGTTTAATTATATTTTAATTTATGCCATTTTTAAACTTATTGATATTAAAAAATAGTACAATTGTTATTGAAAAACCTCTTTTCTCTCTCTCTCGAGACACTCGATCTCTTTAATCCCCATTTAATCAATATATCGCACGTCTTAAATGAATCTCCACTAATTTATGCAGATTCATTCGATCAAAATTCGACATTTTGAATAATTTTATGATTGCTGAGAATATTTATTTTATTTTAATTTAGATTTAATTTAATTGTATATTTATTTCAGTTTAATTATATTTTAATTTATGCCATTTTTAAATTTACTGATATTAAAAAATAGTACAATTGTCTTTGAAAAACCTCTTTTCTCTCTCTCTCTCGAGACGCTCGATCTCTTTAATCTCCATTTAATCAATATGTCGCACGTCTTAAATGAATCTCCACTAATTTATGCAGATTCATTCACTCAAAATTCGACATTTTGAATAATTTTATGATTGCTGAGAATATTTATTTTATTTTAATTTAGATTTAATTTAATTGTATATTTATTTCAGTTTAATTATATTTTAATTTATGCCATTTTTTAAATTTACTGATATTAAAAAATAGTACAATTGTCTTTGAAAAACCTCTTTTCTCTCTCTCTCGAGACCCTCGATCTCTTTAATCCTCATTTAATCAATATGTCGCACGTCTTAAACGAATCTCCACTAATTTATGCAGATTCATTCGATCAAAATTCGACATTTTGAATAATTTTATAATTGCTGAGAATATTTATTTTATTTTTAATTTAGATTTAATTTAATTGTATATTTATTTCAGTTTAATTATATTTTAATTTATGCCATTTTTTAAATTTACTGATATTAAAAAAATAGTACAATTGTCATTGAAAAACCTCTTTTCTCTCTCTCTCTCGAGACACTCGATCTCTTTAATCCCCATTTAATCAATATATCGCACGTCTTAAATGAATCTCCACTAATTTATGCAGATTCATTCACTCAAAATTCGACATTTTGAATAATTTTATGATTGCTGAAAATATTTATTTTATTTTAATTTAGATTTAATTTTATTTAATTATATATCTATTTCAGTTTAATTATATTTTAATATTTATATTTATTTATTTTATATTTAATATTTAATATTTTTAAACTTACTGATATTAAAAATAGTACAAGTTAAAATAGAAAAATCCTGTCGAAGATGATTAAAAATTCACGTTATGTTTCATTAGTCAGTTAAAATTTGATTAATGCTATTGTCGGCTCGTGACGAGCTTAGATTAATGCGTTTCGGTCGAATCGGGCATAATCGCGCACATTATGCACGGCTCGATGACGATTATTTATACGAAAGGTAAGACCTGGGGATGTACCGCCGTACCGGGGATCGATGTAGAATCAATGGCCCCTTTGACAGAGACGAACTGCGTGACGCCCTATCGAATGCGAAGACACCCACTGATCTATTCACCTTGCTTTCTCGCTGCTGCGTCACGCAGCTTATCTCTGTCGGTGCCAAAGTCATTATCGATTCGCGATGCATAAACGCGGGTTTGATTCTTTGTGGAATGTCTGAATAGCGTCAATTCTCTGTGCCTGTGCTCCTTTCTTCAAATAAAACGTGCATAATATTATAGATAATTCGATTTTGATATAGGACATTCCTAGTATGTAAATAATATCAAACAATTGATTTATATAATAATATGTAATAATAATAATTTTTATAATAATAAATAATAATATTATAAATTATATAATATTATATAAAAAATAATTAATAATAAAGTCGAAATAATAATTAATATAAAAATTAATTGAATAATGACATCTGATGATTAATATAAATAATAAAAAATATATTATACGGTATTTAATCTGACAATATCTAAACTACATGTATAATTAGACTAGAAAATAAATTATTTCTTCCTTCATTTATACTTTGCTAAATATATTATTCTGATTGATAATTATTCTGCAAATTCTTTATTATCTGCTATAAAAATATTTTTATCTAAAAATCTTTTTACACAGAAAGATTCAGGTAATTCCTTAGTGTACGCCACATTACGTATAAAACAATATAATAACTGATGATCCCGAAAAGGGAAAAAGATGAGGGAAAATAAATTATTTCTTCCTTCATTTATACTTTGCTAAATATATTATTTTGATTGATAATTATTCTGCAAATTCTTTATTATCTGCTATAAAAATATTTTTATCTAAAAATCTTTTTACACAGAAAGATTCAGGTAATTCCTTAGTGTATGCGTATAAAATAATATAATAACTGATTATCCCGAAAAGGGAAAAAGATGAGGCTATCAGAAATATACATTGATCGCTCTGCGATGCGATGTTTCTTCCCGATTGAATTTGAATTTCAACCTGGTTACGCGAGTTCCAGTTTCGACGAACGATTTAAGGGAGCTCTCTCTAAGGAAGGAGCCGGCATCCGATAATAGCCGAAGCTCCGAATTGTCGTCTGCGCCATCGATGCAGGGACTCCGCATAAATTTGCATAGAACCGCGCCCTTTGAAGCACTTTCTCCTCCTTCTCCTTCTCCTCGCGAGGAAGCAACACAGAGATTCGTGCTAGTCGTTTTCGCGACGGCGATTGCGGAGGGAAGAGCGTTCTACCCTTAATAAGGTGCGCGAAGGCCTTCCTCGAGGTAGGCGTGGATTCGTTTCACGGCTGCGAAAACGAAGGGCGATCCGTCTATGCAAAATCCTCGCGGCCACCGGCTTTTCAATTTGCAATCTATTATACGCTGACGTGACCGATCTATATCGGATATTGTCCCGAAAGTCAAAGTCATTTCGACTCCTCGACAAAGTGATTCATGAAATAAGAGAGGCTCAAAATAAGAGAGCGAATTTTTTTCTTCCTCATTGCACGTGATATTTTAATTTTTAATTAAGAAGAATACAAATTATACTTACATAAATGTAATAAAATTGTAATAAAATACTATAAATAAATAATTGTATAAAAATACCTTCAAAAACCCAACACACATCACGTTGCGAGTGAGGAGTGAAATTCCTGTCACGTAAAGGATTATGATTATGATTGCAATTAATATACGGGCAAAAGTCGCGACGAGAAAAGGAGATACCTTTGTCACGATTTGAAGAACGACATCATAAAAGAACGTCGTGTGTCACCGGTGTTTTATTGGTCCCGCGGTCAGAAGACGTTTAAGGAAGCGCGCTTAAGGAAGGTTCTCTCTCTCTCCATCTTTCTCTCTTTCTCGAGGAGCGCTGATCGATTAATGACGGAGCTTTAAGGGAAAAGGGGGTGCCTTTAAAGAGCGCGCGAGGAGTGGTTCCACCCACAAAGGGGCCCCTAATGGCGCCGCCCGCGGCCATTTACCGGTGACTTACGCGTTCGCGCATGATAAATAAATCTACGTGGCGCATTATACGCCGCGGTTCCCGCTGTCGGCCCGGCCGTGATTAATGTCGCTCGTATCCCGCGTATGTGCGTATGCGTGTGCGTGTGCGTCTGCACACGAGCGTACGTCGACACGAAAATTTCGTCGTCTCTTTCAATGCCGACAACAAACGTGTCAGTCAACCCTTCTCGCTCTCTATCCTTATACTCGAAGGCTTAAATTGGTTTAATTTCGATATCATTAATGCATGATTTTATATAGTTGTATTTATTATTATTTATAATTTTTTATTATCTTAAATTTATTATTATTGTTAAAAATGATCTGAAATATTGAAAGTAATGCATGATTTTATATAGTTATATTTATTATTATTTATAATTTTTTATTATCTTAAATTTATTATTATTGTTAAAAATGATTTGAAATATTGAAAGTAAGATCTGTTTATAGATTAAATTATTATATATTTATTCAACAAATTAAATTATATATTTTAAAGTATTATTATATATTTATTATAGATTATTTTATTATTATTTATTTATTATGGATTAAATTATTATTTTATAGATTTCTTATAGATTAAATTTTTATATATTTATTTTATATTATTGATTTATACGTTAATAAGAGCATCAATGAATTAGTAGCATGAATAATATTAATAAATTGAAATTAATGATATTCGCGCATTTTTTATCATTAATTTATATTAGATTTAAAATGAAATTATATTAAAATATATAAGATTAATACACATTATATTCTCGAGACTTCAATAAGAATCGTGGCCTAAATGCTAAGTGAGATGAGGCTCGTGTATTTTTAGGATTGCATTAAAATAACTTTAATAGCAATAGTAAACAATAGAGGCAACCGCTTAGATATTTCCATAATGTTCAGCGAACTGGAGTAAAAAACAAACATGAACCCTTTTCCTATTTATTTATCTTCTCTTCCTTGTTCCTCGTTTTCCTTGAGATTCGCCCTCGAGAGATGCTCTTAAAAGAGTCGGATCGTACTTCGTCATCGTCAATATTTACCGATCTGTGGTCGGTCGGTCGGGTTGCTACGTGATACGGATATGAGAGAAAGAGAATGACACGTTCGCGCAGAGGGAAAATTCACGCTTAGACCGTTAGAAAGTTACATCAACTCGACGTAATGCTACGATTGCAACTGATTGCCGATCGTGATATGATCTTTCCTTCTCGCGCCCGCTCGTCGACGAATCGTTCCATCGCGAAATTCACACGTGAGCGTAGAATTATCTGCAATTGGTGAGGTGATGTTTACACGTGAATCTTCTCGCACAAAATAGCTATGCAAACTACGCGTAAACAAATTGTATTTTATTTGGAAATATTAATGTAATATTTAATTTAGAGACATGAATATAAAGATCTAATAATTTAATCTATAATCAAATCTCTAATAATTTAATCTATAATCTTATAATCTATCTCATTAATCTACTTTCAATACTTCAGATGAAATTTTTTTAAATCAATAATAATAAATATAATTAATAAAAGTATATAAATATATAAATTATTATGTAAATTATTATGTAAAGCTGTGATTCTCATAAATTTGTTGAAACTTATTAAAAATTATATTTATTAAATATATTTAATATATTTAATTTATTAAATATATTTAATAAATATAATTTTTAATAAATTTCAACAAATTTATAATAATATAATATAATATTTAATTTAGAAACATGAATATAAAGATCTAATAATTTAATCTATAATCAAATTTTATACTTTCAATACTTCAGATCAAATTTTTTTAAATCAATAATAATAAATATAATTAATAAAAGTATATAAATAGATAAATTATTATATAAATTTTCTATATATAAAAAATCATATTTAATAAAATATATTTAATAAATATAATTTTTAATAAGTTTCAATAAATTTATGAGAATCACAGCTTTACATTGATTAACATGAAAGATTAGAATATAAACATTCTGTTCAGAAAACGCATGTTAATTCAAGATATCTTAAACAATGCTTGATATAATCTCGAGATAGATATAAAGATTGCAATGACCACGAGAAAGCATGGTATTCCGCGAGTCTGTAAATCCAATGTAAAGATCGAGGAACAGAAAAGCCGTGCGTAAGAAGGACCATATAAACTCGGCTTATCCGCCGTGAGTCGATCGACCGAGAGCCCGCTGCCGGTTCTTACTTCATTCGACTCTTATCCTCGCTCCGACAGGAAAGCGAAAAAGGCACGGTAATTAAGGAAGATAGAAATCGCTCTTTAAAGCGCTCTTAACCGCGAGAGGCAAACTCCTTCCAGGTTAACCTTCGACGGTTAAAGTATCTTTCTCTTCCCGTTCGCGACGAACAATATCTGCATCTCGCAAGTGCAAGCCACTCGTCGGATTAAATCTAATTATCGTGGCTATCTCCGTTATTTTAATCATGAACTATCAAATCAGATAATTTGAATAGTGATAAAAAATAATGGCATCGAATATGTTTAAAATGACTGATATTATTTAAAAGAAATATCAAATGTGTATTTTGCACATTTGATAGAAATCAAATTATCAAATTTTATCATTAAAAATCAAATTATTAATATAATATAAAAAATAATTAAAAATTAATAATTAAATTAATAATAATTAAATTAATAATAATTAAATTAATAATTAAAAAAATATCCATGCCTTATTTTTCTCGCTACCATCGATATAAATAAAATAGATTTCTTAGCTCAGGAGATATACAGCTTATTTGATGTGAAAAATTACAATTTTGCGAGACGAATTCCCCGCTGGTTATTTTCGTTGGGAAAAATTAGGTCTGAAATTAGAAGACATAAGAAAGACGCATTCAATGCTAAATTGCGCGCATGTGTGCGTGCGTATATAGTTCACATAATATATCCGTGTTCCACTATCTATTCCGGAAACACACACATATATATATGCAAGTAGTAATTGCCGCGTGGGCAACACGCGGATATAAGCGGCGTAACTTTATAGCCAACGACACCATCCCGACGCAGGCTCCTCAATTACGTGCGCGATCTCCGCCTTGCATCCCGCTGCACATCCACAACGTGCGTGGGTTTCAAGGCACCGTTACTCGCAGCCCGAGAAATTCCATCAACGAGAGAAAGAGAGAAGGGGGAGGAGGAGGATGCTCGGAGATAGAAATTGGAAGCTTTCACGTTCTCGCGCGTTCCTTCCTCCTCCTCCTCCTCCTGTCTTCCTTCTCCTCCTCCCCTCCACCTCCCCTCCCCGCTTCCACGCTACCGACACCCACGCGCGCTATCTCGGCCTCAGCGGCTAGCGCCGATTAAAATTAATAAGTGCATTCTTCCGCGCGCATCTGCATACTGATCGACCGGCTCGAGAGGTGCTAACGAGGCTATTCTTCTTCCCCTTCCACCCCCTCTCGCTCTCTGTCTTCGCGTTCTCGACGCACCGACGCACCTTTTTCCCGCTCTTTCCTTCGCGAGCCGCCACGACAAGGTTCTGATGAGCTATATTGTGTAGAGGAATCGTCCAGTGACCAAGTACCTGTTGTCCTCTCGCGAATAAAACCGCTTATGGACTCATTCAAATCGTCGCAACAATATTCCCCTGGAAATTTTTAGCTGAATGTGTTGAAAAAGAATCGGAAATTTTCTTCACTTCTGCTGAAATTTGAGGAAAATTATATCCTACACGTTAAGTATTATATAAAAAATAATTAAGGTGAAAGATACATATAATAAATTCGATAAAAAATATTTTAGAGTAGACATACATATAATTATATATAATAATAATTAATATATATAATATATACAATATATATAATTTATATAATAATAATTTATATAATAATAATTGATATATATAATAATTTCAATAAAAATATTTTGGAGCAAACAAAGTTTATTGAAATCTTTGTTGGAGTCACAGCTCATTTATTAGAGTCATTTCTAGTATAAATTGTATAATTCATGTATTGTGGGATTGATTTTTTTTCTTGACATTTATCAGCAACATCAGAACCTCATCTATCGACTCTCTTTCATCAGGCTATCTCGTACTTCGAAGAGATTTAGATTCGCCGCGAGTTACAGATGGTATCTCGATGCAGAATAGGATTCGCGCTTTTTCGAGAGGATCAAAAGATGCGAGCGTCAAAGAGATGGGAGAAATAAAGATCGCGTTATGGATAAAATCGAGGAAGAAAGGCAGACGAGGAAGAAGAAGATGACGAAGAAGAAGAACGAAGAACACCTACGCGAGGTGACGCGTCAATTACAGGCAATATCTCAGCTTCGATCGAGTGCGATCGAGCCTTCGAAGGATCGTATGTGAAAGAAGCATACGGAGCTCTTAACAAGGTTCTTGACCGGTTTGATGGAAACTATAATAATGCATTCCACTTATGTATGAACGTGTGTGTATTTATAAATTATTTCTTTCAAATCAGCTGATAATATGCAATATATATAAAAAAATCTGCATTTTATTTTTGCAATAAAAAATTCTTATGAATCAATAAGAGAAAATTCTAAATAAAAAGAAAATTCTAAAATAATCTAAATAATTCTTATGAATCAATAAGAGAAAATAATCTAAAAAATCCTTACGAATCAATAAAAGAAAATTCTAAATAAAAAGAAAATTCTAAAATAATCTAAATAATTCTTATGAATCAATAAGAAAAAATAATCTAAAAAATCCTTACGAATCAATAAAAGAAAATTCTAAATAAAAAAAAAAATTCTAAATAACCTAATAATTCTGATGAATCAATAAGAAAAAATAATCTAAAAAATTCTTATGAATCAATAAGAGAAAATTCTAAACAAAAAGAAAATTCTAAAATAATCTAAATAATTCTAAAGAAATAAAATTTGTATGTATTATAAATTTTAAACTATATGCGATTATTCTTTATACGAATAAGATATCCGACAAATATCTTAATAAAATGCTATAATACTCTTGATAAATACGATTGTGTTTCCGTTGATCCCTTATTTTTGCCAACTTTTCTTTAAAATGAACGAAACGCAGGGAGCAGGGGAACAGGTTCTCCAAGCTGAAATATTCCCTTATCTTGGGTTTCGGGGTCAGAATCGTGTTCCAATTAGATGGCGCGGCGCGACTCCCCGCATTTTTTCCCCTTATCTCGCTTCATACACCCTCGCTAAGCGCTTCTGCTTCTAATAAGCAGCGCTGGCTTGTAAAGCGAGACACGACGATCTCGCACATTATGCAATGCATCGCGGGGCGCACGTGAGGATGCATTTTAACGGTGGCCATAATTGCCATTAAGCTCGCGGGCAGGGAGGGTCAAATATCTCGGCGACGAACAGCATCATGGACAGGCGACAATAAGGAATAGGAAAATTCTGACTGGGTAATTTCAAACGACCATTGACTCATTCTTGAGGTTGAGTCAGATGATAAAATATCTAATCGAGAAATTTGACCGTGTATGTCGACTGCGTTTCTGGATAAATACGAAAATAATCAAAGGAAATGATGATGAAGTCTTTGATATGAACGAAATATCTCATTTGGAAAGAAGATAAATCGATATAAAATAGAAGATAATAGAAGATAATCGCTTATAAAAAAAAATAATGTGAGAGAACGAATACTGGATATTAATTTGAGAGAGAGAGAAATTTATAAACATAACATATGTGTGTCGAAAAATAATTTTTCCTAGCAAGAATTGCGCTTCAAAGAATATGAATCTGTTATTAGGATGCTATTGATTATAACGCGATCGTGTGAATTAATTCGTTCACAAGCACATTAATAATTGCCAGTAATTATTCGTTAACGCACATCTCTTTGAGCGGCTTCATTAATTAGTCGAGTCATACATACGATGAGTAATTATGACCTTTTTCTAACAAACTATGAATCTCTATCAGCATTTTTTTCTTCGTGAAAATGTACACGTCGGAATCTAACTCTGAATCATCCGCAATTATCAATCTTTAAATTACTAATCGCAAGAAAAATGATCATTAAACATTTATCTTCGCTAACCAACACATTAGCATGTTTAATCACCATACCTTATACCTCGTGAATTAAAAGGAAAGCTGTACAAGAAATTAATCGAAACGATCAATTAAAATCTATTCATAAGATCTTTCACATTTCCTTAAGAAAAACATTCAGAATAAAAATTGTACTTATTTTTTTAGGAAAGAAAAGAATTTATATAAAAATTAATAATGAGGAATTAGGTTCAAATAAATAAAAATCAAATCACCTGGCTCTTATGCCAATTTTGATTTAATTTATATAAAAAAACAAAGCGAATGAAAGAGTTTATATAAAAATTAATAATGAGGAATTAGGTTCAAATAAATAAACAAAAATTAAATCAAGTCACCCGGCTCTTATGCCAATTTTGATTTAATTTATATAAAAAAAACAAAGCGAATAAAAGAGTTTATATAAAAATTAATAACGAGGAATTTGGCTCAAATAAATAAACCAAAAATTAAATCAAGTCATCCGGCTCTTATGCCAATTTTGATTTAATTTATATAAAAAAAACAAAGCGAACAAAAGAGTTTATATAAAAATTAATAATGAAGAATTTGGCTCAAATAAATAAACAAAAATTAAATCAAGTCACCCGGCTCTTATGCCAATTTTGATTTAATTTACATAAAAAAACAAAGCGAATAAAAGAGTTTATATAAAAATTAATAACGAGGAATTTGGCTCAAATAAATAAACCAAAATTAAATCAAGTCACCCGGCTCTTATGCCAATTTTGATTTAATTTATATAAAAAAAACAAAGCGAATGAAAGAGTTTATATAAAAATTAATAATGAGGAATTTGGCTCAAATAAATAAACCAAAATTAAATCAAGTCACCCGGCTCTTATGTCAAGTTTGATTTAATTTATATAAAAAAAGCAAAGCGAATAAATTATCTTTCTGTCATTATATAATCGCGTCGATCTGAATGTTACACCTTAAGCGGAGGAAAGTTGATTAAGAAATTAATTACGGCCGTCTAACGCGATCTTAATTTTTAGCAGGATGAAACTTTCACGTACCATAACGAAAGCTTCCCGTTAATCATCCTGGGAACAATCTGTCAGAGAGACTCTGCGAGGTTGAAGAAACCATAACGTCTATTCAATGATGCGCAATTGTTTCGCCAGTTCGGAACTTTTTCTACCATTACCGTCGCAACATTTTTCACACTCGGCCAATTAGCGACGGTGCCGAATGCTTCTCATGCGTTAGGTTTCTGCTCGCCGATTGTGAGCATCATCTTCCCACAGACTCTGCGACGCGCTCGCGTAACCAAGTCACTCTAGATTAAATCGGTAATTAGTTAATTAGCGATTATACGCCGGCTCTCTCTCGTGTAGCTCGAAACCTCGCAAGTTCCTAACGAGAATCGAGCCTCGAGCGATGACCGGACTCGACGACTTTTCAGCGCAACAGGAAACAGCTGATCACCGCGCGATTTAATCCAACTTGCTCGACATATATTTATTTTTTTATTTTTATTTTTATTTAATCGAACGCGAGCGCGCGATAAATCGATTATTCTCGACGAAGAAGATGCTGCTCGACGTGATTACTTGTTGTTCATATCACGTTGTCTATGCGTGAATGATAAGTAGGAGGAAGACAGATTTAACTACATCGAAATACAATTATCGTATATCAAAAACGTCAGTCGTTTAAACCGGAAATTTAATTAAAAATTTGATAAGCAGAATAGTTTGTCACGAAACTAGTTTACTGATACCGTAAATGAAGATTAATTATTTTTAGCTGTCTCTAATTTTTTTTTTATTATGTTTCAAACGCACAAAAAATTCATCAAAAATTTATATTACTCTTATAACCTGCCGATCGACTAGTTTAACAGTTAGTTGGTTTGCTTTCTAAATACTTATATGATTCTAATTTATTGCCGTCATGTTTGAAAATTACTCTTGTCAGAGTTCAATTCTATTCGTGGTGCCTCGATTAATCGCCGACGTTCGATTCCGTTGCTCGAACAGCGATTTTTGTAAATTCCCGAGGAATTCTCTCGATTCCTGAGAATACCTGATAACGTCGCGGGATATTATGCGAGATTTCTCTTTCGAGTGAAGCTTGTAACGCGGAAGAGCACCCAAGTAAGGCCGGGCTATTTATCACAACGCATTTATCGTTGAAAACTAGTCGGTAGATGCGACGTATGATACGAAAGTATTATTGTTTATACCTGCAAAATACGAGTCATCTGCTGTAATTATTATTTCCTAGACACTAAGCGATAAATAAATACTATCTGCTTCATATTTGAATTATTAAAACAATTGATGAAATAATTTCCTCCAGAAATATCTATTACTCCAGAAATTAAGCGATAAATAAATGTTATCTATGCTTCATATTTGAATTATTAAAATAATTAATTAATAAAATAATTTCGTCTAGAATATCTATTACTCTCTAGAAATTAAACGATAAATAAATGTTATCTACTTTATATTTAAATTATTAAAACAATTAATAAAATAATTTCGTCCAGAAATATCTATTATTCTCTAGAAATTAAACGATAAATAAATGTTATCTACTTTATATTTAAATTATTAAAACAATTAATAAAATAATTTCATCCAGAAATATCTATTATTCTCTAGAAATTAAACGATAAATAAATGTTATCTACTTTAAATTATTAAAACAATTAATAAAATAATTTCGTCCAGAAATATCTATTACTCTCTAGAAATTAAACGATAAATAAATGTTATCTACTTTATATTTAAATTATTAAAACAATTAATAAAATATATTTCATCTGGACATATTTCTTATCTCATTATAACATTTCGTAAAAAAAGAGATCTAAACTCTTTTGCTATAAAATAATTGTGCATAAAAAATGTAGCAGTTTTATATTCATGATTTATATTATTATTTTATCGAAAGACATGTGTAGGCAAATTTTAATTTCATCCTGTTTATAAAGTGGATGCTGCATCGATTTCACGATTTAATTATCGACTATTAGTTTCTTCCGGAAACTACGGATATGTCAGGCATCGCGATGCGGGGTCACGTTCAGAGGACGATATCGAAATGCCGGATCGTTCAAGATGCGCTCGTGCACATGTTCTCCTGTAATCTTTTGCGCGACTTCCTTCTCCTTCCTCTTTACGGGTACATATATGCCGAAGGGGATCGGGTTCCTCCTCCCTCTTCATCCCATCCCGGTATATACCGTTCGCGGTTTACTCGCTCATACTCCTAACCGGTCTAGCTAACGACTCCTATCTTGTGCATCGCGAAATAATGAAATTACGCGAAAAAGAGCCGAGGCATTACGTTGGACCGTGTTTTGTGAGGCAAGTACACGGCCGGCAGTATGCAGAATGGAAGCTAACTCCGGTGGAATCTCGCTTCATTACATATTATGGAGATTTAAAGAAATTTAATCCGTGTATGCTAATTTTACACAGAAAAAAAGAAGTGTCGAATCAAAATTTATATACTTAAATTAACGCGTTCATTGTTTCGTATATACGCAATAATTTATATTCTTCTTAGAAAAATTTAATATTTTCAAATTTCAACAATATTATATATATATATATATATATATATATATATATATATATATGAATATATATATTCATAAATTTCAACAATATTATAGTCTTATTTTAATATTGTAATCGTCATCTCAAGAATATATAATTATTTAATTGTATTTTAAGAAAATTATTATTTTTGATTTAAAAATATTATTTTCTATCTAATATATTATTTCCTTTCCATTATTTTCTATCTAATATATTATTTCCTAATATATTATTTTCTTTCCATTCAAGAAAATTTAAATTTAAATCATAAGAATATATTTTTCTCGATTGAATATAAAATGACTTGATTCAAGCAAGCCATTATTCAAGATATTTTCAAAGCAAAAATGTTTTTTTTTTTCTGTGTAAATTTCATTAATAATTTATATAAAGCATCGATTTTACAAAATTTAAGCGTGGAAAAATATTATTCATATGTGAAATTTATTCTTATATATTTTGCTCCTAATAAATTTACAAATTAAAATATATATACAGTGAATGAATCAAATTTTTGAAGTATACTCAACATCTGCAATTTAACATCTCGTGAAGAGAAGTTTGACAGTAGGTTTATAAGAAAAGAATAATTTTTAACACGCACAATTTTCATACATCTAATATTTTCAATCATTGATTTGTTCTAATATTTATTCCATGATTTGTTCTAATGTTTATTCCATGAGATTTTTATATTCTCTGTTCCACAAAACAACGTCATAAGGAGCAATAATATTCCGCGCGATGAGACGAGGCCGATAGACATGAAAGGAAAGACGAGCTCAAAGTGCGTCCGTCCGAAGGAAGAAGGAAGTACCACGAGTAATCCTCTTTTGAGAATGATCTCGCGATGGAAGAAGAGCGAGATTACTCGACACGCGATATGTTGCTTTAATAGCGTCTTAAATGTTCCCGCTATAGACGTAAGAAAGACCGACGAACAATGGCATATAAAAAAAAGAGAAATAAAATGATATGAAAAATTTTCTTATATACATACTCTAATTTTAATGTATAATTATTTTCAATTGAGTAGACTAATTTATAAAATATATTAAAATATATTATCAATGATTTCTTCTAAAGATGATTAATTTATTATTTATTATTTATATTTTTAGGATGTAAAATAAAGTTGAGATTAAGATTAATTATTAAATTTAACAAAGATTGATATGAAGTATGATATTAATAATAATAATGCAGCTGTTTGTCTTCTATATATAACTGATCTCTCTTTATTCTTTAAATTTATTTTCTTAAAGAGGTATAATTTATATTTTATCAAGATTTGTTTTTATGATTTTCATCGAATAATGAAGAAAAGTATCTTCCTTTTTATAGACTCCCTTTTCGCAGACTTTATGATCTTTTTATTTTTACAATCAAGAGACCAAAAAAAAATAATGCTATTATTTTTATTTTTTTTTCGAAACAAAATATTTCCGCTAATAAAGAGTAATATCAGATAATGTCTCTCGTAAATATTGCGTAATATCTTGCAGGATAATTTGAATTCTATTGACTGAATGGTTCTAAAGGCCTACATTGTATGTTTAAGAACAGGACGTTTTGCCGCATCTGCATTTCTATTTGTATCGCAAGACGAAATGAAAGTGCACGAAGGGAATGCTGTCGGATAATTTAACGTTGCTTAAGCACGTTGCGATTATCATAATCGTCTGCATCGTTACGTTGGCGTTCGCGAGACAAAGGTGGTCTATTCTCTTCATTCATAACAAATGACAGGAATTTAAGATACAAAAAGTAGGCACAATTTTTGATGCGCGGAAAAATTTATCCTACCAAAATTATGTATGAATTATTGTAAATAAATAAATAAAAATATTAGTATACAAATTTATCAAATTTATAATTCAATTTTCGATAATGATGGCATCTATTTGGACGAAGAATATTAAATAATTATATTTTTTAAAATGTAAAAATAATTATATTTTTTTCATTAATTATATTTTTAGTATTTAGAATAATTAATTTAGAATTTCATATGATTTATTATTTAATATGTGTTTAGATAATTTTGATAGGACAAATTTTTTATGAAGTAATTTTAGAATCACCTTTATTAGTTTTAATTGTTCGATATCGTGGTAAAGGATAGAGTTAATTAACGAAGGTTGTGCCGATAACTTCCTTTCCTATTAATCGCTCAATGGACTTGCAAACAAAGTGCGTAAAGTCGCGGGGTGTCGGAAAGATAAAGTAACAGGAGAAGGGCGGAAGAGGTGTACGCTCGGGAAAGACGGCGGCGAAGCAAAGCCGGTGGAAAGGGGGAAGGTTTTATCGTCGCAATCAAGGGCAAGGCAACGCTCTCCTGCCATTACGCTACGCCACACCACTTCGACAAGTTTATAGCCGCAGGTGTACCTGCATCCTCCTCTTTACCCCTTCCCCTACTTTTTTTAATCTTTTCCGTCATTTCTCAGATCTTAAACATCGCTCCCGTTATCGAAAATTGCAGAGAATAATCGCGTATCTCGATTGACAGGTCGATTGAATTTTAAAGACGAGTAATTAAAGATAATAGATGTACCGATAAATGATTAAAATATATTAAATGATAATAAATAATTAAAATTAATTTACACAAATATAATTTTAGAAAAATATAAAATATAATTGTTTTTTTTAGACATTTTATCTCACATTTTTCAAAAATGGTGTAGTCAAAATTTTCGTAAGGGGTGACATAAAGTAACCCCGTGGTCACATTTATGGGAACACGGAGGCGCCGAGGTCAGAGGTGAAGCGACTTCTACCGGGATGACCTTCCGGAGAAACAACGCGCCTCTTCTGCCCTTCTCTCCCTCCCCCGCACATCGCCACGTGAGTACGGTGAACTCTCTCCTCGTGCGTTCGACGCGTGCATACCACGGCGTGGATCATGCATATTCACCGATGCACATATACACGCACATAAACACATACACACATCACACTCGCGAACATGTCGTCGCGCGTGGTTTGCGGTTTTGAGATGCGAGAGAAGTTCGACGAGGCTACAAAAGCGATCGAAGAGTTACTCGATGTGTGACGTTGTGATATTTTTACGATAATGGTATGGAAATTTTGCAAAGAAATAATATTATATATATTCTATCATATTTTATTTTGAAGTTATTCTATTTATTGTATATATTATTCCAAGAAAAAAAAAAGTAATGTTATTCAGCGCAAATCTTCTACTTAAAATTACACTAATAAAATATTAAAAGAACAATTTAATTTAAAAGAAACCTTTTTTTTAAATTATATTTAATAAAAATATAATTTAATAAAAAATATTTAATAAAAAAAACTGTATATTATCGAAAAAAATGTAAGGATGGTTATAAATAAACTAAGAAAAATATAAAAATATAATTAAATCTAACAATATTAACATATATCATAAAATAAAAAAATTGAATGTTGCAGCAAAAATGATTTTTAAAACACTTACTAATTTGACAGATTCAATTTAAAAAATTATACAACAAAAAAAAGTATAATAGATTAATATAAAAAAATGAAATCTAAAATTGCAGATTTAATTTAATTATGCGCAAAATGACCGTACATTAATTTTTTTATTAAATTATTTATGACTAATGTTATTTTTTTATATTACCTTTTACATAACAAAATATCTCATGGTTATTAGATTAATTCCTTTGAGAAATATATAGCGACGAAGACATTTGTAAGGTAGTAAAAAGTTGAAGAGATGAAATCAGAAAGACAAATGATGTCTCTTTATATCTGGAAAGCGGAAGAAACCCGATTAGAGACTCGGCTTTACGAATGGCAATCAACTCAAGCGGACCTCGATTCGTTTCAACATTACGATCCTGAATCGTACCGCATCAGATCTAATTAAAAACGGTTGTATGGCGACTCATAAAACTGGTTCCTCCGTTTACGATGTCACCGAACTTCCGCCAAGAACATTCATAAAATCTCCTCTATATATCAAACTTTATCGCGTCTATCGGGAAGAAAATAATTATTTACACCAACGATAAAAAAATGTGTCAAATGTCTCAAATAAAAATATGTCTCTAGAAAATACGAGTTCTCGTAAGACTCGCAATCAGAAGCTCGATCGATAGACTCGCGTAGGAAATGGAATTACTACAGACAATTGTGCAAAGCTGCGACCCCACAGGAACGATTCGATCGATCCACGTGATGATCAAACGTGCGTGCTCTTGCGTGTACGTAATCCACGTAAGGTAGGTATATTTAATAAGGGACCGAATAGAAAGAGAGAGAGAGAGAGCGCGTGGCAAGGACGGGGGAATCGAGAAGAACCTGATATGGTAATGGTAAAATATGAAGAGTACGAGAAAGGGTTGCCGCGAGAGTTCGTAGATGGTATCGAGTAGAGGAAGAAATATAAGGACCAATGGAAGAGGAGAAAAGAAGAAGAGAAAGAGAGGAGAAATAAGGTACTGGCGTGCGGCGGTTTTACGAGCGAGTCGATGATTCTTCGCGGTCTCGGGGGCTCGATAGGGCCCAGTGGGGCCCGCTTCCATCGCGCCACAAGAGCAAACGCAGCGCGGTCGCCTTCTACGGGGTGCGGCCCCCCTTTCTATGGAGATCGTTCTCTCCCCTTCTCCCTCTCGCCCCCCACGTCTCGGTCGCATCATCGATCCAGACCCCATTGTTTTCGAACGGGAATCTTGCACATCTGCTTTGTCAAGCGAACGTCACGCGAATTTTAGGACGATTTCAAATCGGTCTGCGATGTTGAAAAGAATTAAAAAGATAGAATTTAATTAATCGAAAAGAATTAAAAAGATAGAATTTAATTAATCGAAAAAAATTAAAAAGATAGAATTTAATTAATCGAAATTTTTTTCTCATGTCAAATGAGAATAATTCACGAATATTTTGAAAAAAACAAAGAATATTATAGTTGAAAAATATATCTATTTTTCTTATATTTCGAAATAAAAGATTTATTTTACGAAAGAAAATATTACGCAAACTCCTGAAAATATGCGTGCACGAAAAAATTCATCCTACTTTTGTATTTTATCGAAATATATCAAGTGCCATGAATTTTTTTTAGCACAATCTTCTGATATGTATGTAACTTGCCAAATATGGCGATCGATATTGCGATGCAACCAACGATTTAAATTAATCCAGATTTATATCCAGCGCAAAATGGCCAACCGTGCCCGATTCCGGTTACTTCAGTGGCAGTTTCCAGCTCGGTTTACACCGCGTGGGTGTGGATTTATCGTTCCACCGGAGATGCAGACAAAAGACACCATAGCCCTTCCTCTCATCTGGATAAGTAAGAGTTACTTACGACGAAAATATCTCTTGGAAGTCCATCTCCCGCGTATAAAATTCAACGTATTATTCTACTCAAATATAAGCGTATGAATATGCGTGTTACCTTAAAAAGTAATCTCAAGCTAGATAAAATTATATATGAAAAATAATCTCAAGCTAAATAAAATAATTATATAAATTATATATATACATACTTTTGTCTTTTAAACAATTTTTGTAAAATAAGACAAGGAAATAATATTTGCTTTTATTAAGAGTTCAGCTACAACTGTTCTTCATTCCAGTCTTTAAAGAAAGCAAAATTGTAATATACTTATTGTACGCTTATTCTTACGTGATACAGGTATGAAACGGTACAAGCGCTGCACAGTTATTTGATCAACTATGTCATAATATATATTAAAATATATTAAATTGTATATTAAAATAATTTGATATTTGACAGAATATTAATTTAATTTTCTAACATTTAATTTTTTACAATTTTTCTTACAATTTATATTTACTACAAATGCGTCTTATATTTCACATGTCTTATATTTCACAAGTAGTAGTCTCAAAGAGGGATGTAATACATTATGCAGTACTCGTCCTGATTTTGCACCAATTCCCTAGAGATTCGTACCGTGTCTCGCGACAATATCGAGACCCCAATGAGCGAATAACAGAATCGAAAAGGGTTCTACGGCACATCTGTGCGATTTGACCAAATCGTGGGAAAGTAACTGTGTACATAAAACGAGTTATGATGCAAGGAATGCATACCGAACCGATATATTTTGTTAACTAGTTCTAATTATATTAAATCATATCTCATATATATCCGTAACATAATAGTATATAAATTTTCGATAATTTCTGCGCGAAAACAATTAATAATAATAATTTCCCAACAATATCCCTTCGCGCATGACAGATAAAATATACGAATATATTGATGTAATACGTGTTTTTTTTTTCAGATTTCTCCTTTATGCAAATAGCCTTTACCGATCTTTATCTCGATAAAAAAATTTCTAGATAACATAAAACAGCAAGAAATCATTGCTTTATAATTAACACGAAAATTTCTCGCTAGTTTTCTAAGCAAAAGTCTTATGATCTTAAATTTAAAAGTCCAATAGTGATAGAGAGACAATAGTTTCAACTGGAAGTCACGACATCTTGTCTAGAGCAGCGGCTCGGACTCATTTATCGTGTCTCTTTTCTAGTCTCAAAGCTTATGAGAATGAAACGCTAGTGGTATAGTTATATTCCTGTGGTTACAAGCAGCCATGAATATACGAACGACCGGTATCTGTCACTGTCGCGAGAAATTGTGAGCTGGCCACGTCTGAGATCGGTGTTTCCGTCTCTCAGAAGCTCTCATTTTCCTTCTCTTGTTTTTTTTTCTTTTTAAAAGATTGATCTATTTCGAAATTTGTTATCTTTTCACGTCGCATCGAAATTCAAATCAGAAAAAAATATTAATTGATATTAATTGATTATAAAATTCATACATATATAATTAAAATATTCTATAAATAAAAACATATTTATGTAATAAAAAAAATTAGCAAACTAGTACAATTTAAGTAATGATAAATTTCGCAAAGAAAATAATCTTGAATTTCGATGCATAATATGTTTATTTAATTTTTAATTATTTTTACAAATTATATTAATATAAAACTCAAATAGACAATTGATAAAAATTATTCAGATTGATCGATACGATTATTTTATACGAAATTGCGTAATTTTCGCGGTATATCCTTCGTCAATTTAGTGACCAAGAAGACTATCCATGATGGAAAAGGCTAATTATGACGCTTTACCAACGTTTCTACGTATCTAAACCACCTACGGAGTCAGGTTGAAGATCCGGAAGAAGGATGAGCGAGAGAATAGAGCGACGACACGCCGGATTTGCGCGATGAAATAGACCCAGACCGTGGACAATGCGCGAGAATGAAGGAGATACCAAGACGTACATCGCGAGGACACTTGTTAGACGTCGTCGTACGCGCCTGCTTTGTGCTCGAGTGTTCGCGGCTATTAATTACGCAACGTTGCGTCGCCCAGGAAGAAAGAGAGAGAGAGAGAGAGGAGTTTTTGTCGGATTAGAAGAGAACACGGAGAAATATATTCAGAAGGACACGAAGAGGAGAGATATTAATAACGCTCTCGCACAAAGTCGCCGCCGAAACGCGTTGAGAAACGCCAACGTCCTGAATGGCAGGCCCACAAGGGGATTTAATTAAGTGTTAAGCCCTGCTCGACTAATAAAGAACAATGTAACAGAGAAGTCGATAAATCTTCCCTCTCTTCCAGAGTCGTGCGCCGCGGATTTCAATCGTCTCCGAACGCACGTTCTCTCTAAACGACATTTCTACGGACGACGTCGCGTCGAGTGTGGGTGGCGAGAGACGGAGAGAGGCAAACGCACACGTACCTCGGCGTTAAAATTCGTGTACCGTTGCGCGAATGGTAGATACGACACGACACGTGGGAACGAGGCGCGAGTTATCGCGCACCGTTGTAATAATTATCAGCTGATCGATCGCGACGCGTGACGGAAAACTCCGGCCGATTATTCGCGCGTTTCCGGGTGTGCACCGTGCCAAAGTACCGCTTTCGTATTCGGCGAGGAAGAGGAACGTACACGTTCTACATCGTACGTTTCGGAGAATGGGGCGTTGGAAATTATCGATGGTTACGGGATTTTAATGGGAAGATTTCAAATATCGATATTAACATTTTGAAAGCTAAAATAATTAAAAAATATGCGTTAAATTGGAAAATATATGTTATAATGAAAATTGTTAAGAATTCATCTACGAAATGGATTGCTAAAATTTTTTAATTAAAAAAAAATTTAAGAATATTAAGTATTTTTCATTTATTTAAAAGGATGGATTTAAAAACTCGAGGAAAACATTTATTTTCAAAATTTAATGCATATTTTCTATAAAAATAGAATATTTAAAATGTATAATATGAAATTAAATTAATGTTTAAATTAAGGTTAAAATAAATGTTAAAAAATTAAAAAGAAATTTAAAAAATTTTAAAGAAAACTTTCTCTTTAAATGCACGATAGTTATAAAATAAAATAAGTGTCTTTATCCGATTTCTGTGTGTTTTTTTTCCTTCCATTTCTCTTAATCCTTGACACATTTCTTATCGTATAAATTCTCCGCAATAATTCTCCGAGAGAATCGGCAAAAACGGCGAAACTAACGCACACTTTACTTTGCAAGCTTTGCCTTTCCAGTCCCTTTGCCGCAGACTCTCGTTCGTCGTGCTACGCATTTTATGCTCGCACAATGGTATAAATCAGCCGAGAACGGATAACCATCCATCTCGTGTCTCTCTTTCTCAATACATTCCAATATTCTCGTCCACGTGTGAGTAACAATATTTTAATATTTTGCGCGCAAACCGTGTATTTTTTATATACAATTTATGTGTAATCTATATTAGATTAATGATGAGAAATTTTTATTTTCCTTCGACACGATAAAAAATAATTTACTTATTTTTTAAAAATATTATTTTAATGTTATTACTTTTTGCAATATTATTTATATTATTTATATACATTTAAATCGATATGTAAAAATTTCACGTGAAGATCATGTGGGAAATTCATAAAATGACGCGAATAAATTTTATAATGGACGACAATCGTATCCTGTCTCCTTTTTGATACGCATGTCTTATATCCGTTTGCTGTAAACCAGTTACAGGAATTACACGGAGAACATGACGAACGAGCGAATACACTCGATCTTCCGACAGCGATCGGCAAAATAGATCGGATCGATTCGATCGTACACAGGCAGGACTCGTTTGATTTTAATCAAAGCTTGTACTGGCTCCGTTACAACTGCTAAGAGAAACGAGATGGTAACCGTTCAGGTAAAAGGCTAGCTTTTAATTGATAAGGAAGCTCGTATACATTTTTCATGTCGACGGTATACGAGCTTGAGCAGACTTTCATGTCAAAGTCATTAATCTGAGATAATTAAATATCCTTTTATTTGTCATACTCTGGGTTATTTCATCACGACTGTAAAATATTACAGCTGCACATATTTCATGCTTTCGTTTTAATAAGTTACTTAATTTCTTGTCTACGTTATATAATTATAATATTGATTAATATTATAATTATATAACTAATATTATTTATTTTAATTATTCATTTATTTTATTTATTTTTATTATTAATGTCAAATCTTTTTCTTTACATAATCATAAAAATTTATCGCGATGAAATAGGGAAATTAATTTGCGCTATAAATGTATCATTAAACTATTGTTGAATGAAATAAAATAGCTGACAAATAAAAAGTGAATTTTACATAATTCCATCTAAAACGAAATAAGATATAAGAATAAGAATTTAAGCATAACGATAAGAATATAAATACTTGCAGAAAATGATGAAGTCATCGAATTTAATTTCTCGTCGCGAACGGTAAGAAGTGGATCAACAAATTAATCGGTGTGAGAGCATCGATGAAAACGCGCACCGTCCCTCTCGAGACTATTCAATCCTCCTCGCCGACAAAGTATGTACAACTTCAACAATAAATTCGAGTTTCTTGCGGATCGTCGCGCGACGTAGATAAAATCGACGATTTAATTCCTTCGCAAGAACTTCACCGAGCCGGTGTACAATCGCGGTCGATCAAACGGACAAGACTTCCCTTCGCTCTCTTTCTCTCATTCGAGCACTCCCTAACTCTGTATGAGTGTAATCATGAAATTGGAACAAGAAAGATATGAAGAAAAATGACAGTTCGACTGGGATCTAGAAAAGAGCGAGTTGAGAGTATCTCTCTCTTTCTTTTGCTCCAGCCTCTCATCTTCTATCCTTCTCCCTCCATTTCCTTCCTCTCTCGATCGATTAATCTTCGGGCGTGTAGTTAATCGTTTAACTGACGTTCGATAGAGCAGTTTCTAATTAGTAGAATCGAACGCAGGAGGCGTGATCGGATCGCAGGAAATCCTTCGCTAGGATTAGATCCTTAGAAGGGAGTCGCACGCGTCGTTAAAAGGACTGAAAGATGAGGATGGCTCGTGCTTGGTGGCAACAGGCAGGAAGAGAATAAGAATTAAAAAGAGCGGGATGTTATATAAATTAAATTATTACTAAATTAAATGCACATCGAGAGTTCTATCAAGTATAATTACGAGTTTATTCTGTGGAAAGTTTCTCTAAGACAAGCAAAAAACTCTATAACTAGAGCGAATCGAGAATCATACAACTGAGTAGAAAAAAAATCGATGATAGGAACATCAAACTAAAAGGAAATATAAACGACAGATGCGTTAAACGTGTAAATATTGCAAATTGAACCATTAGAACTACGCGAGCAAATTACTTCGAACGAGAAGATTGCCGATGAATTTCATTCCGACTGTCTCGCGAAATGCACAAGTCACGAGTGAAAAGCAAAAGTAACAACATCTACAGAAATTATACGATATCTAAGTAGCATTATTATCCTCTTAAAGAAAATCAGCAAAATGACAGAAAACATGATTATATAATATAAATGTGTGTTTAATATATCTACTCGTATACATATAACATCTTGCACATCTGAAAATTCATATCTCTATTTCATCTTTATCTTTCTTTTTAGATAAAACATTTTGCACATCTAAAAATTCATATCTCTATTTCATCTTTATCTTTCTTTTTAGATAAAACATCTTGCACATCTGAAAATTCATATCTCTATTTCATCTTTATCTTTCTTTTTAGATAAAAATTATCTTTTGTACTTAAGATAAAAAAAAAATTTTACCTAAGATAAAAAATAACTTTATATATCTTAGATAAAAAGAATAAAAAATAAAAAAGATAAAAAAAATAAGAAGAATAAAAAATAACTTTATATATCTTAGATAAAAAATAATTTTTATATCTAATCAGAATGAAATAAATCAAAAGAGTGATGCGCAAGGGTACTAAAAGCCTTGTATAAAAAAATTTTTATACCTAAGATAAAAAATAACTTTATATATCTTAGATAAAAAAAATTAAAAATAAAAAGATAAAAAAATAAAAAGAATAAAAAATAACTTTATATATCTTAGATAAAAAAATAATTTTTATATCTAATCAGAATGAAATAAATCAAAAGAGTGATGCGCAAGGGTACTAAAAGCCTATAAAGAATCTATGTTTAGTAAATCCTATGTTTAACTCTCGGAAGATGTTTACTAGGCATTTGTGCTGCTAATTAATTCGGACTGCGACAAGTGGAATGGAAAGTAGGGACGCGAGTAAAATGAAGAAAACGGGATCTTTACGACGGTAATATACCGAGATGAGTCTAGAAGAGACTTCTCGATCGCTGCTCGAGGAAGTTCAGCGACTCTTCGAGGCAGGCAAAATCCGGAATAGTTACGAGCATAGGAACGATCCTCGAGTAACGACCACCGACACCGTGACTGGGGCACGCCTTCTTCGAGTTTCGATCCCGGCGACTTATTGAAGTGTCACGGAGAAGAGCTGCGAGAGCGTCTCGCGGGAGCCTCCCGGGGAAGGCGTCGGTCGCCTTGAACGGAAAAGGCGATAATAACGAGGCCCCGTTCTCGCCAACCACGAGGTACGAGGTAGAACGAGGAGGCTGGGAAAAAGGACGATCGAAATAAGGATACCGCGGTGCGGGTCTCCTCCAACTGGTCTCGGACGAGAGCTTCTTAAACGCGATGCCTGCCGAGACAAATGGAAGGCACTTGGTATTTAATGTAATGGAATACATCGGCGACACGCGTGAGCAAAGTTACGCAAAATGCATCCTGCATACGTTCAATTTCTTGCCTTCCCCCTCTTTTCTCTACCTCCCCTCTCTATCTTACCCGCCTGCGGATTTATAGATTCGATTAAACGAAATGATTTTATCATCTTAGGAATTTAATATTGACTTTCTCGTTAAAAAGATGTTGAATTATCCTTCATATTTATGTGGATTTTTAAAAGTATCCAATCGTATATGCAAATTCAAAATGTGCTTGTACAATAGAGAAAGCAATTTACGGGAATGTGATTAAGGCACCAACTTATTTTAGCTTTAAGCGAAACTTAAATATATGTCTGTCTTTATTTATTTAAAAAGAAAGATAAAGATAGACATATACTTAAGTCTCGCTTAAAGCTACACAGAAAAAAAAGAAGTGTCAAATCAAAACTTATATAAACTTAAACTAACGCGTTCATTGTTTCGTACATACGCAACAATTTATAGTCTTCTTAGAAGAATTTAATAATTTTAAATTTGAACAATATTATAGCCTTATTTTAATATTGTAATTGTCATCTTAAGAATATATAATTACTTAATTCTACTTTAAGAAAATTATAATCTTTGATTTAAAAATGTTATTTTCTATTCAATATTGTTTCTTTTCCATTCGAGAAAATTAAATCTTAAATCATAAGAATATATTTTTCTCGATTGAACTGTATAAAATGGCTTCATTCAAGTAAGCAATTATTCAAATAATTCTATTTTTCTTTAATTAACGATATAATTTCATTTCAAGATTTCTTTAATTAACGATATAATCTCATTTCAAGATTTCCACGTTAAAACTAAATATATTTTCAAAACAAGAATGTCCTTTTTTTCTGTGTAGAATAACGTTGGTGCAGCCAGGCCTAAGACACTTAAAATATTCCTACATCTAAGTGAAAAATTCAAACTACTTATATCCATGATTGCAAAAAATAAAATCAATAATGCACGCATTTAAAAAAAAATTACACGTTGTAATATCGCACATATACCTCTTGTAACAGCCTTATAATCGCGTACATAAAGTAATACCAGGAAGCGTGTAACGATCAGTAGCGAGGAACCTGCGGAAAGGTAGGATTCGCTCGCGTTTCTTTAACGGGAGAAGGTGCGCCGACGAAGTGGACGGAAAAGGAGGAGGGGGAGAAGACACAGGGGGAAGTAAAGGAGCGAAGTGGAAGGTGGGGTCGCCATGGTCGTGGTCCGCCTGGGAAAAAGAGGACCACGCATTGTGATCCGGGGAGCGAGGAGGCCACGCTAGGCTGACCCTAGGCTTCGCATTAACCGTCTACCGTATACACACATACGTAAATGACCGTACCGGACACCCCTGGCCGAGATTGTACCTGTTGCACCGAGTAATCACTGCCCTGCTACGCGAGAGCCTCCTCTTTTCTCTCTTTTTCCCTTCATTTTTCTCCCTCTCTCTGTCTTTCGCGCCCGCGGTTTTTCTCTCACATTTTTGGAGCAAACAGAGTGGAACGCGCGACAATCTCCGAAAAGCTTCCAAAATCCCGCGGTGAATTATCCGGTGACACATCCGTAATTAACCGGTCGGTGAAAAGGCTCTTGTTCCCCCGAAATGTCGCAAGACGCTTGTGTGAACTCTTCGTCGCTTCGTGAGAAGAGTTTTCGAAACGGTTTTCACGGAAATCGCACAATTTCGAGATGACAGAGGACGAAAGTTGTTATTTATCCCGCGCTACGGAAACAGGAGACAAAGGACAGATGGTCAAACGTCAAATTACATTTCTCCATAACGTGTAACTGATCCCACAGAATCGCGATTCTGGAAATCTCCGAGACGCACGCGTAGATTCCGCCATTCATTAATTTTCGTTGACCTTGACGAGGCGGCAATCGTGTGACGCTGGGGAGAGAGAAAGATCAAGGGGGAAAAAAAGGGGAGCGAAATATACGCGAGAAGATCGTACGTGTTGATACGAAAAAGTTTCATCTTTCGCTAGCTTTGGAAGAGTACGAGCGAGATTTTACGATGTGATAGGAAGTGGAAAAAAGTCTACTCACCTTCGGGACAGTGGCACGCGTAGCCGAGTTCGCTGACCTGTTGACACGAGCCCCCGTTTTCACATGGCGAAGGATCGCAGGGGATGTAGTCGCTCTCGCAATTTTGTCCGGTGTACCCGCTCGAACACATGCATCTGCGAGATAAGAGAGCACATGTTAAAAAAGTAAAGAAAATGTAGGGAAATATAAAAAGTATAAAAAAGACTTTAATATTATAATTAAAAAAAATAAAGATATAAATAAATATATAAATAAATATATTAGAAGTAAAAAAAATTAATAAAAAATATATAAATAAATATATTATAATTAGAAAAAATAAAGATATAAATAAATATATTATAATTTAAAAAAAATAAATAAAGAATATATAAATAAATTTAAATAAGCCTTTGATATTATAATTAAGAAAATCGTAATTTTTTTAGATACTATATAATTTAAATTAGAAATTTCTATAAATAAATAATAATAATTTTCCTTATCAATCGTGATGCGTGAATAAAATTAATGATACGTGAGCAGTATCGATTTTCCATGTGACACGAGAAATCTGTAAGACGATCCAATAGCGAAAACAAAACAATTCCATCGATTTCGATATCGATGACAATAATCGAAAGAATATGACACCGTCAGTAATCAAGTCATCCGTTTCAATCAATAATTATTTTAAACACTAATAAAATTATGTGGATTATTTTCTTAAGTATATATAAATATATATGGCATTTTTTTCTCTTAGGGAAATTTTTATTTAAAAATATATAATAATAATAATTGTTAGATCTCTCATATATTTAATAATTTCATTTTAAACATTTCTTTCTTTTTTGAAAATTTTTTTACGACCTATAAATGTCATTCTAATATGATATTTATACATGTCACGTGATATAAACTCTTTCGTATAATCATATCTATATTTCTCGTTCATATATATTTATATATTTCGTTTTTAATAAATTTTTTTTAATGCTGATAAATATTATTTCATGCCCAACTCAGAATATTTATCGAGGGCAAAAATTCGAAGCACTATTTTATTTCATTTTACCTCGCTTCACGCGTGCGAGGATGGCGAAATAAAAATGCGCCAACAATTTTTCTATCTGTCAGCAAAAAAATAGTAAACGCACCTTGAGCCAGCAACGAGCAGTAGTAGAAGAAGCACGCGCGTGAGATACATTTTCGCTTGTAATCGATGCCCACGAACGGTCGCAGCAGTGAAACGTAATCCTCATATTTCCACGAAGAGGCGCGAATGTTCACTCCATTTTCCGAGAACGAGAAATTACCGGGAGACGCGGAGAAAGGGGGGGGGATCCGAGTTCGCGGGCCCTCTCCTCCTCTCGGTTCCACGAAACGATCGATCAAATACTTAACGCACTTGATATCTCCTCTCTTTTTCACACGAAACTTTTATATTAATTCCCTAAAGCACACGGTTCACTATCGCACTGCCTTCGGAAAAGACTAAAGCACACGAGAGCGTAACCTCCAACTTCAAAATGATGGGAAGAAAACCGGAGTAAAAATTCGTATAAAATACAATCAGTTAACAAACGCGATTTATGTACGCATCGACGATCACACTGCGCTAATTACACTATAATCCAACTGCGACGCCCTTCCCAATGTCCTTGTTGATGTTATCACCGCGGTGACTTTGAGACGCGACTGTCCGACATTTTTTTGCGACACGACGCCGAAATACCATCCGTCATTATTTTCATCGTTTCACGCGGTTTTTTCTCAACTAAAGAATGTCGACCACTTGAAACGAGAATCTCTGAATCACAGCACCACTGTTCCTTAATTTTCCCTTAATTTTGAACGTCTTTATTAGTTTTCTTCTCCGAACACGCGTGGTTAAGATCGTCGGGAATTGTCCGTCGAGAAGTTAGCGCGAGGTCAGCCGGTCCGAAGCTTGCGCATTTCGGAGGCCGCGAAACACGAATCGCGGAAACGCGACGATTTTCAGACGCGAAACACGCTTTCTACGCGTCCCCCCCGTGAGAATATCCGGCACTTCCTACGAGCGTGTTTCCGTTCTAAGCACCACCTGTCAGCACGCAACGCGTATCCACGCGTCTCTGGCCTCCTTCGGCCTCACGATCGAGTTTCTGCGGGGTAGAAAAAAAAACGTCGCTTTCCAACTCGCGTAAATTACCGGTTCGATTAATAAACGGCCGGACGATAGGACCGCGCGTTTTTTCACTTCACTGCAACGTGTTCACGAATCACACTCCGTTCGCCTTTTTTTAATCGCGATTGTTAGAAACGATCGGGGTCTAAACGCGAGACAGGACGCGGGGACGCGCGGATAAAACGCGCGTCGTCTAGAGCGGCTGGCGACTGACTAACCTTACCTTCCGCCGCGGACCCCTCAGGGGGCGCCAGCGTCGCGCGCGATCGACCTCCCACCTCCCACTACGGTACGCGTTCGAACTGACCCTTCCCCCCCCTCGCCGCCTGTACCGCACCCAACCCCGCCGACGCCGAGCGCTTTCTCTTTCTCATCGCACCGCCAAGTTTCGCGTCCCTTTTTTCTCCGGCTCGCGCCTGCTCGCACTCAAAGGTTCCCTTCCGATCGAAACGTTTTATCCTTCTCTCTCTCTTTCTCTCGTTGCTCTGGGGCAGCATCTTTGCGCAAGAGCGTCTCCCTCGTGCATTCTGCCACCTGAGGATCGACTGCACCATTCGGCGTAAGATGAAGGTAAGGATAGGTTTCTTTAATGCGATTTTAAATATTTATGAAAAGGTTAAGGTACGCAGTGCTTTTTAAATATGTAAATTATTAAGGTGAAAGAAATGTGTCTTTTTAGATAATTGATTTTTAAATATAAATGTGAAATTAGAAATTATTAAAATATATTAGAAATTATTATAAATTATCTTTTTTTAAATAAGTACAAATTATTTAGCACGCGGCTTTTATGGTATCATATGTGAATATTTTTTTAATACACATTTCTTTATGTAAAGGCTTGTTTATGAATTATAAATATAGACTTCTGTATATTATATTTCTGTATATTTCTGTATATTCTGTATATTTCTGTATTATTTCTGTATATTATATTTAGACTAACAATGATGTTAGACAGAGATGAGAAGTATAGCATATAAAAATATATAAGAAGTATAAAATATAAAAATATATAAAAGGCATAATAATAAAAATCTGTGGTTATAAATTAAAAATTAAATTGAATTCTTGTGAGAAATATTTTGTATGTTTTTCGGAGCAAAATGTTCGATAAACATTGGCAATAGTAAATTCTTTGCATACTTTGAATATATTATATTTTTGTGAGAAAGAATGCTATTCTTAATCTCTGATCGGGGATGTATTGTACTCGAGTCAATACCTTAATCGCTATTTTCGTGTCCGAAACACGCTCCGTTTGCATGGCGGCAAGGTAAATATGTATAGACCACGAAATGACGAACGTGTTCGGGGTTTAGTGTATATTTGGGAAGGACGAAGGTAAAAATAATTTGGAAAGGACGAAGGTAAAAACAATTGTGCGCGAAACTGTTTGCATGGTATACCTTGGAAATTTTCGAAATGATGTCAATACGATTTGAAAACTCGACATAAAAACTCATTTTCAGTAATCAGGTTTATTACGAAAGATCCTTTAATTTTTGCTAACAAGTGTAGCAAAAAAGCACAACATATATGTGTGTATATAAATTTATAATTATTAATTATATTAATATAAAAACAATTATATATTTAAAGATACATTTATTAATACGTTACATATATAACGTATCATTCTCAAGCAATATATTTCTAAATATATAATTTTTTTGTATATTAACATAATTAATATATTATATAATATAATTAATATAAATATTTATAATCAATATAATAATTATAATTATAATTAATATAATAATAATAATATAAATAAATTAGATAATAATAATTAATATAAATAATATACTTATTAATTAATATCTCTTTAAATGTATATTAATATCTCTTTAAAAAAAAAAAACCATTAAAAAATACTTAAAAAAAATACAATGTAATATTTTTTTCATATTTCAAAATTAATATTCTCTTTAAATATCCGATATTCAATGCTTATCGATCGATTATTTGCGAAGGATATATTTTTCGAGGATATACTATTGGTGCAACCCTCGGTCGACGAAGATGATGAAATTTAAAGTTTAATTTTTACTTGTTTACCCACATTATATGCGGAGGATAATGGTCTACGGGCAAAAAGAAGAACGATGCCCAACGGGGCGTGTTTTCCAAGTGCCGGGAGATGATCCGCATTTTCCCCAATCGGTCGTCGACGACCCTACTACCTCTTCTTGATATCCTGGGGCTCGGAGCCACCCTACACGTTAAGGCACCCAATGAGTCTCCCTCACCTAATCCATTATTCCGCGTGACTGACCGCGAATGATTCCCGATACATTCGATTCTCGAAAGGCTCGATCGCACGTAGATTATCTTCCTCTCATTCTCCTTCTCTTTCTCTTTCAGAGCTGATGATAGCGCACTCTCAATAGATTGGCAAGAATGTTAGATTCGTTCCACTTGCATTCAAGAAAACAAGATTGCAAGAACGGACAATGCAGGTACTGGAGTTGTGTACTCGAGAATACATTTTGTTTCGCCACATAATGCTCCACATTGGAAAGTGGATCTGAATTTTTCTCCGCGCTTAATTTTGATCGGCGATCGAAATCTACGAGACTTGTGCGTGATAAAAAGTATCGAGTTCATTATTTTATTTAAAAACAACAAATTTTCTCTGTTCAAGAATTTTGCATAATTATCGTACGTTGAATGAAAAATATTATTTTCTTGAAAGAAAATTTAAAATTTGCTAGCATTAGCAGAGCTGCAGAAATTGTTACTACTTTTACATATATGTTATGGTAAATAATAGTAAGAATAATAATAATAAAATAATAATAAAATAATAATAAAATAATAATAAAATAATAATAGAAATAATAGAAAGAAATAAATAATAATAGAAAATAATAAAGTAATAATAATAAGAAGAAGAATAATTTACATTTTATATATATGTTTTATATATATGTTTTATATATATGTTAATAAAAATAATATTAATAAGATAAAGAATTCGAAAGAAATAACCAATAAAATAATAAAACTACATTGATGCTATTAAATTAATTTTTATCTATCATGGAAGATCTTAAAAATACTTGTGCACGTTTTAACAAAAAAAGGAGAAGCAACAGCCAAGAATTTTCAATTATGTATATAATACAAACATGTTATTCCTAAAAAAATATTGCTTAATATATTAGCAAATTCTAAACTTTCGTTCCAAGAATGTTTAAAATTTCATGGGGGTTAAACGAGATAGGAAGTGCCACGTCGCGTTTCGAGTCAAGGATTTTTCTACCGCAATTAATTAATGATCGCTCGTCTTAATTAATTAGTCATTCGATAAGCATTGAACCCTTAGCGCCAATTAAGACTTCAGTGTTCAGGATCGAACCTAGCCGCGACGCGCAGCGCGTTTATGTCGGCACGAGAAGCTTCCTGGCTCACGATCGTGCAAGCTTAATAAGGGTAATCGATGGAGAAGAACGTATCTCTCTCAATAAAGTTTAATCGACAAGTATAAATATCTTACATGATCGAAATAAAAATTCCAAAATTGACGCCACGAAGTGACTAAATAAATCTAATAAGTGAACTGATACATTCACTAGTGTGTGTAATTATAACATATATAGAAAACAATATTGATAATTATATTATATAATAATATTTACAATTTTTCGAGACAGTATTATATATTTTAAAATATATATTTTAATTATGTAATATTATATATAATTAATATTAATATTAATTTTATAACTAATATTATATAATTATTATCTTTTAATTAAAATATTATAAATATATATTTACGTCACGATTATCTGATAATTAATCAATTTTTTTCACTCAAATAGTCTCTCTATCTCTTTCTTTCGGCCTCAAATCAATTGCTATATATGTTTTAAAACCGCGAAGGGTCTAATTGCATTCTGTCTTTCTTCGAGATACATTCCTTTATTCAATATTCCAGGACAGTTTGTATTCTCCGACCTAGTGTCTGCGATGACGGGAGTCACTTTTTATACAGAGTGGGTACGATTGCCAGCGACCGTAATTTCGCCATCGGCTTCGACGGCCGGTTATTTCATTTTGTCGCGGGCGTCATGAGAGAGGAGCGACGAAGATCGCCTTCCACGAAGGGAGAACGAAGGTGACGTTATTGGGCGGAGGGAAGACCGATCCGTGGCCATTTCTCAAGGGTCCAGAAACTTGCGGCTCGCGACAAAAAGTCGCTATTTCGTGGGGGTCCCTTAATGCGCGTTCTCTCCCGACAGGTAGATGAAAAAAGGGGTAGCGGCCGGGATTAATCGAAAGTCTCGCCGGCGCGGAAATCACCTTGCACGAGTCTATCCGACTGGTAGACTTACTGGTGGTCGCCGTCGACGTTTTGTCATTAGCCGCCCCGAAAATTGATACGGGTCCGGCGATTTAATTGACGTCAAATTGGAGCGCGGACGGAAGGAAGATTGGATTTTCGCGAGAGCGATTGCGCTTCTTCTTGATGAGGAGAGGGAGAAATGAGAGAAGAATGAAGTACCCCCGAGTACCAGGGCTCGATTCTGGTCTTCTCGTCTTTACGAGGCCCATCAAATTTCACGATGAAAGCATCCTCCGACGGAATATTAAGTATCCTCTGCTTAATAACGTTCCTCCTTCTATAGTCGCGTTGATACGCGATGTTTGATTATGGCTATCTGGGTGTAACTCGGCGAAGAATTACGATGTTGCGCGGAATCATTAATTCGCGGACACCTGCTACCTTGGATCTTTCATTGATATTTTTCGAGCGATTTAAGAGACTGATAAAACGACATTTTTCATCTCGATTTATTCCGATTCGATATTATCACTGAGAAAAATGAGAGAAATGTCCGATGAAAAGGTAACGAACGAATTATACCGATTATTTTAATCGGATATCTGATCGGAAAATTCCGAATTTTGAACTTTCGGATCGGATATCCGATCGATCGATATTTTTTGATTGAATATCTGATTGGTTTGTTTTTCCGATTAAAGTGTCGTTATCTTTTCATCGGTTTTTTTTTCTCAGTGATACATCGATGCGATTATTTAAATCGAGTTTTAATCAACAAATACGCGATATATCACGGTGATTTATGTAATTATTTAAGCCTTCGCTTTCTCCATTGTACGGAAAATATAAGCGGGCAATGTCTGCTGTGACAGGGTAAACACGTTAATAGATGTATTTCAGTTTCTAGAATGAATGATCGAAACCTGTTATCGCGATCCACGATAAATCCTCCAACTGACGGTTTGGTTCCGGTTGAAGGATCGCACGTTATTCGCGGCGAAATATAACGGGAATTGTGCGGCTTATGGACATTATATAAATGTTGTGTGATGGGAATCATCAGGAAAATATTTTGTGTTTGAAAGCTACGAGTAGAAATTTCCCAAGATCTTTTCAAATAAAGTGTAGATTTCGATTAGAATTTATTGGATAAGAGCAACTTCAATTTATCACAAATAAGTACAGCGTATTATTAAGAATTATATTTTATTTTTATTCCAAATACAGATTTTTGATCTAGAATAAAAAAAACAGGTGCAAAATTTTGCATTTATTTTTTGGCAAATTAGATTAAATAAAATCGTATATTTTTATAAAATCGAATAAAAATTTCTCTCTATTTTAGCAATATTTTTAAATTAAAAAATAAAAACATATTAGTTTTTTATTTATCTCTGAATGAACAAGTATATCGATTTTTTTTGCATTTTTACGATTACTGTTTCACGTTGTTGCTGACGCGATTACCGTGTTTTATAAAATTCTTTCGTGAACAAATTGCTGCAGACTGTCGAAAGAACTGATGCATAAAATAGCAACTCCTCTCCCCTTCCTTCTTCTCGAGTTCTTGTCGTGGATCGGTGAATCCGCGGTCTTTCGGCTCGTTGCCACGAGAATCCTCAATTTACATCAATTAATCGCGCGCTTGAGCAACAATTAATTCCGCATCATATGTCCGGTTGTCGAGTGACGTAAACAGACACAATGAACGTAAGCGCACGTGCAAAGAATTAAAAAAAAGTATATTAAATATATTAAATATATTAAATATATTAAATAAAAAAATATATAAAATTAAAAAAATATATATATTAAAAAAATAAATATTAAATATAATTATTAAATATAAAATTAAATTAATATATTAAATATAAAATTAAAAAAAAATATATATTATAATAATTATAAATATTAATTGGCATATATAAATTACGTGCTATAGAAAGAGTATAGTGCAAGAATTATTCCTCGAAAAGAATTGAGATATCTTCGCGTAGCAATCTCATTCACACGTAATCGTATTCACATGTCTTGATAAACGTGCATCAGCAACGAAGCACGCTGTACGACAAGATGCCACATGACAGAGGACAGTATGTGTACTATATCGCGAGATACTTTTACTTCTGACGCAAGCGTTCCACTATTATATCTCATATCGCGAAATGCAATTTGCATTTTCCATCGAGGCAACGCGCGCGCGCGCTTCCGTTTTCATACATTCGACGTGTTAATCATTGATTGGAACAGTCCGGCGGATTTCTCAAACCTCGACCGACCACGATTATCTCATCGAGACACTCAGTTTGCATTATAAATAGCCAACGCGCGCGATCGACATAACGTAACCATAATAGATGACTCGCCGTAATAATTATCGCCTCGGCAATAATCTCACCCTCACTGTATAATCAAGAATTATTATCGTATTCGCGCAAATTACTGATTGATATGCGCATACATTTACCACAATGGCCAAGAAAAGATCATTTTTTCACAAATTTTTATTGTTATATATTTTATAAATGTTTTATCAATTTTAAATAAATTTTATTTTTTAGAAATCAGATAGAGAAAAAATCTACATATATATATATATATTATTCTTATAATTGCATGAAAGCATATTTATTATACTTTTCATTTTCTATTAGAAAAAATATACGTATTAAAAATTGAAGAATTCGTCAGTGAAATGTTAATATAAGATATTTTTTTTTATTCTTTTCAAAAGTAGAAACTTTCAAAATGTGTTCTAAAAGTGAACATATTGCTATGAGATTGATATCAAAGATTAACTTTTAATTGAAAAAGAATACTCGCGTTTGGGAAACATAAGGACGATTTCCTCATCATGTATGAATATACATGGGACAAATGATTATTACCTGCGAGTATTATCATTAGAATTTCAAGGAAGGCAAAAGAATTTGCCCTTGAGAACCTGATTTCTCCTGGATACACTCGACTGACGACGTGGTTATTACGGTTAATCGTTCGATTCGCTCCTCGACAATGTGAAGTTTATCCTCGATTATTTTGACGTTTATAACAAGTTGTAAATGAAGAATTACATATGTCGATCGATTTCAATTTTTTGTAAGACGCAATCTTCACGAGATCGCGATTAATGATTCCTCGAATGTAATTATGATGAAGCCATCGATATGTTTAAACAAATTACCTCTACACTTATTCGTGGAATATAAATTTATAGAATACATATAAGATTTATAGAATACAATTTTTTTCATGAATTAATTTATTAAAAATTGGATTAAATTATTATCAACCTGAAAATTATTTTTGATGTTCGCGAAAATATTTGTCGACAATTAAATACTGCCAGTGAGTGATAAATAAGATTTAACAAGAATTCCTTTAATTATTCCTGACGCTCGAGTGACTCGCATTTTTGTCGCGCGTGTCTTTTTTTCCCTTCTGAAACCGCAGAAAAGATGCATCATTGAAAACGTTATCTCAATGGGTCATCGACTAGATTACTAGATCTAGAGATTCCTTCGGTTTGTCACGCGGTCTACAACATATGCGAGCACAGGAGGATCAGATATATAGACGGGATCGCGTGTAAATCGTCGATTATAATCCATTTTAACGTCAAAACATAATCGCGGCAATCTACTTTAATTTCGATTTTACGCGAAGGATCAGAATATACATCATAAAGAAAATGTATTAATAGAGCAAAAAAATTCTCTTTCTTCTAAATTTATTCTATATCAATTTATTTTACGCTATTTTTAATATTATGTAATAATTTTAAAAAATCTATAAATAGAGTCTTTTTATTAATATTTGAAAACTTATATAAATAAGACTTATATAAATTGGTAAAAAAATAAGGTAGGGTATAAATTTAAAATTTGCCTCGGGATGCATATAGTGTGTCCTAAGCCGAGGCAGATGCTTTGCCTCGCGTATATGCGTGTACGTTGCGCGAATTAATCCGACACGTCCGCTCGCCGAGTTCCGATTAAAACGAGCGCCGAGAATGACGGCCGTCACGCTAAAGCATATCTCTCGCGATATGCCCTTCATACGAGATACGAATATTTTTTTTCGCGAGGCCGCACACCAGATGCATGAGATGGCGTTGTAAATTTCTCTCAACACCCGTTTGCGCAATTACATCCGTTAAGTTCTTCTCACATAAATTCCTTTAATCCGGATTTTCTTTGCCTTCGTGACGTGAGTATTTACTTATTAAGAATGAGACTTGCATTTTCCATCTATAAGATTTTATATAGCTATCAGAGAATCGTTGCACGAATTGTCATACGATTTGCAAAGCTTGAATTAAATAACGGTACAGAAGATTATATTTTTTATTCGATAATGCATCTCTGATATTATAGTCATCTTACTTTTCTTTCCCCCACAAAATTCCCTTACAAGGGAAATTTCTCTTTTATAAATTTCGAATTGATTAATAATAGTTCCTTGCATTATCTATTTTTACATCATTTGAATGAAACACAACAATGTTGTTTTTCCGCTTATTATTTAAACCAGTCTCCTAAGAATATATCATGAGAAGATCATAGTAAAATTTTGAATCGTTTATGATGCAAGATGAAATCTCTGTGGTGAAATCTTTCCAGGATGAGAATACTAAAATTCTACGAGACAGATATTGGTCTGATAGCTTTTACACTATCGCCAGATATAGACAAATCTTGAATTAAATACGATACAGAAGATTATATTTTTTATTCGATAATGCATCTCTGATATCACAGTCATATTGCTTTTCTTCCCTCCCCCACCCAAATTTTTTTACAAAGGAAATTACTCTTTTATAAATTTCGAATTGATTAATAGTTCTTTGCATTATCTATTTTTACATCATTTGAATGAAACATAACAATGTTATTTTTTCCGCTTATTATTTAAACCAGTCTCCTAAAAATATTTCATGAGAAGATCATAGTAAAATTTTGGATCGTTTACGATGCAAGACGAAATCTCTGTCTCTGGGATGGGAATACTAAAATTCTATGAGACAGATATTGGTCTGACAGCTTCTATACTATCGCCAGATATAAACAAAATCTTGAATACGATACAGAAGATTATATTTTTTATTCGATAATGCATCTCTGATATCACAGTCATATTACTTTTCTTCCCCCCCAAAATTTTCTTACAAAGGAAATTACTCTTCTATAAATTTCGAATTGACTAATAATAGTTCCTTGCATTATCTATTTTTACATCATTTGAATGAAACACAACAATGTTGTTTTTCCGCTTATTATTTAAACCAATCTCCTAAAAATATATCATGAGAGGATCATAGTAAAATTTTGAATAATTTATGATGCAAGACGAAGTCTTCGTCTCCGGGATGGGAATAGTAATATTCTACGAGACAGATATCGGTCTGACAGCTTGTACATTATCGCCAGGTTATAGACAAATCTTGAATTAAATACGATACAGAAGATTATATTTTTTATTCCATAATGCATCTCTGATATCATAGTCATCTTACTTTTCTTCCCCCACAAAATTCCCTTACAAGAGGAAATACTCTTTTATAAACTTTAAATTAATTAATAATAGTTTTTTGCATTATCTATTTTTACATCATTTGAATTAACAACAATGTTGTTTTTCCGCTTATTATTTAAACCAGTCTCCTAAGAATATATCATGAGAGGATCATAGTAAAATTTTGGATAATTTACGATGCAAGACAAAGTCTCCGTCTCCGGGAGGGGAATAGTAATATTCTACGAGACAGATATCGATCTGACAGCTTGTACACTATCGCCAGATGTAGACAAATCTTGAATTAAATACGATACAGAAGATTATATTTTTTATTCGATAATACATCTCTGATATCACAGTCATATTACTTTTCTTCCCCTTCCCCAAAATTTTCTTACAAAGGAAATTACTCTTTTATAAATTTCGAATTGATTAATAATAGTTCCTTGCATTATCTATTTTTATATCATTTGAATGAAACACAACAATGTTGTTTTTCCGCTTATTATTTAAACCAGTCTCCTAAGAATATATCATGAGAGGATCAGTAGTAAAATTTTGGATAATTTACGATGCAAGACGAAGTCTCCGTCTCCGGGATGGGAATAGTAATATTCTAAGAGACAGATATCGGTCTGACAGCTTGTACACTATCGCCAGATGTAGACAAATCTTCAGGGTATCGCGCGGTTTAACGAGCGGACCGAGAACGAGACGAAATCCGAAAATGCCCGCCATAACCAGGCCGGTCACGTAGTTATCGGTCGCTATCAGAGAAAAACGGGTTCTTCGAATCGCTCAAGATTCTTATTTCTTTTTTCTCTCTTCGCGAGCCGCCGAGCACTCCGAGAAAACGACTCCTGCTTCGCGACCGCTCAACGACCCGGGCGTGACCTCGTCTAGGTCTTCAACGCGTGGAAAGTGGCCTCGGATAGCTCGCTTCTCTACGGATGGGATGCGACACATAAAACGCGGTGACGTTCAGGATCGTACGTGCTTGCGGCGACGCAACAACAAAGTGAGCAAGGTTGTGAGAACGAGCCTCCACTTCTTCTTCGTTACTTCTCTTGAGCGCTACAAAGCGAGCGACATGTCTTGGATACGCTAAAACATAATTTCATTACCGAGAAAACGAAAAAAAAAACTGAGAAGCTTAACAGATTTAATTTTTTATGATGTATTTTTTTTTTTGATAAATCAATAAAGAATTTTTCTTAATAAAAATTACGCAAGAAATGGATATAAAAGCAAGAAAACTACTTCTTTCTAACATCGATACTGACGCGAAATACCCTTGACATTTCGCGAAAAGGCCAGGTGCGAACTTTAGCTAGGAGCTTCGAGGAATTTGACCTCACGGGGTCGATACGTAAGCCGTTGCAGACCCCAAAATTGCTGCGGAGGCCGCGCTTGATCAAGATCCGCCGTTAATTCATCCCGGGGTTAAGGAACACCACCGGTCTTCGTTTTGCCTCGCCTCCGCTCAATTAAATTCTACTTCAAGGAGATTATTTCATAAATCACATCCTGCCCCGCGAGAGAACACACGTGCAGACGTCCTCCTACCAGCTTTCTCACCCACTTGTTCCTTCGCCACATAACAATTTGCCACTATTATTCGAAGGACGAGGCAAAGGCAGGATCATTAGGACGCGTTTACTCTTTATAGGTTAATTTAACAGGGTGGATGCTCATCGCTCGATATTATTAGATATCTATAAACTTCGGTTTCTTATGATGGAAAAAGGATTTTACATTTTTATTCTCTCTTCTACTATTGTTTCATAAAAAAAGAATTTCATTCAACAAATGTAGCACAAAGTGATAAATTCTGAAAGGACGCGCATCACAAAGAGAAACAGCTCTCGAAATATGCAACATCTTTATTCGCTCATGTCGTCACATCATCATAGAACCTCGGTGTAAGAGCTCGATTGGTCACGGTTGAGAGAAAACGAGCGAAGAAACGCAAACTCGCGAAAGAAGCTAGTCATCCGTAGGCAGGAGAAAAAAAAAGAAAAGAAACGTGTTCGCATTCCTGCGTATCCAGGGATCGATCGGACTGCGCGAGGGAAAAATCCTGGCGTTTACAAAGTTGGCCTGTGGATTTCTTGATAACGCGATAGCGCGTTATTCAATTATACTTGCACGTCGAAATTTCACGATGCCCGTTTCGCCCCTCACGTCACGGCGGCGGCATTACGGTATCCGGGTACGGTATCCTACGTAACAATTTAATAGCACAGTATCTCCCGTCCGACACCACCTGGCGGTCAGGTATGCCACATCAAACTCTTTATTAGGCCCGATTGAACGTTACCGCGGCCCCGCTCGTTTGTGCGCTGCCGTGAAATCGGCGGCAGAATGTTCGCTTCTCGCCCCGTCTTTAAGCGCGTATACATCAAACTTCTGATTGCACCGATCTTGATTAATTCAGCCCGATATACAATGTTCTTGTACGTACGCGCATAAGCATTTGTGCTACTCTACTTGTTATTTCCAGGGAAAATTCGCTCAATTCCTTGATACTTAATCGACACTTATCGACCTGAAGCCGCTGAACTTTAGCACAAAAAAGAAAAAATAAATATATATATATTATTTTTTAATTTCGCACATAAACTCGAGAGATTTATTTTGCTTTAAATATAGAAAAAATAATAATAACTTAAATAATACAATAATAGAATAATAATGCAATAATAGAATAATACTAGTAATAATAGAACAATAATAATAGAATAATAGAAATAATAATAATAATTTAAATATACAAAAAATAATAATAATTTAAATAAAGACAAAATAATAATAATAATAATTTTTAAAAATATATTTGCGCTCTTGTCTAATTCTGGAAACGACGCCTTCTTATAAATATGGCAATAGCGACAACGAAACATACGTTCGTAGAAGAAAATAGAAAAGAAAAACATGCACGTGAGATGTGGAGAGGCGGATTAACAGGACCCGAAGAATATTATCGGATAGCGCTGCGATTAACCCTTCTACGATATTTATTAGACGATCAAACTTTGATTATATATCCTATCTCTCACGCTGTATTTTTCCTTCACTTCACAATCTAAGTGGATAACCAGGTATCTCGTAAACAAAAGCGAGAATCTTTTTTTCCAGATTCTTCCTTCGATTTTTATATATTTTATTATTATTAGCTAATTAAAGTTTTTATATATCCCTGATATTATAAAAAATATTTTATAGATATTAAAAAAAGTCTATGTATATAAAATATCTAATCAAGAATAAATATAAAAAAATTTTCTTGTTAAAATTTAAAAACTTTTCCTAAATTTAATACAGTTACGTTTTTTTTATTTTACAAAAATTATCAATTAATACATATTTATCAAATGTCATTTATTGTGGCAACCTTTTATTCATGCAATTTTGCGATAGAACGAAATATCGATGTAAAAGAAAAGTCAAAAATGACGATGAACTGACAAAATCTCTTCTCGCCATTGACGATAAGAAGCGATTTAAAAGTACACGGAGCGTCTTTATACACGTAAGCATCGGCGTCGTCGAGAACCGAGATATAATTCAATATAATGTAGAGACCAGCGACATTATCTGGTCCGGTGCAGTCAGCTCGGACTCGAGCTCCCCGATTAATCTCGACCCAATCTCAACAAAGCGCGGATTTATGGTCTTCTCGAAGGGCCGGGCCTTAAGTCCTCCAGCGAAACCTGTTTTTTGGAGAGCTCGTTTCTTTTCCGCGGTTTCTCTCTTTTTTCTCCCCTCTTCCTTTTCTCCTCCTCGCCTCTTTTGGGTTCTGTTCCACTTCTTTTTTGGCCGATCCTCAGAACCCGGGGACCGGAACTCGTGCCACCGCGGGCGGATTGGACCTTTTGATCTCCCATCGCGTTTTCATTCCTGTATTTCCACCTTTCGTAGCTTCCGAGAAGCCATCTCATTATTACGTCGCATCATTATCTTTCGTGTTACCCGAAAGTTTATCCCGGAACACACGCAGGCTGGCCGTCTCTCCTCCTGCGTCTCTCCTTTCTCAAAAACTGCTCCGGAGAGAAAACGATCTTATCTACAAAACGCTCGACTTTCTTTCCGATACGATACTTCCTCGATCTCTCTGCATCTTTCCTTCTACCTCCGATTACGTCGGAGTCCTGCGAGCGAAACGGAGGCAATTTTTGACGCGGAGAGACGCCGAATTAGGGACAAATCAATAATGGGCCGTGGGATCGAGCCGATGGATCCTCGTTGCCTCGGCGACCGTGTTCAATTGGTAATTGCGATGAGGAGGAGACCGCCGGTACGTCCTCCTACGTCAGGATCCCTCTCGTTCTCCGAATGCAACGACATTTTTCGCGAAGACGACTGGTGGCGGCGTTCTCTTCTTCCTTCACGACTTTGTTGCGGACCCGCAGCCAGCCTTCCTCCTCTCGTTCTACATATGCAGATCCCGATTGCTCGTAGAATCGATTATCCGCGGCTTCAATCGTGACCGTGCACGTTCACGCGATGCACGCTGCAACCCGGACAAATAAGATTCTCGAGCTGCGAGGTACACGTCACATGGGAGATCTCAGACTGCTCGTTTCTTTCCGCATTTCTCGATAAGTGTTTACGTTCCTATCATTAAGATGCATCAACGGTGACTATTCTGTTCTCAACGAAGTGGTTAATAAGACCCTGCGTTATTGAGCAAAATTTCAGGCTCTAAGAATGGAATCTTGATTTAAATTTCATATATACTTATCGTGATACTTCATATTAAAAAAAAATATATTCTATTCGTCGCGTTAATATCTACAAGTGAAATAATCTTCTCTCAGGAGACACTGACGTACGGAGATAATTAGAAAGCCTGGTTCCTCGAGTACCTCTGAAGGCAGCATTCCATTGAAATCGTGTAGTGGTATCTTCAATATCCACGCTTCAAGACACTCGATTAAAAAAAAAAAAATGCCCCCGAATTCCGATCGAAATGCTCACTTGGCTGCCCACGGTCGTGTAATCGTTTCTGAAGCGCGATAAAGATACGCGCTCAATGTAAGCGCGGCGGAGTGTTTAAGCGTGTCGTACGACTTACTTGTAAGATCCGTGAATATTCTTGCAGGTACCGTGTCTGCACGGGTTCCTGTCACACTCGTTGATGTCGTCCGTGCAATTCGGTCCCGTGAAGCCAGGTGCACACGTGCACTTGTAGCTGCCCTCGAGCGAGCGACACTCGGCCCCGTTTCGACAGGGCGACGAGGCGCAGTAATCCTGTCGTTCGCAGTGCTCGCCTGAAAAAAAAAGAGAGATGTTGAAACAACATCTTGTGCCGACGCGCATTATTATGCGTGATCGAAAAATCGCTTGCTCAACGACAGGTTAATATCGCTTGTACCACGATATAATTCGAAGATATAAACACTTCGGTGCTCGTTCTCCTCCCTTTAGATGATTTAAATAATCGCTTTGCGTAACTTTTCGCTTCGAATAACTTTTATTTTAAGATTTGACATTTTGTATAATAGAAATTATTAATTAAGGAATAAATGAAGCTAACAAATTTAGAAAATTTGTTATTATAAAAAAAATATAATAATTGAAATGTCTAAAATGTTTTGAAATATCGAATGCTTTTGATTTTCTATTTTCTATTTTAATTTTTTACATAATTGATTTTCACATTGCTATATTATAAATAAATTTTAAAAAATAATAATTATTATTATATTGAGAATTTATGTGAGATAATAATAAACATCAATTACAATTTGAATAAAAATTTTTAATGGATTTAAGATATAATCTTATTAAATCCCATGCTTTATAAAGGATAATAAAATTAAAATAAACATCTTCTCAAATTTTTAACAATTATAATTTATGCTTTCCTTCTTTATTAAAGCATTTATATTGATTATATTAATTAATAATCAAATGCAAGATTTGAGAAAAGCGCAAAAAGTTAAAAATTTGTAGATGAAGATTCCAGCGAGGATAAGAATAAATTAGCTCGGAATTTCTTGCCGGCTAACAAGTAGAGACATCCCTTAAAATGGCGATAATGTCGGACGCATGTATCTAAGAAGTGTGCATCTCTCTTTCTCCTCGCTCTTGCGAGCTAATGATTAGCGGAACTAATTACCGGAGTCGCTACTTGTTCCCTCGTGGTTGAGATGTCTTTGCTTCTACGATCTGACCGCTACAACTTACGAGCGGTGCTCATTGCTCGTATATATTTCGAGTACATTTTAAGGAGATCAATCATTTTAATCATTAATCCATTCGTTGAGCAAATATCAAATTTTAAATACTAAAATCATAAATTCTTAAAGAAGAAAATCCTATGCATATTTATAAAAAATATATAAATATAAAAATATAAAAAAATATAAAAAATAAATATAAAAATAAATATAAAAATATAAAAATAAAAATAAATATAAAAATATTATAAAAAATATACGTTTATATCTTAAGTTTTCCTCGCAGATAGAACCTCTAGAAAATTTACAAAATTTTGTCATTTGGATCAACGTGCCACTTGATAAAAATATAATTATTATTAATGCGTAAAATTAACTAGTTATTTCAAAATCGATAAGTTGTCTCTTCATAAACCACAAAGAATTCATTGAACGTACAGGAAACTGAGCACCACTCGTCCAAAGATACCGCCGCAGAGAAATACCGCATTCTCTGCCAATTATCTTACGAGTATACACTTCAACTCGCTCCTTTCCTTCCACCTCCTTTCCCCTTTCCGTCGTTGCTTTTCTTTTGACAGTCCTCGTACTTCTAGATTTATTTGTCGAGCACGTGCTTTGGTACTTTGGCGCGAGAAACGATCGATAAAAGATGTAGATCTGCAGCTTAGCATGGATCGACTTCCGCGATTTGATATTGAAATTAATATATATTGATTTTATTTCTATGTCATAAAAAATGACAGGGATATTCGATGCATACGTAATGTCTTTTCATAGCGCGAGCATGCAAATTTACAGTTACAGCTCGCTCTCGACATTTCTTTACGAGGTGCAACACAATGCGAACTGAGAAGGGGGCTAAATTGCAACACGTTTTATCGTCCCGTCTATCTATTAACCTTGCTATTCAACCCACGCCAATCGATAAGCATATTTAAGTATTCGATGATTAATGCGGAACCTATTCCTATTGTGAAACTTACGCAATTGTGTCCTCTTAAGGATCCGCATACTTCCCATTCACACCTTTGACAATCGGTTGATTCTGATTATCTTATCGATCCAATCACTTTATACAGTCAAGTATTAATTTTCTAAATAATTTAATATTCTTTAATATTCCAGTAATAATAATAAGTGGACAAATTTTATTATATTCTAAAAAAACAAGAGAAAAAATATTTTTCTCTCGTTTATAACAATCAAAATTTACTATAAAATTGTTATAAAATTATAAAATTTCGATTTGTAGTCGTAAGGCTGTGAATATTATTTACTGACCTGTATATCCAGTGCTGCACGTGCATACATATTCGTGCAACGATTTAAGATTGCATGTGGCGCCGTTGAGGCAGGGCGAGGAGTCGCAGGCATTTTCGATAGGAATTTCGCAAAGGCTGGCGGTAAAGCCCACGGGACAGGAACACGCGAAGGATGGTGTGCCACCCCCGATGCTCTCGCGCACCCTGCACGAACCGCCGTTTTGGCAGCGCGATCCCGTGTAGCACGGATTCAAGTGTTGACAATATTCTCCCACGTATTTCGATGTGCAACTGAAACAGAATTAAAATTATGTATATAAATAAAAAATTAAAATTATGAAATCAAGGATCGATTAAATAAGATTAATTTTATATGTGTTATAATTTAGAGATAATTAATATTTCGCTTTTCAGACTCTCATAAATTTCAACTTTCAAATTTACATTTTTTTATATATAATACATATATTCAAAAATTGAATATGCTTTGATAAAATGAATTTTCATCAACTTATAGATTTATCATAATTTTTTCAACAATTTAAAAAGTAATATATAATTAGCTATTTTTATAAATATCATATTAAATTTGATGGCAAAAAGATTTTAAGCAATTTCTTCATTAATTTCAGTGGTTTTTAAAAAATTAAAAATGTAAATTCCTTTATTAAATTGTGCTCTAAATTCTGTATAAATAAACAGAACAATAAGGAGAAGAAGAGAAGCTGCATCTCAGGTGGGCGGTTCAGGTGGGGAACCATAATGCGTTCTCGCGAAAAGTACAATCTCTTGTATTGCGGTCGAGACTTCCACGAACGGCTCAGAAAGATGAAAAGCCCGAACTGGCCCCGTTACACGTATCATTAGATTCACCGTAAATACTTAGAACTCGCGCGCTGCATCTCTTAGAAATTCCCTGCGAAATTCATCGCGTGAAGCGGCATGAGAAAAGGGAGCGCTTGTTCTTCCAGAGCACGAAATAAAGTCCTTTCGTGACCTTACCGCGAGGAGAGAAATCCATTCATAATAGCTTCTCGAATCTGTCTACCTTAGACTCGAATTTTACGCCTGTTTTCTAATAAATTGAACGAATTATTCGAATTTATAATCCTCATCATCTTCCGATCTTATACTCTATCAACACCTATTAAAAAGCCTTATAAAATTGCTATGGAAGAGATGCAGAAATATTGTTTCAGCAACGAGAGATCGTCGACCGCGCTTTCTCGAATAAGGAAATTATTCTCCCTTCGTTCTGTCGGTTTCTCGAATCTGTCTACCTTAGACTCGAATTTTACTCCTGTTTTCTAATAAATTGAACAAATTATTCGAATTTATAATCCTCATCATTTCCGATCTTATACTCTATCAACACCTATTAAAAAGCCTTATAAAATTGCTATGGAAGAGATGCAGAAATATTGTTTCAGCACGAGGATCGTCGCCGCGTTTGAATAAGATAATAGATTTAAAATTATAACCCTAAAAAGATCTTTTAAAAGAACAAATAACTTTAAAAGTTTTTTTTTTAACCCCGTTTCAGCAAGAGACGAGACTTTCTCGAATAAGGAAATTATTCTCCCTTCGTTCTGTCGGTTTCTCGAATCTGTCTACCTTAGATTCGAATTTTACTCTGTTTTCTAATAAATTGAACGAATTATTCAATTTATAATCCTCATCATTTCCGATCTTATACTCTATCAACACCTATTAAAAAGTCTTATAAAATGCTATGGAAGAGATGCAGAAATATTGTTTCAGCAACGAGAGATCGACGACCGCGCTTTCTCGAATAAGGAAATTATTCTCCCTTCGTTCTGTCGGTTTCTCGAATCTGTCTACCTTAGATTCGAATTGTACTCCTGTTTTCTAATAAATTGAACAAATTATTCGAATTTATAATCCTCATCATTTTCGATCTTATACTCTATCAACACCTATTAAAAAGCCTTATAAAATTGCTATGGAAGAGATGCAGAAATATTGTTTCAGCAACGAGAGATCGACGATCGCGCTTTCTCGAATAAGGAAATTATTCTCCCTTCGTTCTGTCGGTTTCTCGAATCTGTCTACCTTAGATTCGAATTTTACTCCTGTTTTCTAATAAATTGAACGAATTATTCGAATTTATAATCCTCATCATTTTCGATCTTATACTCTATCAACACCTATTAAAAAGTCTTATAAAATTGCTATGGAAGAGATGCAGAAATATTGTTTCAGCAACGAGAGATCGACGACCGCGCTTTCTCGAATAAGGAAATTATTCTCCCTTCGTTCTGTCGGTTTCTCGAATCTGTCTACCTTAGACTCGAATTTTACTCCTGTTTTCTAATAAATTGAACGAATTATTCGAATTTATAATCCTCATCATTTCCGATCTTATACTCTATCAACACCTATTAAAAAGCCTTATAAAATTGCTATGGAAGAGATGCAGAAATATTGTTTCAGCAACGAGAGATCGACGACCGCGCTTTCTCGAATGAGGAAATTATTCTCCCTTCGTTCTGTCGGCTTTCAAAACAAAAAAAAAAGGCGATGTTCTAACGGGCCCTAATGATCGACGGACAAGGGGCACTTCATATATTGCGAGTTGCGATCGATCATGGCTTTTACATGAAAGTCCCATCGATACGCGAAGAAGCCTAGGGAAGCTAGTACCCTTAAGGTAACTTGTTGTCTCCCCTTATGTTTTTTTTTTCATGGCCGACCATAAAGATTTTTCTCAACTGCGATCTCGCCGTAGTGTCCCTCGTTACCTTGAAAGGATCTTCGTTATCTCTTCTTACGGCACGAGACAAATTGCAGCGCGTTTATGAAACGAGTTCACTCTCGAGTTTAATGCGTGCCATGCTCACGTACCTTCACCACACAATGATTCGTTTACTTCGATAACTGTTGTGTGCTTCGTGAAATAATAGCACTCCCTGAGAAAATTAATTTGCGGGAGCATTTTGTAATATAAATATTTTAATATGTAACACAATATAAATATTTTCGAATCGAATTAAAAATGTAAAGAATGTCGATCCAAATTGCTACATTTGTAGAAAAACACTTTATGGACAGATTTAAATATTTTACGTAAAATCCACATAATAAATAATATAATCACATGTATAAATATAAATATTGTTTTAATTATCATATTAAAATGAATTAATTTAAAATGAACGACTTAATTATAATTAAAATAAAAATAAAATATTTTGATTGTTTTATTTTAAATGTTTGAGTTTAATGATAAATAATAAATGATAATATAATCGTATATATAAATATATAAATATTATATATATGATTTTTTTTATGAATTGAAGATTAACCGACAGTATTCCTTGAGCTGGCACCAATATATATGAAATATGTCGAGCGCATTGTCCTCGCAGCTGAAGCTGCTTCGCGCCTCGATCCTCGACTTCTCTCACCGTCGTTTCCATGCACGCTTAGAGAGCCGGCACCTCTATAAACGGAAGCGACGATTCCACGGCCATTATTTACTCAGCAATGAATTTCTTCTTGGCTACCGGTCAGGGCCGTACCGTTTGAATTTATTTACTTCCACCGGCCAATATATCCGCTTTCGAATTGCATAGAGATGTAAAATGCAACTACGAATAATCCAAGTAAACTGATGGAAATAATAAGTCGATAAATAATCTCTTCTCGCATGATATATTGAATATTCTCTTTTGGAATCGTAAGATTATCTTTTTAAGATCGTGGGATTGCGAAAACTTTGCGATACTATGATATATAAAACGAAAAACACTGAGATACTGCGTTTAATAAAATAATAATGAATGTGAATCTATGAAATAAATTAGTTTAAAATTTGACTGTTAATTAAAACATTTTATTTTCATTTTAGTAATAATTCATTCATTCATTTTTAATTAATTTATATTAATATAATAATGAAAACAATATTTCTTTATTTAAATTTCCACTTACAATAATTAATTTCTCTAATAAAACATTTTATTTATTAAAGTGATACAATATCCTCTTATATTAATTATTTTAATTTGATATTTTTAATTAAGATTTTAAGATTTTAAATCCTTTAAAATATTTTTAGCTTTATAAATTATTTCTTAAAATATTCCAATCAATTTATTTTAAAAATTTCTTAAAGTTTACAATTTTTTAAAAATATTTTTTAACAAACTATAAAATAAACTATAAAAAAAGTAGTTTTTCATATAAACTTGATACACAGTATATTTCATTATGTACGAATTGAAAAATGCATAAATACATGTCATTAACGCGATGTCTCGCTACCGAATATCTAAGCCGCGATAAGCCGATCGGAGATGTCGCGCAAACAAGATTGTAATTATCGACACAAATGTTACGACATACATACATCCTGCTTCTTAAGATAATCTTGCAAATGTGCAGGTCAATATTCCTCCTGTAAATTCATAGATAAGCGTAAGTAAGCGAGCGGGTGATCGAGAATAGATTCACCGGATGATATCTTTTCTCTTATCACTAAGCTATGCAGATTCTGCTAGCCTCGTGTTATGCAGATTATCAATTCTACTCTCTCTCTACTTGCTCTTTTTATGTAATTATATGACGATATGCGTGTTTCCGGGTGCGTTTTATTAATCCAACAATTTAAAGACCCGTCTCTTCAGTTTCGTAACCAGCTACTGTAAGAGTTCGTAATTTTGCGTGAAATCCTCGACTCGGTCTTCAGCGAACGGAATGATAAGATTGTCGCGTGTAACCGGCAAATGCTCGCTCGTGCGTTTATGAATGCGTACGAAAACGACTACACGCTGGTCACTAATTGCGATGGCCATCAATTATGTAGTTATTTAAGCGCCAGCGCGGTCGACGCTTCGAGCGAACGCGATTTATAACACGCGAGAGAAATATTGTGCGTTGCACGCATATGCATGACGGATGAAAACATGGAAAAACATATATAGAAAATTGTAAACATCATCATATCGATAAAAAAATAAAAATAAAAATAAAAATTCCCTGAAAAAAAAAAAATACTTTTATATTTTTATATTTTTCTATTTATTTACATAATGCATTTATATTTTATAATTTATAATTTATCATACATATTTGCTTATTAGTAATGTGACGTGATTAGTATTAGATTAGGATAATAAAAAAGACTTGTATTTGTATTGTGAACTTGGTAACATGTGAGAATATAACTATTAATTAGCACATTAATTATAACGTGTATTATTGGGCATTTTTTGAACTGGCTGGACAACTCTAATAATGCTAACTAATAACTCAAACAAATCCATAGAATGTCTCGAATATGCCTCATTTTTTCTGTCGGCAAACATAATATAAAATTGAATTGCATTCTAATTGAACGAGCAAGCATAGAACTTTTGGTCGACAAAGGGGCACAATGTACAATAAATCAGTACAACTGTGAAATTATTAAAAAGAATCATCTTTATTCTAATTAATTTTAATTCCATCTCTTTTTTATGTCTGTCAATTATGCGAAAAATATTTATTTCATTATTTATCTCATTATTGATAATAAGTCAAATTCTGAAATTTTGATGTGTCTAACGCAAACGGAAGCAGAAGTATCTTACATCAATTTTAGCCTCGTTTCGTATAATAAAGATTATTGAAATGATCGTATACATTGTGTGATCGAGAACGTGGGAGTGCAAAGTTCTACTGGTTCCATGCCAATTTCCGTGGTCTCTTCCTAGTCCCGCGAGCAAAGTTCTTAATTCGTTCACACGATAAATTAGTAGACGTCGTATCCGAGCGACTCTAGATCACCAAAAATATGATTCTCCATTTTTAACGAATGTCTCGACCAATTACCAAAATAAATTATTAAAAGTTTCCATGACGCATCTATCGCATTATTAATTTGACGCAACCAAGTCTACCAAGAGTCTAACAAGATTTCCCTAATTAGTTGAAACAGGAAGCCGATTGGATCTGCGAGGAACGAAAATCCGAGATGCGAAATTAATAAAGCCGGGATTCTTGCGCGTGGTCGCAGCATCCCAGCATGGCATGTCCGTGCGAAAGATCGATAGCCGAGATTTCCGCGAAGTTACCGCGCGGTATCATCCGGAAATTAACGGATCGCTCGCCGAAATTGCCTCGTAAATCCGTGGAGGCCTCCGCCATCCGCTCGGCTTGCTCTTGTCTCCCTTTCTTCTTTGCTGCGGGACATGATGAATGGTCGTTTGCATTCTCCGTGATTTCGCAATCTAAACGAGCATCTGATGTTACGTCGCGCGCAACACCTCGGTAATAGGTTACCGATCTTTACCGATCTCGGGAGTTTAATCGACGAATGCGATGGGCGATCAGGTGACGCGACATGGGGAGGCAATGACGATAAAACGATGAGTTGTGTCAATATAATATTTATATTATTTATTATTAATTTATAAGTGTAAAATATTGGAGAAATAAAATCCTTTTTTATCGATGAAAAGTAATAAATATTCACTGTTGGTCTCAATTATAAATACAGCAAGAGGATATTTGCATTAGTCAAATCTCACAGAGAATTAATTAGTAGCTTTTCAATCAGTAATTTTAAATGCCTGATGTAATATTATACATAATAAATTTATAGTAATATATTTTATTAAGGAAATATTTTACCAAGAGTCTTATTCAGTTTTTATGGATTTATCACGTCTTGTAAACTTTTGTATATATTTCGTTTCAGATATTTAAAAAAATTTAAAGACTATTTTTTTAAATATGATTATTGATGATTTTTCCAACGAAATTGTATTATCATAATCAGGGAGATATAAAAGAGACAAAAAAGGAAGATATATAATTATTTTCACCAATTTAATTTAAGAAAATAAGAAATCGATTCTTATATATATATCAAACAATTTTTGAAACCAGAAAAAATAAGATATGTTTTAAAAAATGATTTTTCCAACGAAATTGTATTATCATAATCAGGGAGATATAAAAGAGACAAAAAAGGAAGATATATAATTATTTTCACCAATTTAATTTAAGAAAATTATTTAAGAAATTGATTCTTATATATATCAAACAATTTTGAAACCAGAAAAAATAAGATATGTTTAAAAAAAAAATACTTGTTAGTTTTAAAAATATTTTAATATTAAAAAAATAAAAGCCTCTCTTTTCAGATTTTACTATATCAAATAATTATATTACAAATATGAGTATTTCTTCTCCTCTAATTTCTTTCAATCGCAATATTTTATTTTATTTTTTTTTCTCGCTAATAATCTAAAAATACACATTTTTTCTGGGATGGGTGCAAATCATATACTCGTAACATTTTAATCGAAGAATACAAATGTGTCTATTGCTGTCAACATTGACACATGCGAAATTATAATTGCCACGTGTTAGAGGGAGAGGAACTTTTTCTTCCGAAATATTCGTGAGGGGAAAAGAAGAGAGGCAGAAGCAGAGCGAGAAAAAAATATAAAAGCGACTACCGTCATCCCCCGCCGATAATGCGCGGCACTTAGCACTAAAATGGCAGCCTCCGGTGTCATTACGAATCGTCCACTTAGCCGGTAATAACCCGGCAGTCCCAGACGGAACGGAAAGTCAAGCGTGAGCAAAACGAACTCGAGTATCTCGAATCGAGGATCTCGGGAAGAAGGGACCTCTCCCGCGGTCGATTGTATATCGAGAACACGTCGATAAATTTTCAAACAACGAATTATATGATTTTACGCCGAATCTGGAGATATAGGAGAAAAGTAATTGTTAGAAATTGCGGAGAAAAGTAAGAAATTATGGAGAAAAGTATAAACGATTTTGCCAAGTAATTATTAATTCAAGATGTAAATTATTGGCGCGATAGAGTTGTGGAAAAAAATTCTCTTTACAAAATTAAAAATGTAAATTAAACATATGTTGAAAAATTACACAGACATTTTTCTAAGATTGGGATGATACGATATTAAATATTAATATGTAAAAAATCAAGTATTACTTCACAAATAATACTTTCTATGAGAAATCAACTTAAAAGTATACCGTACGTCATACTTTCCTCTCGCCGAGATGGATGATTTCCGGATGTCGAGAAATATGAACCGCTCGAGAGGATAATTGCTGCAAACGAATGAGGATCGAGTCGATGTTTCCATAACGAGATTTGATGAGAGAACGCATCGTTAATTATTACTTGGTCAGCATTATTATACAGATATTCCATTTAACTTTAGCGTATCCCTTTAATCTCTTCAACACGTTCGATATACAACTAAAACTGAAATTAAGTATCTGTCAAAACTAAGTTCTTTTTTTTCATCAAATTTCCCTTCCTGGGCTTCTTTTGTGCACGAGAAATTTATTTCCTCGATAGTGTAGCAATCTATAATTACGTAAGATAATCGCTATGAATTGACCATCGGATTTAGAAACCGGAACTGACGACTCCTCGAAGGTGAAGGCACTCGACTACGATAAATTCCCCAGTTTCTTTCGGCACGAGTTCGAATTACTTCGATGAAGGAAAGAAACGGAGAAGAGACGAGGAGGAAGGAAGGACAGCGAAGCACGAGTATTCGCAGGAGAAAGAGGCAAGACGAATAAACAGGGGGAAGAAGAAGAGGACGAGAGAGCAAAAGGGGTAAAGACAGCTGTTATTGGTGGCTCTTAGCCGAGCAACACGCTTCGTCGGTCGCATAAACGATTCGACCGGACCAGAATCGGTCGTTTTTGCAAGCGAGAGATCGGGCCGCCGCTTTTTTCCGGCCACCTTGAACACGAGCAATTGCACTCGTCGAAAAGCGGACACGCCGCATCGCGGATCGGCAATCGTTTCATGTAGGCGAGGAGCGCGAGCGATTTTTCGGCGGCGAATGATCGATCACTCAATGTCGCTACGTGATCGCCGCTCGAAGCGCAAAAAAGAACTTACACGTATAATGGCGACGGAGGTATCCGATCTGTATAACTTCTCGATATGCACCGCATCAATGTTTTGTCATGAGATATTTTTATTTTTATTTTAACGAAAGATAATATCCAATAAATGTCGTTAAAAATAAATCCCAAAATAATCCAAGAATCTGCAAAAATGTGACGTTAAGATAAAATTATTTCAATAAAATTGACATCTCATTCGCGAAAATATAATAAGGTAAAGTTTTTCAAATTAACTTGTGAAAACCTCATCATAAGAAATGCATGAAATAAAATTTCTAAGAAATGAATAAATTCGATTTTTATTTCTTTATTTCGATTTTAATTTTGTTTCTAGTTAGGATTCGAATTATAAGCGAGAGAAATATTGATACTTTATATAATATCGGGTTTTGTAATTTGTATCCCTGAAGGAGAAAACTTTCTAATTAATAATAGGTTAGAACCCCTTCTATTGGTCTTATTTCCTTAACGTAACGATTTACCCAATCCTAAGGCTAAATAAAAACGATCTTTCATGCAGGATTTCATTGGCTGCTAATCCTTCTCGGTTCTAATTTTTATATTTTGTTCAATATTCCAGATATTACATACGAAAATGAAACTAATTTCTACAAAAATTCAATCGAAATGATTAAAAATTAGTACTTTGTACAGAAACATTATCAACATCGCACAAGAAAATCGTTTTGCAATTAATAATAATTTATTTTGTTTCGCAAGCGAATGCTTTCTATCCATTGTAAAATCATAATTTTTCTCTTGCTAATAAATTTAAAATTAATAAAACAAATAAAATATCAAACAAATAATAAAAAAATTAAAATCGGGACAATAGAAACCGAAATTTTAGTTTTTCCATTTATTGGGTTTTTTCGACCAATTTTGATTAATAGATTTTACTAGCAAAGTGTTAATTTATCTCTTCTTCTTTTTTATTCCTCCTACAATTTCAAAAATATATGTATCATATTTTATATAATATATATTATTTTATAAAAAAAAGGATATTAAAAAAGGTTTAATATAAAATAAAAATATATTGTTAAATTAAAGGAATTAAAATATTATATTAATCTAGTATAAAAACTAATAAAATAAAATAATAAAAAAATAAAAATAATTTGCGAATAAAAATGATGGCGAAAAAAAACAACAAATAAATTACTAAATTCTCCATTTGTGAACAATAAAATCTGTGACGTGGTCGATGATTACGAAACAGTGGTGAATAAGTGACTCCCAAAAGACCGAACGCTTCTCTTCGAGGAAGTCTTCGGCGGAATGACGTTAGTATCATGAAAACTCATCTGGTCCTCTGGTACGGAATGGCAGACAGAGACAGGGAAAGGATACGACTCTTCCTTCGGCACCAAGATCACCAGTCAGCCAGCAGCATCACCACCCACCATCAATGCTCGGTGAACCGCCCAACCACCCGTGTCGGGTCCATTAGTGTCTCGGCTTGTAATTTGCCGCGCCGAATGTTAATGGACTTCGGGAGATCTTTCCCCTTCGTTTCCCTCGCCCGAAAAACGCCTCTTGATACACCGTGGCCTTGCGTCTTAGGACCGGAAAGGATCAGAGTCCAGAAAACTACCGAACCCGAAAAAGTGAGTTAACGATGACGCCAGTAATAGGAAAAAATATCCTTCCACTCTCGATCTAGAAGCACGTAATTAGTCCGAGACGCTGATCATTCTGACGCTCGCGGCGAACCGCTAATTAAGAAACGCCACCGTAATACCGTCATCGTCGAATTAGCATCCATTAAGGCCTGGAGCATCGCCGACAGAAAATCGATGCTGATTGTTCGAGAGAGTTGCTGTACGAGACGAGCATGGTAGAAGGTCAATGGCGATTCGTCGAATAATTAAGGGTCAATGCACGCGATCAATTAACGGAAAGGGAGAGGTAAGGATGCAGGAGCAGGAAATTGTCGCGATTCGATCGCGATCGAAGATCAAACGATGATAAATGATTAATTGAAAAACTTTGGAGGATGAAATATTTTTCTACTTGTAAAAGATCTTTCTTTTTAATTTACAATTCCTTGTAAAAGCAAAAATTGAAAATATCACAATTTATGAAATATTTTCATCTTTCCAAAATTACGATTATTTTTTTAGAAAAACATAATAAATTAGGATATAAAAATAATAAAATAGGATACATAATAATATAGGATAATTTATATGAATTTGCTTTATATAAATTTAGATTTCTAGTTTGACAAGAAAATTAATCTCGAGTATGAGAAAGAAATGTATGATATTTTAATTAATTACTTTATTTATTTAAATACATATTTAAATGATAGAAAATCAGATTTCTAAGATATTGATAGACAATATATAATGAAAAGATATATGTATGTTTAATTGTGCGTATAAGTAAATAGAGAATGCAAAAGTTTCAAGAAATCTCAGAGATACAACAATCGATATATCCTTTTAAGGACAATCAATACGTTCTAAAGGGTCATGAGGATAAAGCAGAGTTTTTATCAAAGTGATAATAGCATCGAGTAAAATTTCCCACATGGATAAAATGACTGCGGGTTAAGATGAATAACAACCCCTATTTAGGAGGATATCGAATTGCTCAGATTATTGATTCCCCATTACTTTCTAATTAAACTCAATTAGAGATTCGTTTAGATCTAACTGGATTGCAGTTCACACAAGTAAATAACATTTTTAAACATGAGTCTTTTTTTTATATATTATTTCATTATATTTTATATTATTTTATTTTATATTATTTCATCATATTGTTTCGTTTTAAAAATGAAACAATAATATTGTTATGGGACAATAAATTTAATGTATTAATAATTTTAAATTTAATAATTTAAAATTAATAATAATTAATTATTAATTTTAATTATTAATTTTTTAATAATGTACGAAGCAACATGTTTTAAATAATAATTTAATATATATACAATATAATTAAATGTATAATATAATTTATATATATATATTTTAATTCCAACTTTTTGTTGAAAAATATGTTATTCATTTATAAATATCACAAGTAAAATTCTTATACGAAACTCTGATGCATTGCTTTTTTGGAGTAAAATAATTATATTTTCTCAAATTACGAATAATTCCGAGACAAATTAATGATCATCCGTAAAGCAATATTATTCCTCTTGTTCTACAATATTTAAAAAAAAAAAAAAAAAAAAAAAAAAAAAAAAAGATATTGAATCCCCAAAAACGAAATCCATAAAGAGGAATGGACTGAGACGTGTTCCCAGGAGAGGAGGACTACGGCGTTGTATCCTGCGGCTTTTTGAAACGTAACACTCGGCGGGCTCGTGTGGTCGAACACGATCGTAAAATGACTATTGCGACAGCGAGCGTGTCTCGAAAGAAGCAGGAGACGTGCACGAAGACGGGTCATCGGCTTTTTTAACACGCGACCTGCGGTAACGCCATAGGTGATCGCGGTCGCGCCAGGGCTCGCACATACGCAGGACGGCTCACGCACGTGCGTGTACCGAGGATGGAAAGGTGTCGTTACTCGTCACCGCAAATCGCGATATGCTCTCACGACAAACGAGATATAGTCTCTTTCCTGAAGGATATCGAAAGTATTCGATCTCTCGTCAAGAATATAATAATTATATTGAAGAATATAATTATTATATTATATTCTTATATATGATTATTATATAATTAATGTGTAATATAATTTAATTTTATAATATTATAATATTTTATAATATATTATAATTTTATAATTTATTTAATATATTATTAAATATATAATTAAATATATAATTAAATATATAATTAAATATATAATTAATATTTAATATATAATTATTATATAATATTATATAATCCTAGATTAGAGTATGTTTCGTCGTTTTACATGAATATTTCGTCATCGATATATTCTAATGACATGTTGTATAAGGTTGATGTTCAGACAGTCCATAATCCCTATATAAATAAATCAATCTGGGTTTTTATATATTTGAATAAGAGAAAAATTTCCACACGATCCTGCAAGATCTCTATTACGGACAGTGTACATATTGCAAAAGCACGATACGCACTGTTTAGTAATAATAAACTTTACTTGTGTTTTTACGGTGCGTTTAACGCGCGCTCTCGAGCATGTAAAACAGAGACCCTGTGTTTTTCAGCTCTCCTTGATGACGACGACGACAACGATCGGTACCATGTGCATCGCAAGCATGCTTTTAAGCCTATCGAGTGTAAAGGGGAATGAGAAAGCGAAGAAAGAACGAAAGAAAGGAGGCAGAGAGAAAGAGAGCACGGGAAAAGGTGAGTAGGTTCTCACGGAGGGCAATGGTTTATTTTTGTGCTCCCTCGCACTTCAAGAGAGGGCGGTTCATTGATAAGGTAATGGTCGCATGATACACGTCGTTAAGTTTAACGTCCTGAGAACGTAATGCGACGCTTAACAAATATACTATCGCAAGTGTGTGAGAAGAGAGTATTATATATTACAAAAAAAGGTGTCAACGCGCTTCATACCTCAAACACAAATTTAAGTATGACATTTGCTCAATTTTACATCGATACATTTTTTTCTTATTTATATTTTTTAAATTGATATTTTATTATTATTATTATTATATAATTTTAAATTGATATTTTATTATTATTATTTTTTTTATTTTTGATTTTATTTATTTATATAAACAAGGACGCTATTGAAATTTAACAAATGAGGTGAAAAGTGCGGGGATAATCTCTTGAAAAATTTCCGACAAATTGAACTTTGAATTGATATATTTTTTTATTAATATGATAAAAAAGAATCCATTTAATGCGTGTCTCTCCTTTGATTTAAATGTTAGTATCACAATCGACGAAATTTGAACGAGTAATATTTCGTCTAATTTGATGCTGCATGTCCGAGAGAGTATAATTTAGCTGTCAAACGCGATAATGTTTGTCGAGCCACCGCGAGTCGAGAGCCGGATAACGCGAGGCGTCGAGATGAGAGGCCGGCAAGAATTCGATCGATCCGGAGATTCGACAGGCGAACGAATAGCCGGGTGTAATTATCGAAAAATCGTGAGGGGATCTGGGTCGATTGGAAGAGACGAGGGGAGGAACCACCTCTTGAAGGAGCCCAATTAGATCGGCGACGAGATCGTGCCGTGTCTGTCGGCCATGTGCGAGCATTCATCGACAAGAAGTGTCGGCACTTTGTCGATCTCTCAGGATCGGGTGTGCATGATTCTCTTTCCGGTAATGCAACGACGCGATTGACTCATTCGAAGGAATTAATAACGCTGTTGATCAGACGTGAATCCAATGAGTAATCTCTTCGCAGTGGAACAGATATGCATAGATGAATGATACATATTTATTTATGTTATTCTATTTATCTATGTTTATTCTATTTATATCTTTCGTATAAGAGAAAAGAGTAAAGGCTTAAAATTATGCCATTGCTAAAAAAACAGTGTATAATATTTTTCTGCAAATGTATATTAAATATATTTTTTTTTATAATTTAAATTCATAAATCAAAATATATTAAATGTACATTTAAATGTATATTTAATATATTTTGATTTATGAATTTAAATTATAAATTTGAATAATTTAATTTATTTTTTGGAGAACTCCAATATAAATTATTTTAATATAAACATAATTTATATTATTTTAATATAATAAATTATATAATAAATTATTTTAATCTAAAAATAATTTATATTAAAATTACATTTGAAAATCAATATTTGATTAATGTGAAAGTCAGTTCATTTCATTTATTCCGATATAAGTTTCAATTTAATTTCTAATTTATAATGCAATCCTCAATATATGGCACATTTTCAGACTTTACATGACGTCACGCGAAGACGAAAGCACGCTTGGTGGCCAGATGGGTTGTCGTGCGAAAGGGTTAGGCGCGAAAAAGTACGAGGAGGAAAAAAACCGAAGAGAGAAAAAGGCAATAGGGGAGAAGAGATAGAGAAGAAGCAAGAGGAGCAAGATGCAAGTCGTATCGTCGATAGTTTACGGCGTTTGCGTAGCACCATGTGTGTCCGTATTGCGTTCCTCTCTTCTCTCTGCCTACTATTTTCTCCCTCTGCACACTCTCTTTCACAACGGATAGAAAAAGTTCCCCCTTTCTTCTCCTTTTTTTCTACCGAAGTGTGGCAATGATATTTCCGTCTGCTTACTACGAAGTCAGCAAACAGGTCGTTGGAGTATTTTTCTACGGTGTCCCCTTTTTCTCTACTCGTGACATAAGGATCTTACTTTCGTCCCGTTCTTTTGCTCCTCTTCAGGACAATCATGTTGGAAAATATACACTACTCTCCAAAGAACCGGAATTCGAGAGATTGTCCATGAAATAGAGTCAACGCCGAAGAGGATGCTGTGTTAAGAGATAAAAAAACGATCTTCGAATAAACTCTAAAATTAATTTGATAAAAATACTAATTTTAATTCTCGAGATTTAAGATAATTTTGAAAGAGAAATTAGTCATAACATCATATTTTAATTTTAATTTCATTTATTTTTTGCTTCGAGTAGAATCAGCTTTCAAATTTCAATAAATATGTAAAGGAAGCGAAGATGATTCTCATTGATATCCGATCGATCGAATAAAAAGAGGAAAATAAGAAATTCGAAATACATGTCGCAATTTGCTCGAGCGTTTTGCGATGATAAATGATTGACATTAGTAGTACGGATCGACTGCGGTAATTCGGTGCTTGAAAGAAGCTATCGAGAGCCGCCAAAGGAAGCGAGTGATTTGCAAGCCACTTGCGAACGCACGTGAGGATCTGATTGTCAGATCCTCGCGACTTGCGCAGAGAGCAGATTACGTATCGTAATATACGCATCCCGATCACTGATCTCGTCAAGGTCGTTCAGGTGTGGCTCTATCAGGTGCGAGAATAACGCACGTAGAAATTGTCGGCAATCATGATAATCGAGATGCATAATAGTACCATCTCTCCGATGGATTCGCACGTCGATGAATCCCGCGTGCAATTTAATTCGATTGCGATCATCTCTCGTTCGTAAAAACTGCGATCCAAAATCCAATTAATATTTGACATATCGTATACTTAAAATATTATATATTTCATTAATATTTTTATTTTATTTTTATATATTTTTATTTTATTTTATTTTACTTTTATATTTGTATTTTATTTTATTACACTCTTATAATTATTTTTTTAAATCTAATAATTATTTAAATCTTATAATTAGCATTATTTTTTTAAATCTGATGCTTTCTTATTTATTTTAAAAAATTAATTGCATTAATTATAATTGTTCCCAGCGAAGAATCATCGATAACCATCTTGTTCGAGGGGGAGGAAGCGAAACAAAGGGGCGCTTTTTTCGCGCCATTTTAATTTTCAAGACCGCTCGTTTCGAAAATCGAGTAGGAACTTCCGTTACGAGAACGTTTCGGTCACGCTTTAGCGGAAAACGGCGCGCAGCGCGAAACCGCAGCGAGGAAATTGCACGCGGTGAGGCCGCTTATTCGCGTTTACGCCGATGTAAAACTCCCTCTGGGTCGACCGCGGCCAGATACCGGAGGTTCGCGTACTTTCGATGTGGATCAAGGTGGGACTCGTTTTCCTACGGAGTTCCCAGAAACCTATCCTGACATGCTACGTAGGCGGATGCATTCTCTCTCTTGGTCTCCTGGTCGCGATGCATTCCTCGTTGCCTAGAATCCGCACACATTTTACAAATCATGTCGATAACTGAATGCGATCGCACATATTTTTACATTTAGCACTAAAATTTTAAATATTAAAGGAATTTAAAATTTTACCGTATACTATAACTATATAAATTTCATCTAAAAGAATGTTGAATAAGGAACGCTACAAATGCTTGAAATATCATTTTCTGGAATCACTGCCAAGTCCTGCGAATGCGGTTGCTAAAGGGCGCAGTTTACCCTTCACCGACGTGGGAGAATTTTTCACTTCGATAATTATAGCGCGTTTAAACTGGATTTATCATCGGATGGAGTAGAAATACCGCGAATGCCGCGAATAAATATGCCGGTTGTGTAAGCGTATAATACTATCTTAATCATCTCGGCCGGGATTTTACATATTCGTCTCGTAATAAAATGACTCTTTATGCAACGCTGGATCAATATCGCAAAAATAGATATGCATAAATATTCATGTCTCACAGTATTGATGTTATAATCTTTTTTGCGACCAATAAATTCAGCAATTACCGCAAATGTTGCAATCAATGCTAATAAGAGAGTTTCAAGTGCAACGATTATAAATAATAAGTGACATAATCAGTTTCAAATGCAACGATTATAAATAATAAGTGACATAAATCTTCTCAAATGCGAAAAGGATTGAAATCTATTAAGACTTAATTTTACACCAATTCTTAATAATCCTATTTAATTATCTTTATATATTTTTAATCTTTATATATTTTTAATTTATCGAATTTATTTTTTTATTTGCGTTAGATTTTAAAATGAATATATTTAAAAAAAAAAACTGAGATTTTATTCCAATTCTTAATAATCTTGTTTAATCAATCTTTATATATTTTTAATTTATCGGATTTATTTTTTTATTTGTCTTAAATTTTAAAATGAATATATTTTAAAAAACTGGCGGATGTCTAGAAACATGTGGAAAGACATATGTAAATAATTACTGTAATATCGACAACTACTCTCAACCTCGATACACGCTCTCACGTCGATGCACATACGTTGATGCATACTCGAAGTATACACGCCTAAGTATGTTCGAAAGCAAGATCGGTGAGAATCGAAGTCTGTCAGGTTGACCTCATGAGCGCGATGTCAACGAGCTTAAACTTCAACCATTGCCGACCGTCGTCCTCTTCTCTTGGCGAGCAATAAACGCAGCTTTGAAAAAAGACTGTCTGTACGATCCCTCGTCAAAGACGAATGTGATAAACGTAGAGAACAATTGGCACGTAATTGATGGGGAAATCAAACGAGAAAATTGATAACCGGCCTCGAATCTCTCTTCTTTCACCAGTTGTAACAAAAAGGAACGTCTCTCTTTCTCTGATCGTAGCATTAATAAATGATAAATGCCGTTCAAATCGACTTCTGAGATAGTTCCATTCGCTGCGGCCGGTGCAATCAAGACGTGGTCACGATCAGAAAGTAGAGAATTGTACGTTGCGAGGATTTCGTTGATAAGAGGGCTTGCTGAAGCTTGGTGAAGAGAAGAGGAGCGACCAAAATTGGTGAGAAGCAAACAAAGGGTTGCAGGGGACCGAGTAAATAAAGGACCGCGGATTCTATTAGCGACGGTCTGCCTCCTACTGGAACAATAAAATGACGAGAACGGACGGGGAAGAGAGAAGGAAAGACAGAAAAAAAAGAAAGACTCGGAAAAAAAGAAGATGGCATCGCTCACAGAACTGTCCGCTAATCTTCTTTCGTCTCCTCCTCTCTCTCTCTCTCGACGAAGGCGGATCGCGCTTTGTCTCTGCGGTTTCTGCGAGCTGCTTTTTTTCTCGCTGAAAGATATCTCTCTTCCTCTAGGAAATCCTCCCCAGCTGAGAGAATGGATAATCGGGGGATTCGGTCGAGACAATCACGAACGCGGCGATTATTTCGGAATAAAAATCTTTAATGCATTAGAGAAGAGAGAGAATATCGGTTTGCGGTGTACGATGTTGATAATCTCGACAAGACTGACGTTAAAAGAAAACTCGACAATCCAGTAGAGATATTGAAAATTAAAAGCTGAGATTGCGTTTGACATATATTTATTGAGGAATAGAAAATAATAACGTTCGGGAGGAAAATGCAAAAGAAAAACAGTCTTGCAACATTCGATGGAATTGCCTATCGTTCTCAATGTCAAAGATAATTAAACTGCTATGACTCGCTCGGTTATTGTGTCGGGAGTGACATAATTATAGGGACGCGTATATGTATAAAAGCCATGATAACACGTAATATGCGGCCACCAGGCTCTTACACTGCTAGTTAACAACCGTAAACCGAGAACGGACGCGACAATTTGTGTCAATACGTTTCTAACACCATTACGTTATGATACTGCGAGCTCATGCATATCGAACGTACCGCTTGCCCTTGCTACGCGATTGCGTATTTCAATTTTAGATTTCGCTGTATTGAATCTATAAGACAGAAAGCAATATATTATAATTAATAATGATATAAAATTAAAAAAAAATTATTAAATTAAAAAATTGGTATTACTATTAATTTTTTTATAATGCGATTAAATATCGAAAAATAAATAAATTATAATAATCTACAATAGTATAATAAATTATAAAAACTAAAGAGGAATCAAAGATAGGAATTTTATAGTTTCCTAAAAAGACAATTAAATCTTCTGTAAATCTCCCCTTAATAATCTTCTTAACCCATTCAAAGCCTAGGTGCACAATTATGCACAAAAACTTTAAAATCATTTGAAATAGTTATTTTTTTTTTAGTATTAGTTTCCCTGCGATCTCTCGGTGGAAAAAAATATATATACCTCGAAAAAAAAATATATATATACAGAAAAAAAGAACATTCTTGTTTTAAAAATATCTTTAATTTCAACATGAAAAACTTGAAATGAGATTATATTGCGTTAACTGAAGAAAATTTGCTTGAAGTCATTTTATATAGTTCAATCAAGAAAAATATATTCTTATTATTTAAGAATAATTTTCTTGAATGAAAAAGAAATAATGTTAGATAGAAAATAACACATTTTTAAATTAAAAATTATAATTTTGAAAATTTTTTATTATCAAGATAATTATATTGTATTCTTGAGATGACAATTATAATATTCAAATAAGATTATAATATTGTTAAAATTTAAGATTATTTTCTTCTTCTAAGAAGATTATATATTCTTGCGTATATAGGAAACAATGAACACGTTAATTTAAGTGTTAATTTGACACTTAATTTTTTTCCGTGTATCTCGTCATTTTAAATCCTTAGCATCAATAAAAATTAATTCAATAATTTTTTACATTACAGAAAAAACTCAGGTCCGAATGCGTTAAAAAAGTATATATATTTTCCAAAATAAAATTTGAATATCACTAAAAATCATTTTGAGTATCATTTTAATTAATTTTTATTAGTTGATAAATCGTGATTCTCCTTTTCGTTTCCTCCATGACAGATGCACAGCTGATTTTCTAATTTCCACGATCTAATGACATTCTGACACACTCTGGCGTACATGAATTGTCATAAGTGCCAGCTCGATTATACCATTTTCGAGGTAAATCCGAAGATGCGGAGAGGAGGCAAAATGAACGTCTATAGATCGATGGAAAGTAGCTCGCGATGCATCGGTAGTTTTGCGTGAATACGCGGATCGTTGTGATCGAAGCCGCCTTCTAATGCATCCTGACTCGTCAATAATGACAGCGATTTCCTCTCCGATGTGCTCGAGACGAAAGCGGGTGAAACGCGCAATAATTTCTATCACGGATCGAGCACGAGCGTTCGTTCAGTCGGATCGGAAAATTGCGATCTGCCCTGCATTGAATAGCGATTAAATCCACAGCTGATTCGCTTTCTTCTCGAGAATAAAATACCGGGGCTCTAATCTTAACGCTGTTACTATTATTTCATCTATAATTGGTTGTTTCACTGTACGAGAAGAGCTAATAAGACTCTGAAAGAATAGATGAATTTACAATCGATTTCACCAATTTGCCTCGAACGTCTAACTCCACTCGTTTAACTCTTGGGCGATTCCGTGAACGCAAATTTTTTACCAGAATCGGCTAACTCTTATTTATGGATTGTCTTTAATTTATAGGGGTAAAAGGATTCTATAGGAAATCCTGAATTATTGCACAAATCGCATTTTATTCATTTACAAGGTTTGCAGGAAACGGATATGTAAATGGAAACATATGTTACGTATTGCACGCGGAAATTGCCGTGTAAGGACGTCAAGGACCTTATCGTTGCGAGATAGCGAGAAACACATGTGTTACATACCACGTAGCAAATCGAGAGGAGGGCGGCTCGCACAAAGTAGAAGCGAATAATGATATACATCTACGTCGAATCGTACAAGTAAACACGCGCTCTATTCAAAATTGTAGATTGAAAGAGGAATCCCGAGTACAATGTGTGTATCAAAATATCGCGCTGATTTCCTAGTCACTTGTAAAGCGATATTTTATTCCGTATGTGTAAAAAATAAAATTATGAAAAAAAAGAAATCGAATATTATTAGCGAGAAAGCTAACAAATAAATATAAGATTGTATAATTTTTTTAAATATTAAAATCTTCCTCTCTTGATTTTTAATTGACAACAATAATTATTTCTAATTGAAATGTGTGCTTGGATTAAATTGTAAAATATTTTAATATATATTCTAATATAATTCTAATATAAAAAATATTCTAAACAGTTTTATAAAATAAACTAATTATTTTTTTATTATTTTTTATTTCTTTAGAATTCATATATAATAAAAACATGGATATCTTAGAGAGAGAATTATTATATTTTATGCATGATATATAATAATTGAATATCTGACGCGTCATATGTGCATTCTTATAATAGCGTCTCCATGATCGCGAATTTTCACGCAGTTTTGCACCCTGTATCGCGAAAATATACGTCCCTACTGGGCCAACTTATCATAGGTCACGCGAGATACATGCTATCTAATGCCGATGATCCAAGAGACGTTTTACAACACCGTGATCGCATGCTGATGCTAAAAGCGGCACAATTTCAGATTAGCTACACGTCGTTCGTGCAGCAATTCCCCTCTTCGCGAGGTAAAATTTTAGATTTAAATTCAGATTTGATGGGAAAGCAAAAGCTTAACTTCCCAGTATATTGAAAATAAGAAACTAATTTTAAATAAATTTTTCCTACAGCTTTATAAAATAATGTACTTATTTATATCTTTTCAATCCAATGACATAATCGTTAATATCAGTTCTTTATTTTCTGTGAAAACATTTTTTAATATGTTTTCCTATAAAATATTTTATAAAATTTTATAAAATTCTAATATAATTTTAATGTATCTTAATATAAAAAAAGTATTCTAAACAATCTTATAAGATAAATATTTTTGTAAAATTAAGAAACAATTTATAGAAGAATATAAGAATATTTTTTTTATATTAGAATATATTAGAAAATATCAGAGAATTATAGATTAATTATAAGATTAAAAAATAATGTTATAAAAATGTTTTCTCGCTACTCAAACATCATATTCGATCTCTTTTCCCCTTATTTTATTTTTTACACACATAGACATCTTGGAAACTTATTAATTTTGTCCGGAAGATAAGCGCGTAAGAAAAATAAAATATCTCGGCGTAAAAAGTTGCTCGGGAATAATTCCTTAACAGGTAATCTCCGTTGATACCTCTCGTCCTAATTGCAAAATCGCGAGTGCATCCGCGAGCAAAGTCCCCTCGCGAGACTTCCATCCGTCGTTCGTAAAAAGGAGAGCCGATCCGTCACGACTCACGACGAAGACGACCCACGTACGCAATTTACTTAATATCATTAGAGAGCGATAAAAGTGCGCGATCGAATTGCCGACGTACAGGAGAATCGCATGCCGCGCGCGGCCGCGTCCTCCCGGTAATGACAGAGGCGGATTCTGCACGCGGCGTGGAATCCGGCCGGGTATGCGGTAGAACCGCGTCGTAATGGCTCGAACGGTTCTTCCGTCGTTTCGTTGGACACGCGTAAGTAATCCCGAGAGTAACTCCCCGGGGGCCGAAGCGCTCTTCCGGTTCTATAACGCCCGCGGAAATTAACGCGTCTCTTAATTAACGCATCTCTGCCTCCGGCGATCGAGAAAAGGGGAGGCGACACGCACGTAGCGAGTACTTTTATGCTCTAATGGCCGGGGAAAACAATAGTTACGAGCGAGCACCTACGAGAGTTACCGTGAAACAAGCAGCGGTTCCGCTCCCTGTCATCAGGTCGATCGGGAGGCGGTTAATTTCTCACTCGACTGTGAAATGCTTGGAAGGAAAACGGCGCAAGAATTAAAATTCGAGCATCAATTTCATCATTTTTCTCGTTATTATATAATAATTATTACTAATACATGATTAAATTATATAAGGAAGAGGAATTATTTTCTGTAATTTTTTTTTTTAAATTCGAGCATCAATTTTATAATTTTTTTCCTTGGGTATTATATAATAATTATTACTAATACATGATTAAATTACGTAAGAAAGAGTAATTATTTTCTGTATTTTTTTGTTAATTAAATATGATTAATTTTAATTTCCAAATTGCTTCATTACATCACAATTTTGATTCTGTGCGATTAAAATGACAAAAGAATAATTTTAATATATTTTATCATATTATAGTTAATTATTATTTGACGGAAACGTTTTATTAATCAAAGTTGAATGTATTATTAAGACTTTCTGTTTTCTCAAGAGAAATTTCTTATTATTAAATTATAAATTAATAAATATAGGGTCTATTGCGAAAACATTGCAGATTCTATCAAATAATTTTCATTATGTTCATACAAACTTGAACATGTTTTTAATCTGAATAAAAAAGTCTAAATCTATCAATATTAAAAAATTAAAAATTTTTTTAAATTATTACGTGAGATGAATCAATTTGGAAATCATATTTAATATCAAAAGAAATCTATGGGAAATGATGATTCCTTCTTTTGTGGTTTTTCTATTCAACTATCTTATTGCACACTATTAACAATTTAATTTTGTGGTAATTTTGAACGAATGCATTTAATAAACGCATTTCAACCGCGATCCAGCAGCAGGATATTGATGGAATATTACTCCAGTCGAAACAGAAACAAAGTGGTTTGTCGACAAACAGTAAATGAAACGAATTAACAAACACCGAGGGTGCGGTCATTAAATTTTTTTCCGCCGCGCTTACTTCCTCTACGGGTCTCGTAAAATATTTTCCGTCAAAAATCTCGGAACGAAGAAAGATGTGGCCTCTCGTCAAGAATTACACGAATGCGCTGCGCGCGAAAAAGAGCAAAGACGGATAGTCGCGGATGTACAGGTATTAGCGAGAGAAAAGAGAGAGAGAGAGAGAAGAAGCTAAAAGAGAGAGGAAGAAAAAGAGAAAGAGAAAGACAGAGACACGCGACGAGGAATGATACACGGGACGAGCCGGAGTTGTAGCGAGGAGATGCAAAGGCGCGCTAAATCGTAGATACCCGTCTTCCTCGTTGTTGTTCCTCCCTTACTAACGATCTCGTACGTGGAGGCCCGTACGCACGCACTTAGGCGCTCACACTTAGGTCGTGTACACATCGAAGGACTAACAATTAAGATGATTTATATCTTAATAAAATAATCAAAGCTCGAATAAGCCAATTGCATAAAAGTTACATTTTAATTCAATCATCATCAATTATTAATGTGAATAGATATTAAATAATAAGCTGTAATAAACGAGATAATTTTGGAAGCAAATTTTCTACAAAATTATTACCATTTATTACAATAAATAAACAATATAAAAGAAGCAAAGGTGGAGAGGATAGGTTGACATCATCTAAAAAATGGATAAAGATTTATAAAAGGAGCAGAGTGATATCATTCGTCAATTGTGCACGGGGCCTTACGTTCTTCCTACTTCGACGTACACCTCCTCACGATGATTACGACTACGATTGCGATGTAAATCGCGGACCTACGCTCAATCACGCGCTCACGAGTGTAAGTCTTCTTCCACCTATGGCCTTCGACTACGTTGCCCGTGCTCGTTCCTCTTCGCTTCCTGACGGAGATCGAACGCGCCACCAGGAGGTGATCCGCGGCGACAGGAACGAAGGACAGAGCGAGTCCAAGTTGCTATTCTAATGTCGATATCCGTGGAAGGGAAGAACTGTTCGAAGATGGACAACTTTTTTCGCGAGAAGGCAGCTGAATATTTAAGCTTGAATTAACTTGATATCAACTTTCGATTTCTAGATCTCCGGGAAGCGAGTGACTGAGGCAATTTTTTTGGAAAATGTCAAAGAAATAATTTAATAAAATAATTTAATAATTTAATAATTTAATAATTTAATCATTTAATCATTTAATAATTTAATCATTTTGTAAAATGCCAAAGGAATAAATAAAATACAATGTAATTTTAAGAAAAATTAATACTTCTTGGTGATTTCCGATTAGCATCGAGTCTGCGTCTTTAAGAACTTCATCAAAATAATAAAGTACAGTTATTATTGCTGTTAACGTTCGGTTATTTCTGCGAAGAATGTCAATTATACTTTTAAGATTCATAGTTTCATTCGAATTGCATCTACTTTTTCGCTTAATACGTTTCAAAAATATTAAAGCTCTTCCTGTCAAACCTGCACCAGCGGTGCTGGATGATCAGGCTGGCTACGCGATCGTTTTTGCGTCACGCTTCCCAGGTATCTTCCTGAATCAGCCTACATAAGGCTGCTTACTAGCTTCGTCTCGCGAGAATCCCACTTTTTGCCAGGTTCTCTCTCATCGACGATGTACCTGGCGATGAGGCGGCACACTACTGGCTGTCCTGAGAGAATTTCCGATAGAACGTTCTCGTTTATGGTTTCCTGTCGCTTTACCAAGTCTCTCTCTCCGACTTTTCATTGCCTACTTACTCTTTTCTCTTCCTTTATTTCAAAAAAGAATTTTCTGGGTGAATTTTCTTGATGGTTTTCGAGAGATTCTTCTAGCTTATTTTATTTTTTCAATTTTATATCAAATTTATTCATAGAGAGAGAAAAATATAATTATAAAATTTTTAAAAATATAATTATAAAATTTTATTTTTACAATTTTATATAAAATTTATTATTCATGGAGAGAGTAAAAGTATAATTATAAAATTTACAAGTTCATAAAGCAATAGCATAAAATAAAAAAGTATTAAAGATTATTTATGATCGATTATTTCGGAAAATAATTAACCCACTTTGGGAAGTTTAAAGTCATTATTCCAACACCAGTCGAACAATTTAGAAGCACGAATTCCTCGAATCTTTTTCATGCAAGCAACATTCATGGCACGATATAAAGAGCAGTCGAACGCTCAAATTCTCCCAGGCACCGTCCCCCATTTTGCGAATTTTTCTTACGTGTAGAAAATAGTTTCTCTGCTACATCAACGTAGGTCGATGGCCGTTAAACGCGCCGGAGAAACCGGCGTAATGCACGCGAGGTGTTGGTCGCTCGACGCGATGGGAGGATAAGAGAAGGAAGAAGGAGAAGAAGAAGAAGAAAAAGTGGGATCGTGACAAAAATATGAACTTTCATCGAAATTATGTTGCCGCAACCGATGCGAGTGACACGTCGCTGGCCCGACGTGTACGACCCAGGTAATTTTGTAATTAAAGAAAGTACTACGAGGGTACACGATGGTAAGATCGTTAATGATCAGTCGCGTTGTGATCCCCCTCCCCCCCCCTCGTCTTATTATACTGTTCGATCGAGGGTGATCACTTTCACATCATATACTTTATATCTGTCTCTATTTTTCAAGTACGGTTCAACGCATTTTCGCGCTTGTATTAAATAAAATCGCGAGAAAAATTAATTAAAATTAATTAAAATTAATAAACGTCTTTCATAAAATTGATTATCCTCGTTTAACTTGTAGAATTCGCCCGGAAGAATCTTTTTAGGATATCAAATTAATTTTTTTTGTGTGGAAACACGAATTAAAAATTGAAGGAATGTACATAAAATATTAAGAATTATTTTTGAATAAAAATATTTTGCCTATAAATTGTTATTGATTGACCGTTGTTGACAGTTTAGTAAAATACATTTATCAAATGACGGTTGAAAAACAAGCAAGATTGAAGAGATAAAATTACATACGTGATAAAGTTCGAGGTGATCATGAACGTTGGACGAAAACGAGTTGTGTCGTAACATTAATAACGTATGGAGAAACCTTCATTGGCGAATATGCCAGCTATCTCCTAAGACGGATCAGCAGAGATTCTTGTCTAAATGAATCAAGAGTTGAAAACAACCGGTATCGTTCGAGACATTCAAAAAGATGTCTACGAAACCATCTTTTATGCTAAAAGAGTAGCGATTTATGTGACAAGTATATAAATAGATTATTAAAACACGAAAGTTGTACAGATAAACATCCATTTACATATAAATATGACTAGTATTATAAATATGCAACAATATGAAAATTTTGAATTACATAATGATTTGATTATTTGCTTCATAAAATAATAATATTTAATAATAATAATAAAAAAGATAGTAATAGTATCTGGAATTTAAATATATCTTCGTATAATAAATATAATTAATCGATAGATGATACCGCGATCGTCGTGTAATTATCAGAGTTCCATTAAATAGTAAAAAAACTTGAAACGTCAAGTGCTACAGAGGAATTCAGGTGTGTCTAGAAATCATGTTTTTCTAAAAATCAGGAATCAGACCAGAATCGAGCTGAAAAGGTAAAAAAATACTGCTAAGAATCGAAGCACGCGTGAAAGAATTACAAGGAATTAAAATGTAAATGAGACTTAATAATATAATTCCTGTGAGATGAATTAAAAAATAAACGAAAAATATCCTAAAATATTATCTAAAATAAACGTAAAAAGTATCCTAAAATTATCCTATAATTATCCTATAATTTTCTAAATTAACATAATTTAAAAATTGTATGCTTCTCTTTAAACAAGTTGATATATATAAATTATTTCAGAAAATTCAACAAATAATGAAAGAAATGTTAATTATTGATTAAATTTAATGGAATTAATTTAAGTTTAATTAATTACTTAATTTTAATTGTAATTAATTTTGCACCTGACATTTAATGCTAATAATATATTATATAATTGCAACAAATTTAATCAAAACTATCATAATTGCAACAAATTTAATCAAAACTATCATAATTGCAACAAATTTAATCAAAACTATCAAATTTTCATTTAAAAATTCGCTCTAAATTACTGAAAAATTTCGATTCGAAATGAAGCGTATCACATTTCAAGGCTTCTATCTATTTTATATAATATTATTTATCTCAAATATCTCTAATATTATGTTATAAATAAAATATTTAGAGACACATGTTGTTCTTAATATCATGTATAAAATGCGAAGATGAATCTGATACATAATCTAAATTTATTATATATAAATTAATTTTATATATAAATCAATATTATATATAAATTATATATAAATCAATAAATTTCTGACGTTAGTAAAAACCTTGAAGCAAGGCTTGAAACGTGACTCGTATCAATCTAGCATTTAAGTCCGCGATCAACTCCCCCGCTTTACATGGCCGATGCGAAGGGCCATCAGCCTCCGAGGGAATGAGATGTGCGCGCTATGTAACTCTAATTAATAGTCAGTTTAAAAGCTCCGGAGAGCTGTTCGCGCGGACGCCGATGTACGCTCATTTAATTAATTATGTACCGGCTATGTGTGATGTTACGATGGACGCGCTTTTTGCAGACGACGACGTCGATGTGCTCGTCAGGAAGGCGTCGCGTTGCCTATCGCGAGCTATCGGCCGACCGAGAGGAAAGACAATGGCTCGTTACGGATTCGCCGGCGATGTTTTCACGTGCGAGGGACACGTGCAATTTGTTCCGTGCCGCTCGCGATGAAACGCACTTGGCAAGCGACTTGGCAAGCGACTTACGAATGCGATGAACGCAGACAGCAAACGAACGCCGACTGGATTCGCACTAATTAATCATTGTTCAGTGATATTTACTTTTTATACAATCGACTGATTTCAAATTTTGCTGTTTTGACTTACGACAATTAATAGACTATTATTATTTGACAGCTTGAATTTTTATTATTATTGGAAAAATTATTATAATTGAAAATTTCATTTCAAATAGCAGTTTTAAAATGCCAGAGTAATATTTACATATATATATATATATATATATATATATATATATATATATGTGTGTGTAAACTGAATTTAATTATTACTAAAATTAAATTAAATTATATTAAAATTAAATTTAAAATTCAATTCAATTAAAATTGAAAATTTAATTAATATTAAAATGTAAATAATTTATTAAAATTTTTTTTTCACAAGCAAAGATTTTATTACGATAAGCATTATTATTGAAATATTAAAAAAATTAACAGCCAAAAACGAGCTTAGGTTTCCATGAACGCGACACAAATTATTCATTCTTCGTGCGCTTCGCATCGAATGTATCGCGAATGTTTAACGTGCACGTAAGATGCTCCGATATGCTTTGCACGAGTTCAGATTTCTCATTGACGAGGCGAATTCTGCGTGAAGCGCGCCGGATGTCGGCAGTGGCGTCTTAATAAGCGGAAATTCCAGCGACCTTGACGCCTCCTTGCCGATAATGACGATGAGGATTGCGATGGTTAGAACGATAATAGACTATTGCTAATGAGCTCTATCCCTGTTCTCGACAAGGGAACATGAAACCCTTCGTCGATAAATTAAAATGTAATTTTGATTGTGTGAAAAAAGCCAGCGTTTAGAATTTTAATATATCCAAAAAGTAATTGTATATATTAATTATTTTTCATTAATTTTTTTCCCCTAGAATTCGTTATCGAGTGTTATCGAAATAAATTCATAAAAATTTGCAATCTTTCTCTGACCTGAAGGGACGTAATTAATCCACCATAATACTATCGATATGAATGATCCACTCACCTGTAACAAAAGAAAAATGCATGTAATTAATAATCATTATCAACTATGCAAAAGTATAATATTTATAACATATAATATAATATTAAAATTTCATTTTATCAAGATAAATACTTAGTAGTATAAATTGTGGCAATAATTTTGAATAAAAAAAATGCTAATAGCAGCATTTTTTAATAACATGTTATAAACATATTAGATAATAAATTATATTTTTAATTAAAAAAAATCATTCTTATATAGAATTTAAATAATCAGATTTTAAACTTTAAATCATGATATATCTTAGGATTAACCTATCGCGATTATAAACGGAAATCAATTTTAATGAAGTCAAAAGCAACTTTCCATTAGCGAAATTACTTGCCGAAATAAAGGAAGCTGATGAAAGACGTTTAACAGTCAGTAGCCGAGTTGGATCCCCATTACAATGTTTGCTCACGTTCGTAAGACACGTACGGTCTCGACCAAGTCGTTTTCGTTTGCCCTCCCCTTCTCGCGCGTATCCAATCCTCAAATATATCAATGATCACCAACCCACCGAGCCTACCCGAAACATGTCAAATATGGACACTGCACTTGAGATGTCGCGGCCAGACGAGACACTTTGAGATATTGGACCTTAAAAAAAGTGTCTGACAAGTATTTTTTCGCGTACGTCTCCGAGCATATATTATATCAAAGTTATTTATTTTATCAATATTCCATTGCATTTGAACAGTGTAATATATAGAAAAATTTCTATACTTAAGTTCTTCCTCAAAAATATATTTTTCAAAATGAACTTTTGCCAGAGCATACACAAAAACAGTGTAAGCATTTTATAGTGATAAAACAAAAATAATCCTAAGGGCAATAATTTAATCTTTTATGTTGTAAAAAAATTAAAATTAAAAATTATATTTCGATTAATATTTCATTATATTTGAACGGTATAATATATCGAAAAATTTCTGTATTTTATTTCTTCTTCAAAAGTATATTTTTCAAAATAAATTTTTGCCAGAGCACACATAAAAACAGTGTGAGCATTTTATAGTGATAAAACAAAAATAATCCAAAGGGCAATAATTTAATCTTTTATGTTGTAAAAAAATTAAAATTAAAAATTATATTTCGATTAATATTCCATTATATTTGAACGGTATAATATATCGAAAAATTTCTGTATTTTATTTCTTCTTCGTGTAATTTAATTTCTTTCTCAAAAATATATTTTTCAAAATAAACTTTTGCCAGAGCACACATAAAAACAGTGTGGGCATTTTATATAATGATAAAACAAAAATAATCCAAAGGGCAATAATTTAATCTTTTATGTTGTAAAAAAATTAAAATTAAAAATTATATTTCGATTAATATTCCATTATATTTGAACGGTATAATATATCGAAAAATTTCTGTACTTTATTTCTTCTTTGTGTAATTTAATTTCTTCCTCAAAAATATATTTTTCAAAATAAACTTTTGCCAGAGTACACATAAAAACAGTGTGAGCATTTTATATAAATAAAACAAAAATAATCCAATAATTTATGTTGTAAAAAAATTAAAATTAAAAATGATATTTCGATTTATTCGAACATTACAATTTTATTCGATAAAATATAATTTTAATTGTGTACGAAATATTGTAATTACATAAATATTGTAAAATGTAGAGAAGAATTCGCGTTCGCGCCGCCAGATAAGCAAGGTATAATAATGTATCCCCTTCTTAGAAACAAAAGGTGTCTCGATACATAGTATCTTCTGCATCATGCATTAATTCATGAAAGGCCAGTTGGAGAATGCAGTGCTCTTTTTCCGGTAGAAGAGAGAACATTGCATTCTTAAGCGCTTGGGTGAACCTTTAGATAGATCAAATGATAGCGAGCTCTCGATCCAATTAGTAAATGAATACTTTTACGTATTCAAAAATCTTTTCTTTAATAATTTACCTATCTGGAAAAATTATCACGCATGTATTTTGTATCCAATTTTCAATTGTAATATTTTACACTTATCAAAAATTGCAATTTTTCAAACTTTTATTCTCTTGACAAATGAAAGAAATATTTCTCTTGAAAAAGATTTGAATATTTCTGTTGCGAATGATTCTAATTCGAATGTAAAATTGAGAGAAATCTGAAATATAAATTCACTTAATGTATATCGTAAAATTTCCGAAAAAAGAATTAATTAATCATATTGCTTTGTTTAAAAGATTTGCAAAAATTCGAGTGTCGGTCGCGCGGGAGAAGCGAAGGAAGAAACGGAAGAGTGGCCGCGAGATTTTCCAGGAACAGCCAGAGACATACGAGAATGGCCAGAGGTCATCAACATCGCAACACCATCGTGTTTCTGACCTCGTTGACTGCGCACGCCAGATGACTTGGTAAACATACAGGAGAGTCTCTCTTCGCGGGTGTAAACCCGGCAAAGTTCCACCAAGATTGAGAGTCCGAGCGCGTACATTTTCGCGCCGAGATTAAACCTTGGAAGGTCGGGCTAGCTTTATTTAGTGCCAAAGATGATATCCGATTCTACAATTGCAACTATATCAGTCGTTCTTAGAAGGTGAAATAAAATCTGAAAAACCTCTCATAAAATCAATTAAATTTTTAAAAATATAAACTTTCAGCCGTGAAATAAAGACGAAAAAGTTTCTTACATCTCCTTAAATATTCTCTCAAAAATCAAAATATGGATTAAATTCATTCTCAGCTCTTTAGATATTCGTGACATGAGCAATTAAGATATATGTTTACCTCGAATCAAGTCGAAATACTTTGCAAATCCTTGCGAAAGCACTGCTGATGATGGTCATTAATAACGCGGCGGAAAAAAAAAAACGGAAAAAATGAAATATCCTTCGAAATGAAGCGGTGAATATAAAACGCTGGTCTAAGGGCGTTGCCCAGCTTTAATTGAGAAAACTTTTTTGACACATTGGCGCGCAAATCGCGAGTCATGCCACTTGCCTCCTAACCGTTAGTTACGTCCTTGTGCGAGTGCTTTAAAGTGACTCTCCCTTTGCCTCGCGCCGCCGTGTTCCTTTAATCTTTTTTTCGTTGGCATAATTGCATATAATAATAGCTTTATTCACGAGCGCGAACGTAATAACGTTTTAATGGTACCACGCCGGTTTTTATGGTAGCCATTGTGTGTCCACTCTGGACGTGTAATGATCTTCAGATTTCACACGGATTTTATCATTAAGGTCTTTTCTTTCGCTGCTTTCCGCTTCAAAAGTGGAACTTGATTTTTTACAATGTCTTAATGGCTCTCGTATTCTGCGCGTTTTGTGTCCCGTTCATTTTTCCGCATCTCGAGGGCAAAACTTTACGCGCTTTGCAATTTATTATATATTTGTAAAAACGTCGGATTACGTTCTTTTTTTCCTCTTTATTCGATGGTTAACATAAATAATACATAAATAATACATAAAAGTGCCTGAAATTCTTACGATCCTCGTTAGGCTTTAACCGTATATAGTGTGTATTAGCGATAATCATGTGGCGCGCGTTTACCAGAAAGGACACGAGATTCGTTTGCTTCGATGATCTCACATTGACGCGTTTTTTTCGCCGTCCGAGAAATAGATCACTCGCTAATTGGCTTGAAAAGCACGGCGGTTACCGTTTATCGATCGTGAGAGGCTCCGAGAGATTGACATTAACGATCGAATGCAACACGTGGACTTTGGAAAATCAGTAATCATTGTCTCGCTTCACTCGACAGTGTGCTCGTACCTTACAAAAATAATAATCAAATAGATATACAAAATAAATAAACAAAAATTGACATTTTAAGGTAGACTCAAGAAAAGGATTCAAAAAAATAAATAAATAAAAATGAGGAACATGTTAGATTTTATTGAAAAAAAAAATATATATTTTCTCGATAATATAAATCGAGCTTTACGAGAAAAAGTCAAATGCAATAATTTTGAAAAATGTCACATTTTAATTTTTTTTAGAAGAAAAATAATCTTCAATATTATAAATAATCTTTCATATCAAAATATTATTATATTAAATTAAATATTATATCAAATTATTATATTAAATATTATCTTTATTATATTTCTTTATATCAAAATATTATTTTATATCAATCATTAAATCTTATCAAATAAAAAATCTTATCAAATATTATTTTATATCAATCATTAAATCATATCAATCATTAAATAATCTTGATACAAAAGAGAGAGAGGAGAATTTTCTTTCAGCTCGCATACGTAGCTATGATGCACTTATCATATAATAGCCGCGTTTTGCCGATTTGGATTTGATACGAACAAATAATGAGGAATCGAGAACCGCGTGCGAGAAGCTATATCAATTCTGCATTTTATTATCATTACAGCGGCTCGGATCACCTCTTACAACAAACGCGTCCGGCCAAGTTTCTCAAACTTTCACCGGGCTCGCCTAGAGTACCCGCTTAGACTATCGATAAGAACACGCAGCCGAGGAAATCGTGACTCCGATATCGGTCCAGCAGCTCACACAACGATGCGGTTCCGCGAGGCAGCCATGCGCGAAGAGACATCGACATATGCCAGCCTTTCGCGCAAGCATACAGTTTCTCCGCGCGATTATGCTTTACGCTAAACCCTCGTTCTAGCACGATTGCGAATGTCGAGAAAACAGGCGGCGAGAAGCGTAAATTAATAGCCATTCGTTGCGCCCGTTGCTTCCGGATTTGTCGGCGCGTTTAGTGTCTTACGATTAGACAAATCTAATTTCCGCCAACATAATGTCTATAAAACATGCGTCGCATCAATTGCAAAAATATTTTTTAAAAATATAAATAATTTAAATGTAGAAATAAAATTTAAAAAATAGTATTAAATAGAAGATTAAAGAAAATGTACTTTTCCTTTAACAATAAAAATATTAATAAAAAGAATATTAATAAATTAATAATTTAATAAATTAATGAAGCAATAATTTAATATATATAATAAATTTAACAAATTAATAATTTAATAAATTAATAAATAGAATAATAGAATAATAAATAGAATAAATAGAAGATTAAAGAAAATTATTCTGCCTTTAGCAATAAAAATAAATAAAAAAAGCTACAAGTTAATAATCTACAGAAAGGATAAGATAATACTATAGGAAACATACATTGGCATACATGCTTAAATAATCGAAAGCAACTTCAATGACCGAGTATGTACGGGATATATCCTTTCTTGTAATACAGATCGTAAAGTCGAGCGACGACATTTATGGATAGAAACCGTAATAGCCGCGAGGACTAGTACACGCGACGTTAGTTTTTCATGACTTCGTGCAAGAGGCATTACAAAAGCGTGAGAAGGGTGAGTTGGCGTACTGGTAGCCCTACGACCAAGGGCTCGCGCTAATTACGTCATTATGCGAGACAGGGTGGATGGCTCTAACGAACTTGCTGCGCTTCGCAACGTGCTCATCCTATGAATAGTGATGAGTATATAACCGGCAACCAATTACGTAGCGCTATAATAGTAAGTCAATTCCTATGCTCGATGTGTGTGTATGCGGCCCTCTTTGCATAATTATTAAAAATACTTGAGAACATGCTTCTTCTAAAAAGCTCTCGATTCTGTTTTATATCTTAATCTCGATTTCTTGCTTGTAATCTGGTTTTATTTATATTTAAAAATCATATTTATTAGTAATTAAATTGTTAATTATTTATTATTAAAGTTAATAAAATGTTGTTTAATATTTTAGAAATATTTATTTATAAAAAATCTAATTTCCATAATTAATTTCCCCCCAAAAATTACTTATTATAATAATAAGAATTTTAATTATTCATTTCATTAAAATTAATATATTATATTATAAATTATATTAAATATTTTATTATTAATATATTTATATAGTTGAATTAATGTAATATTATTTATTAATCTGAGTATTAAAAGTGTGCCACTCTTTGCTTTCATTATAAAAATAAAATTATCAAATAAAATATTTTATATTCTTAAAAAATAAAATTGTTATCTGAAAGATTATTATAAATGAAAGAGAAAGAAAGTGGCATCCAATAATGTTAAAGTTGGAAGTATAATTGTGTATGTCTCGATTTAAAATCTTTACATATTTATGCAATTTCTAAGTATATTGTATAACTTTCTCCGCAATCAGGCGAAAATGATTTTCAAGTCAATATTTGAAGTAAAATGGAGAAATATAAATATATCATTTATGCGTGAAAATGAAGTCTTTAAGTAAAACGAAAAGAGAAATATCGAAATAAAATTGTTTATCTAAAAGATTATTATAAATGAAAGAGAAAGAAAGTAACATCCAATAATGTTAAAGTTGGAAGTATAATGTATAATTGTGTATGTCTCGATTTAAAATCTTTACATATTTATGCAATTTCTAAGTATATTGTATAACTTTCTCCGCAATCAGGCGAAAATGATTTTCAAGTCAATATTTGAAGTAAAATGGAGAAATATAAATATATCATTTATGCGTGAAAATGAAGTCTTTAAGTAAAACGAAAAGAGAAATATCGAAATAAAATTGTTTATCTAAAAGATTATTATAAATGAAAGAGAAAGAAAGTAACATCCAATAATGTTAAAGTTGGAAGTATAATGTATAATTGTGTATGTCTCGATTTAAAATCTTTATATATTTATGCAATTTCTTGTATAACTTTCTCCGCAATCAGGCGAAAATGATTTTCGAGTGAATATTTCAAGTAAAATGGAGAAATATAAATATATAATATGCATTTATGCTTGAAAATGAAGTCTTTAAGTAAAATGACCAAAGAGAAATGTCGGAATTTCTCTCATTTTCTTTCACGGCAGCGCGAATCTATCGAACAGGGAGTGGGCATAAATACTAGGCCAGTATCTATATCATTCTTAGTAAGTTGCGAATACGCGCGAACGTATCATTACCATAATCGGTCTCGCATACGGTCAGGAGAGCCGATCGGGGGGGGATCTTCGGAGAGGCCTGTCGGAGGCCTAATCGCGATAATAGCCCGGAATCACCTCGTGACCGCAGAAACGGAAAACGTCCCGTCCGATCTGCTCGAGACGAGAAAATCGAATCGAGTTGTCGATCGCCTACAACTTTTGCGTCCATCCCGACCGATCATGGAATGCCAACCAGCCTTTTATCGTCGTTGCAAAATCTATTGTGATTATAATGGACAATTGTGCGACAGGCAATAGTGCGCTTGTGCGAAGGGCATCCAGTTGAAATGATTCTGCATGCACGATAACGAAATTGTTACCACGTTCTAAGCAGCTCGCGAATCTTATTTCTACATTTCTATCGGGAAAAAAAAAATCTTTGCCACACCTACAACGCGATTGTGCAACCGGCAATTTATGCAACACAACGAGGCTTTCGTTCATCTCGTTTTAAGTCCTCGATATGTTTGAGAGAAGGGAAGAGATCGAGAACGACTCTTGTGGGACCGGAGTAGAGGAGAATCAATATAGAATACGCGAGATAAATTCCGTAAATAGATGTTAAAGCAACAAAGAGGATGTGTACCGTAAAGATAAATGCAACGAGATAACAACAAAGTAAAACCGCCCGTTGCTGTACATGACACGTAGCAATTACTCTCGACGCAATAAAATCCAATCGATCGTTTTGTACTTTTCAGGATTCATCCCTCCACCTACCTAATTGAAGAAGCTTCTTTTTTTTTAAGCGCGGAACGAATAATTATGCCTGACGTGACAAGCGCGATGTTCCCTCGCAATAAAACCAATTCGATCGGTTAAAGCATGAGCAAAAACAAAGCAGCTGTTAATCAGGATGTATAATTATCGTTCGCGAATCTTTTATCGCTAGGCTGTATAAATTTATCATTCTCAATTTAATGAAAATCTATGTTATTGATTGATTTTAGACGAATAATTTTTATCGAAGAAAGAATTTATTCCTTTATATAAATATAATAATATATATAATAATAAATAATAAAAAATAATAATATATAATAATAAATAATAATATATATAATAATAAATAATAATAAATAATTAATTATATACAATAATAAATAATTAATAATATAATAATTATTAATAATAATATAAAATATTAATATATACTATTATATTAATAATATAATAATATAATAATATTAATATAATATATTAATGATATAATAATATAATAATATTAATATAATATATTAATAATATAATAATATATTAATTAATTATATAATAATTATATAATTATATAATTAATATTATATAATAATGAGATATATCTGTGGACTTTAATTTCATACATAATTCATAATATGACACAACAAACTCATGACATAACATCTGTCTCTGCTAAAAATAAAATATATTTTCGGATGTGTACACATAATTGATGAGAACTTTTTCATATTAAAAATCCAATTATTTTCAATTTTTAATGACTATTGTGACCAGTGTATTACAATCGCGAGGAATGAGCACGAAAACGAAGTCAGCAGGTATGAAAAGCTGTACAGTAGAGGAAGAAAAGTAGGTTGGACCCCGAGAAGGTTACCCTCCGGGTCGTTAATAACACGGCGGGCCTGCAGGTCCCTCTTCAGGTATGCGAGTCTCGAAAAGCGCCTTCTTTCGCGGCGAAACGTTACCATCATCGGATCAGCCACTTCCAGGCACCTTAGCCCTCTCTATGAGCTTACACGCCTCCGAGCACGAGCTCGTTTAATCATAGTTTCGTACGCGGTCCATGCGGCACGAATAAACGCGTATGCGGCAATCCGAGGATAAAATCGCGCCAACATCGACGTACAGAAGCGAGGTCGAGGAATTCGAGGTGAGCAAGCTGGTCGGCAGCGTGGACCGAATTTTTTCGCGAAGAAATATTGGACCCAGAGGTGAGGCGAACGGTTGAGAGGTCGGAAAGAGGGGCAAAATGGACCGGGTTAGTCATGAAAGGTGAATGAAGCGGTCAATTGGCCCCACATGCTTCCTTCTCTCTTCGCAAGCTGACTGTCTTTGGTCTATTATAGGAAAAGAAAAAATGTAATAGCTTAAAAGAATTTGATGATGATTAGGGAGCGGTTGAAACTACTTGGAAGATAATTCTTAAAAGCGAGGGGAACTTGTTCCGCTTTTACGACACCGGGACCGTATTTTCGTCCCCCCCCCCAACATTTTGTTGACGCAACAGATGGAACGAATCAATCTAACGCTGGATGTTCATTAGGCGGCAACGTCACTCGGCAGGCTTATAAATTATAAGCCTCGCGAGATTATTCGCTGATTAGCAAATAGAGTTTTAATACCTAGTAATATAAAATGTTTGCGAGTCAACATGACTCGCAATAAATCGCGCCGCTATCTTCTCCGCGCAATCACTAAATTCTATGCACTTGCAAAGCTGTTCGCACATATCAAACTTGTATTTTCTACAACATGAGTTTGATTATTTTCCCGAAAAATTATAGATATGAATAAAAGAAGCGTGTTTTAGTCCCGTAAAAATAATCTAATCTTGAAAATTATTTCTCTATTTTTATTTAACTCTAATATTATCTTCAAAAATTCATAAAATTAATGTTACTTTAGTAACATCTAATATTATCTTCAAAAATTAATGTTACTTTAGTAACATTAATTTTTGAAGATAATATTAGATGTTACTAAAGTAACATTAATTTTATGAATTTTTGAAGATAATATAATAATTCTTTACCATTGTTTTAATTTTTTAAAAATTATTGTAATAACCTGATTGTATAATCTGCCTTCTTGTTGCGCTGAAGACGACCCAAAAATAGGATCGAAACGTTCGCGATTCGATTACATTTATATCTATTCATGAATATCTTCTTTTTTTTTGAATTTTTAATAAATTATTTGTGTAACGTTAACCACACTAGACTCTTATTGCCAATGATATTATTTATATTTAATTTTATATTTGTTGAGTCTGACATCTTTAACTAATTTACTTTAGTAACATTAATCTTATGAATTTTTGAAGATAATATTAGATGTAAATAAAAATAGAGAAATAATTTTACTAAAATAAGCGATATAACTTACTATAATTTTACTAAAGTAAGCGATATCATGAATTAATTTTCCGTGTGAAAAAAGAAATATAAATATCATGCCTTCGCGGAAAATCCGGAAATGAATATTTCGTGGAGGAGCGTGCTTTAAATCGCAATTCTTCGGGAACTTGGGACTGTAAGAAAAAGGAAAACGTGCAGAGAAGATCTAACTGCGCCGTCGAAGGAGAGTAGCTCTTGGACCTTGCCAGAATAAAATTACAAATGGACGAAGATCCAGTCGGTCTGCTACGGTGCCGCACCGAAATAGAAGAAAGTAACGCTCGAACCGGCTCGGCCGGAGCATACTAATCGTTTTATGAAGGACGAAGGGAAGAGCAGAAACAAAAAAGGCCAACACGAAGTAGGGTGACGCGTTGTACAAGGCGGGCAGACGGCAAAACCTTGCTGCGTCCAACAATTTGAAAATAATTAGCAATATGTGTGAAGCGAGACATTTAAATTGCTCTCCATCTGAATCAAATTCCTATCGATCCTGAAAAATGTTGCGCACAATTTTCAACTATACCAGCTCGAGGAATTGAAACTTTAATATTATTCAATAAAGAGTGAACAAAAAATAGTCCCCATCGATTGTTTTCAAAATTGCTGGATTCTCCTCGAGGAAGATTTACGGATCACCCGTTAGACAATGGAATTCGTTTCTCGTTTCGGCGGCCACACGCCACTTATTACGGTACACGATGTTCGAGGGAGCGCATCCACTTAGTGACCCGTGCAGCCAAAACTTTCGGGCTCCTTCTAGCCAGCCGCCTAACCTGATCCTGGCACGCGATGAGGCCCAGCCGATAGCTGCTATTATAGGTTTTATCGCGTAGAAGTACTCGCAGGCAAATGTAGAAGTCTGGAACTTGAACGGGCTTCTCTAATGATGGCTCGGGGGAAATTATTCGGATTCTTTCGCCCTGATTCGAACAACGTCTTTCCGTGAGGTTTCCTGCGGACCGAGAAATCTCCAGGAACGTCCGCGAATTATTATTTGCGAAACGCGCAGGTGGATTTTACCGCCTTGACGGCTATTTAAAAAAAAAAACGATCGCGTCACGGATTTTTAAACAACCAGTTAAACGAACTGGTTCGTCCGCGAGCGCGTTAGGCCTCTACTTCTGATTATAATTCGAGATTTCCAAGTCGCGCGTACTGGTTTCGAGATTCCGGTTTGACGGTAACATTTAACTGAACTGCAAAACACATACATGCTGCGCGCGACACGACACTCGCTTTTCCATTCCGGATTTTATTCCGGAAACTCATCGAGAAACGAGATCTCGTGACGAGAATATGCGCGTACTCGAACGATCGTGTGGAAAGTTGCCCGCAGTTGATGAATTTTTATGGCGATTCACGAGTTGTGATAAAAGAAGCGAGAGACTTTAACGAAAAAGATATATATGTAAGTGATTATTGACAAAAAAAACTTTGAAAATCTTGATTTAATGTAATTAGAAATTAACTTAGAGATTAGAACCTTAAATAAGAATATAATATAATATAATATAATATATTAGAACTTAAATAAGCAGCAATCTCAACTTTTGATATATTAGTTATTAATATAATTGTCCAAAAAAAATATATAAAGAAAATAAATGTTTTATATAAATATAAAAATTATATTTATATATTATTATATCATATTAAGTATATAAATTTTTATATAAATATATAAACAATGAAAATAAAAAAAATATTGGCAAAGATTTGGAAAATCTTGATTTTAATGAAATTAGAAATTAACTTAAAGATTAGAACCTTAAATAAGAATTTAAACAATATAATATAATATAATATATTAGAACTTAAATAAGCAGCAATCTCAACTTTTGATATATTAATTATTAATATAACTATCCAAATATATATATAAAAAAAACAAATGTTTTATATAAATATAAAAATTATATTTATATATTATTATATTATATTAAGTATATAAATTTTTATATAAATATATAAACAATAAAAATAAAAAAAATATTGACAAAGATTTGGAAAATCTTGATTTTAATAAAATTAGAAATTAACTTAAAGATTGAAATTGAAATAAGAATTTAAATAAAGAAATTAATTAAAGAATTAAAGAAATTTAATTAAAAAATTTAAACTAAGGAATTTAAAGAAACAATAAAATTAGAATAAAATTTAAATAAAGGGCAGTCTCGACTTTTGATATAATTATTAATACAATGCAAAAAACATATAAAAAGACAAATATTTCCTACAAAAATTGAATTTAATTTTTATTCTTATTTTAATTAAAATTTAATTTTGGGGGGAGAGATTGCAAATGAGAATACATGAAAGAGACTAAATAACAAGATGCCACAATCCTTTCTAATCGCGGAGAGTAAAGGGGTGCACACGCTTGTAAGATGCAGGCCGTGGCTAGAAGCGTGTAATCAGCGTTCCTCCGACTCTTAAACATCATGGTGCTATGCGCGCCGGATACCATGGGCGCCCATCGACGTGACGATCGAATACCGTGCATAGATACAGGGGGATCGAGAAAGAAGGAGGAGATTCTACCGATTCTAAACGATGCTCCAAGCGCGAAATCTATGGCAAATACACACTGTATATACGCTAGTGGCTGGACGGGACGATAGCTTTTCTCCCCAGATGTCAGGATATATCGCCGGCGGGGAAAAAGGACGAAGAGGAACGAAAAGGGCTCCCGTGCAATTACACCGCAGGTGGTTGAGCGCGATGACTTTAGGACTATCTATCCGGAGCACGGCAACACGTGGTGATTAACGAAGGGCGCTTTCGATGGATGCCCGTTCTCGTCCCAAAAAGAGAAAGCAGCCAGATTGTTTTGCATCGAGCGCTCGTAATTATTAATCATCCGACAACACTTTTGTTACCTCGAATCCTCGAGATTAAGAATGTTCATTTTCGCCTACAAGAGTGACAAGCAACGTCATCGTTCGTATGATCCTTAAGAAACAGACGTTCATTCATATGCATATGACGTATCAGTCAAAGTGACATCAGCGTTGAACTGAACCGTGTCGTTTTGAAATTTATCCCGCGGTTTCTTCGCTCGTGCTTTTCGAAACGTGAATAGAGCTCGAGTGCCGCATTTGTTTACGGGATTTTTTTCCGCCGTAAAACAGAGAGCCCTCCGATTTGAATTCGCGGTATAAGGAGAAACGAAAGGACGAGGAGCGAAAGAGATGAGGGAGAGATAAAGGGCGGGGCGTGGGAGGGCTCCGTTTTGTGACCGGGATCGGAATTACCATGCGAAAGGAGCCCGGCCCTGCCAAAAGCTTATGTTTATTTCAATTACCGTCCTTTCCTACCCGACAGCCTCCGTGGATCGTCGAAAATAAAGAAAGGAAGAAAGATCGCGAGGAGGAGGAAGGGACGACGATAACGTTTAATATTCGCAGCCGAGTCTCCGCTCGCTCTTTTTCGTCCCTCGAGACGAACGCGAGCGATATATTAAATATTCCGCGGATCTCTTTCTCTTTTTCCCTCGAAGCGGCGACATTCAGATGCGCTTCCGCGCCGAAAAACGCGCACGAAATCGGAACCGCACAGGATGTGGCGAGAGAAAGGGTCTCGTTAAATCCGTTGAACAATAACGCGACACGGTTCGCTTTCGGTTGAAAAATGTAAATCGCAGAGTTGCCCGGCCACAATTTTCACGTTTTGTTCGTGCATCGATATCTCTGCAGGTCGAACTTATCGCGATAAATATCCCGCGACGATATCCGAGGAAATGTTACTCGATTTCGAGCTAATCCATTCGGCTTTTTGCGATCCCTCCGCTTGTTCGATTTGTAACAAGCCCTGATCCTTGCTACCTTCGTCAGCTGATAAAATCTGCGATCAGATGGATCGAAGCTCCATGTGATATCCGTTTGAGAAAAACGTGAGAGTTTCAAGAAATTGCACGCTTGTAAAATAATACAAGTGTATTATCTTAAAATTGTTTCTTGCATAAATCAAATTTTAAATTGATATATTAATTTATAAATAAATTGCAGAAAAACGCTCTTATTAATGAGACATTCCTATAAAAAAATTTCTGCAAAAACTGTTTTAAAATAACAGAAGTATATTATCTTAAAATTTTTTCTTGCATAAATCAAATTTTAAATTGATATATTAATTTATAAATAAATTGCAGAAAAACGCCCTTATTAATGAGACATTCCTATAAAAAATTTCTGCAAAAATTGTTTTAAAATAACAAAAGTATATTATCTTAAAATTTTGTCTTGCATAAATCAAATTTTAAATTGATATTTTAATTTATAAATAAATTGCAGAAAAACGCCCTTATTAATGAGACCTTCCTATAAAAAATTTCTGCAAAAGCTGTTTTAAAAAAATCGTAATTGGAACTTGTAAAAATATTGATGAATATTTTAATAAAATGAAAATAAGAGAAAATGATATATATTTTTTCGCTTCTAAGCGCATAAATGTCACTAATTAAATTTATATCATTATAGGATAATTTCTACGTGCAAAGTTTTAATGAAACATAAATCAATACATATGTATCATCTTTTATGTGGATATCTTTATTATAGAATAAGAAGATAATGAAAAGTACTGCTTTTAAATGATAAAACCAGAATTTTAGATTAAATATTAATTAAATCATTCGTAGTCTATAACTTTGCTGGTCACTAAAGAATGGTTTTTTTCACAACATTAAATACTGTGCTTGTCTGATATGCATATGTAATACTAAATACAGTAATACGAATGTATTGGGCGCAAGGTCACAGATTTACTTCAAGTACATTCATGCGTTTTGCATCACATAATCTAAATGCAAATTAGAGCAAGCGACATTAACTGAAGCTACGAATGGTGCAAAATAAAAAAAAAAACTCGACTCAAAATTTATGCACTTGTTAAATTACTTTAGCAAATAAAAAATAATACAATTATCATAAGTTTGCAGTTTGTTATTGCGCGAAAATTACACGAATAAATAAAAATAATTATGATCCGCAAAAAATTATATCATTTTTATAAGATTTAGAAAACTCTCAGTAACAATGTGGTATAAAATAATTAAGTAAGCTGAAACTTTACAAGTGAATGTCTGATGGTAAATTTCTCAGGCTGCCAATGCTGCGAAAGATACACTGTGTCCTTATCGCGATATTAATATACGACGACAGGAATGAAATTCGCATGGCTCGGCAAAAGCTGAGAGCTGTATCGCTTATTTTTTTCGTTCGGCTCGACTGCACACACGCCGATCATAATTAAGAGGTGATCTCAAGCCGCATATCTCTCTCAATCTCTCTTCTATAAATGCATTCAACTCCTGTGCGCTTTAAAAACACATATTCGCGCATGTAAGCATCGATAGAATATATAAGAATCCAATAGAAAGGATACAGATGCATGTCAAACGATGGTATGCATGCAGCTAATCTCATAACGTATGTTATATGAAAGAACTGCAGCCTCTGAGAAAAAAAAGTGAATAGGAAGAAAAGTTATTACATAAGTAAAATTTCTAATCTGGCACCAGGCGGAAAGTATATCTCGACAGTTCATGTTTTTAAACTCACTATACATGTATTATTCAGCAACATTTATACGAAATATATAAATAAGAAAAATTAACTTAAACTTAAACTTTTTTAATTTAATAATTATTTTTCATTTTTATAATTTAATAATTAATTTATTACTTATTAATTAATTTATTACTTACATATATAATTATTTTAAGTTAATAATTAACTTAAAAATTAACTTAAACTTTTATAATTTAATAATTATTTTTTATTTTTATTTTATAATTTATTTATTACTTATTAATTAATTTATTACTTATATATATAATTATTTTAATTTAATAATTAACCATTATAACATTTTTGCGGAAGGAAGATTAACTGATTCTAAATTTTTCGATATATATTGCTTCTTAATCCCACTGATAATAGATTCGAGACTAATTAAAGGCATTTTTAGCCTCATATAATATTCCATTAATTTAGATTTAATTGAGCCAAATGTCGGAAACACATTGTGTTACACGATCTTACGGGTTATTACGATCTACGTAATTTCCGCAAAAATTTCATATGGGAGCGCGCCGTTTCTCACACACAGAGTAAAATATTCCCTCATCGGGAAGATGTGCCAGGAGGAAAGCCGGTGGGACTGTCGGATAGAAATTTAACGTGGTATCGCAACGTTATCTTATTAACCTAGTGAACATTGTATGCACACGCGGATCCTCCGCAACTGTCAGACACGCATGAACGCGGCGATTCAATTATGAGAGCAGCGAGAAACAATCTCGGTCAAGCTGTCTGCGCTTGTATATATATGCCAACGGATTATCGTTTTTAATTAATGGCGTTCATGAATATTACCCATCGCGACCCGACATTTCATATCACGGTATTCATTCATGTTTACGCTCCGGCTTGGGAACTTTTCTACATCGAACAATATCCCATAAAGAGTACGCGATTAGTCATCATTAATTAGAGATATAATCCGGATCTCTCTCACGCGGATTGTTTGGAGAACGAATTCACATGCCAAGCGAATCGTAATATGTGCGAGTGTAGCCCTATTCAGCAAAAATGAAGACACTTCCAGCAAAAACAATGCAAATTTTAAATGTATAATCGATTAAAGCTTTTTATCGATGTAATTAGCTGATTTATATAAAAGCAATAAATCTAGGCGATATATCATAAATTTTATATTCTACGTCTGTCAGTCTTTTTTATCAATGAAATTCATAATTAAACTGATTTTTTTAAAATCAGTTTAATTAATAAAAATCAGTTTCTAACGATTTTAAAAATGTCTTCTTTTCGCATTCACACGTAAGCAGACAGATGTAAATTTATGAACGAAACGGGAGAACGAAAAGAGGAGAAAAAACATAGTACAAACTAAAAGAAAACCTTTAACTTAATATTCACAGAGGTGTCGTGAAATGGCCACCGTAAGAAAGTCGAAAAACGAGTTATTGGCGACTCGACGTCACGTCGAATAACGATCATTTTTATTGAGGTTTATAAGACATACAGTCGGTCAAAGGTATCGTCGTATTTTCGTCCGAACGGTGGAACACCCGGTCGGAAATATTTAATCGACAGAGAAGAGCTACAGACATTCCAATCACCATTCGTAGGCTCGACTCGAAAGATGCTAATATAAGCATAGAATATATAATATCCGGTGTTTTTTATCTTCAATAAATAAATATTTACTAAAATTATATTTAATAAATTTTTATTTATTTTTTTATATTTAATAAAATTATTAAATAATATTTTAATTACATTACATTACATTTTTCTCTTGATTTTTATCAAATTTTATGTTCAATATAATAAATTTAACAAATATTGTATTTTAACATCTAAAAATTACCAGGACAATAGCTGTTGATTTTTCACATATTATCCAAAATTTGAAAATAAATTAAATTAATATAAATATTAATTAATACATGTATAAAATATGTAAAAAATACAAAATTGAAATAATAACAATAATGTTTATTAATGCAAATACATTTTCACGTTGATGTTAAAATAATAATCGCTTTTCACGGAAGAAAGAATCAACATACATGGCTCATTTGACAAGCACGCGCTAACGCAGACATCCATCCGCTGGCTCTTAATAACAAACCGAACGAAACGCATTTCGCCAGTGTTATTTATTTCGCAGAAGCGTGTGGAAATCGGCGATTCGCGCCGAAGAGACGAAGGTGAATATATAAACGTCAACTGCAGAATAAAAAGAGAAACGGAAGAGAGGGTCGCGCGAGCCGCCTCGGGAATCGTTAGGCGTATGTTTCTAATTGGCGCTAAATAAAATTTTTTCCCTTCCCCTTCGGAATCTGCCAATCCTCCTGTCCGGCTTCCTCGAACAGACCTATTACTGTACGACAATATTCGCGCTGGCAATCAGCACGTCGGTGCGAGAGGACAACGGTTACGTTCGCGGACGCTTCATTATGCATGGCATCGACGACCAAGACGAAGACGTCGCGTCCTCGCATCCTCGCTGCTCTCGACTCAACACTAACGAGGGGACTTACTCTCTTTGACCGAGGTACTAACGTCCGCAAGACATGTCCCAGACACTGGTCATCGAATTATCATCGGGTAAATAAAAATCGGCTCTATTTGCGCGAGGCAACAAACTACTGGATGCGCTTTGCATTTGTATAATTTCTCTAAAATATATTTAATATAAAATATTTAAATAAAATTAATATATTAATATAAAATATTTAAATTAAAATGCAATATTTAAATAAAAATATTTAAATATTGCACGTGTAATATATATATATATTTAATATATGATTTATGCAAGTTTAAGTTATATAAATAGAGCTCTAAAATAATCTTACGTAATTTACTATTAAGGATTAATTTTTTCCCACAAATGATCTGTCAAACTAATTTTTTAAGCTATCCTTAAATTTCTTGAATTGATTTTTTGGAGTATTTTAATCATGCTCCAAAAGTTGATATCTTGTGACTCGGTACTCTTAAAAAAAATCGTCGTCATAACTGTGAAACTAAGATAAAACATCCGGCGATTTACATAAATAGAGCTCTAAAATAATCTTACATTACTTACTATTAGAATTAATTTTTTCCTACAAATGATCTGTCAAACTAATTTTTTAAGCTATCCTTAAATTTCTTGAATTAATTTTTTGGAATATTTTAATCATGCTCCAAAAGTTGATATCTTGTGACTCGGTACTCTTAAAAAAATCGTCGTCATAACCGTGAAACTAAGATAAAACATCCAGCGATTTACATAAATAGAGCTCTAAAATAATCTTACATTACTTACTATTAGAATTAATTTTTTTCCACAAATGATCTGTCAAACTAATTTTTTAAACTAACCTTAAATTTCTTGAATTAATTTTTTGGAGTATTTTAATCATGCTCCAAAAGTTGATATCTTGTGACTCGGTACTCTTAAAAAAAATCGTCGTCATAACCGTGAAACTAAGATAAAACATCCGGCGATTTACATAAATAGAACTCTAAAATAATCTTACATTACTTACTATTAGAATTAATTTTTTCCCACAAATGATCTGTCAAACTAATTTTTTAAGCTATCCTTAAATTTCTTGAATTAATTTTTTGGAGTATTTTAATCATGCTCCAAAAGTTGATATCTTGTGACTCTTAAAAAATCTTGGTACTCTTAAAAAAAAATCGTCGTCATAACCGTGAAACTAAGATAAAACATCCGGCGATTTAATAATTCCGTAATAGCCAACCGGTCCGTCAGTTTATTGGGCACTTCTCGGCTCCTGTTACCGTCCGGAGCGGAAATACTTGCGAAACGTAGCCGTAAGCCCGTCTTCCCTCATGAGAACGAATGAAACCGTCTCGCGTAAGGTAAGGTATTCGCAAATAACACGTTCCCGAAGGGTTCGGAAGGTTCTGCAAACATTTCAGGCACCGCTCTCTTATCCCTGCGCGATATTTCCAGGTCTGAAAAATTTCTCAGTCCTTAACCTTTGCATTCTTCCATACGTGTTCAGAGAAATTGGATTTTAGGAAAAGGATTCTGCAAATTAAAATCTCTACGTGCAAGGAAACAATTTTTGAACAGCAATAATAAAAATATCCGAAAAATTAATTTAAAAAATTTAAGAATAGCTTGCAAAATTAATCGATCGAAGATTATTTTAAAAAATTGATCGTTGGTAAATAATCCAAGATTATTCAAAAGCTTCATTTATGCAAAAATTAAATTAAAAAATTAGTATATATTTAAATATTTTTCAGAGAAATTGCTTGTGCAAAGTGCATCCATCTTATTTAAATGCATACAACCGTCACATGATTATGAAACTTTCAACCTGAATAAATTTTCAACATAAATTTAAAGTGTTAGACAAAGAAAAATACATCGCATACTTAATATCAGCGTTCTCCACTTTGTCAAATAATTTTAATACAAGGAATCGTATCGAGGATCGATACCTGGACGAATATTCATTCAATCATCGCGACGCGCTGTCAATCAAACAGCTGATCCGCAGCAGCGCACCTACAAGTACGATACGATTATCACTCACGGCGGCAAAGACGAACGAAGGAGAGAGGAGCATTAATTCTGCAACATATTTTGCCACCTCAAAGCCACCGAGGCGACTCACCGAAGCATCGCAGCGTGCAACCACTCGGAACCAACGTCATCACGCATCGGTGACGAGACGGTAGCGATGACGAGTCGAGCGACGATAATTATTAGAACAGCATTCGTTGCGCGAAGGAGGCGGAAAAAGAGAGGCACGAGGGGAGAGGGATAGGGATGAACCCTCCTCACCGCCCGAGCCGCCGCGCGAGACAAGTGGTGGAAATGAATATTGTGCGCGGGCGAGGCGCGCACAGAGAAGAAAGAAAGAAAGAAAGCAAGAAAGAGCGAACGTCGGACGGGTCCGTGCCGCTCGAATCTATGCGGATGTTGCGGAGGGAGCGAGAAGAGACACTAGGAGGAATAAAGAGCGCGGGACCAAAGGGCAGGAGGCCGGGGGTGGGAAGAAGAAAGAGGGACCAGAGAGAAAGAGAGAGAGAGAGAGAGAAGCAAACGACGGGTTCGTGTGACAGAAGGAGCTACTCCCTCGACCGAGAGCGACGAGGACGGACGCGCGCGTCCCGTCCTCCCCCCTCGCCACCCCCTGCTCGCGTCCCGGTGCGAGAGAGCGAGAAGGTGGACGGCGGAGGGGTACCGATTACCGGTGAAGGGAGGCACGACGGGGACCAGAGCCCGGCGCATGCGCGACGGGCGTGGGAACGCGCGCTCATGCCCAGACAATCCCCTGCTCCCTCCCCTCTCTCTCTTTCTCTTTTCGCGCCGCTGCTTCCGTCTCGCTCGCACCACGTCTCCCTCCGGCTCGCGCCCTATCCTTCCTCCAGCGCTGTCCCTCTCTCTCTCTCTCTCTCTCTCTCTTTCGCTCGCTCGCTCCCGAAGGGGGTCCGCGCCACGCTCTCTTACCCCCCTCGCCCCTTCCTCCCCGTTGCGGGGACGCACCAGGGCGAGGATCGCCGACCGAGAGCGCGCGATCCAAGGCCCTTCGGGCGCGCGTTGTTACTCGTTCAGGGGTGCTCAGTATCTGGGTGATCGCCAATGTAAATAAAGATAATACTTGGCGTACGATAATACCGCGCGTAATTGCGCGGCATACCGAATATAATTGCGCCGGCTTTTCTAGCGCTTCAATTATGCCGGCGGCCGTAGCCGGTATGTGACTCGCGGATGACAGTAAAATACTGCCGGTGCGCGCACACCGCATATGTTTCTCTCTGCTTAAAACATCCGTTTTATCAACGGCTAATGAGGGGACGTCATTTAACGCGGACAATTTTTATTATATCGGCGCGGCACGTTTGATTTATGCGATTCGAGTTTCGTATTGAACGAATACAGATTTGCGCGAATATGTATAATTAAATGTAATAATAAAAGAATAAAAAGAATTTACATAGTGTTTTAAATATTCGAATTTAAATATAATTTGTAAAATAGTCTTTGTTTGATTTGTACGAGTAGAATAATAATAAACATAAGATTTCATTATCCAATTACACATTTTAATTGCAAGTTCAAAGAAACCGAAAATACCCGATAATTGTTTTTTATTTTAGAATTAAAATATTTTTAGATACAATTTTAAAATAAGTTATTGTCCATGATTTCTTGAAAATGAATAAAATATATTTTAATATATTTTGAACTTAAGAAAAGTTTCATATTTTTAATAAATATATTTTAAAATGATTATGTATTGAATAAAGTATTAACATTTAATACCGACTAAATAGTCAGGAAATTTTGACACTATCTAAGTTCTAAAAATATTACAACTATCAATATTATATGTATACAAAAGTTGTATTATTTTAATATAAAACACGTGCATTATTATTTAAATATAAGAAAAATATTTTAATATAAAATAATGGGAAAAATAAAACTAATAGAAAAGAAAAAAATAAAATCAATAAAATACATAAGATTTTAAGATTTAAATATTAATTAAAGCAAAAGAATAAATTCTTAGAAGACATTTTTAAATTCTTAAGTTATTAAAAACATAATGTTCAGAATTTCAAAATTAAAGCTGTCAAAATTCAAAATAATTGTATATAAAAATAAAACTATCAATTTTTTAAAAAAATCTAAAGCAATCTAATTCCCTGATTTTTCAAGGTGGAGCAAAAATTCCTGAGAAAATGTCAGGTGTCTTCAAGAGTATACGCTCTTTTTCCCAAGAGTATACGCTCTGCAGATCTTGTTTCGAAAATAGCAGATGATTCTACAAGTAGACTCGAAATCTCGTAGTCGATCGACACGCGCGATAGATTGCTCGATGCAGTCCAATCCCGATCGCGCGCGAGCAAATCGTACGCAACGCGTGCACACGCGTGCTACGAGCGGCGACACGCGCACGCACACAGACACGCACATGCTGCGTATCGTGCCGGTGCATGCTAATGCATAACGGCGCGCGCACCGGGGGGATGCGCGAGGTGTTCGGAGGAGCCCGAAAAAAAAGGACACGTATTTTGACAGGGCACTGTAACCTTCGTCATCCGTCGTCGATTCCTTCTCTTTGGGCCTCGCGAGGGACCCGAGGAACTCGTAGAACAAAGAATATCGCCCTTTGCCCTTCCGAGGTTCACGGTCGCCAATGAATGTGTGAAGCTGCGACTTTAAATTAGAAGATTACTCGAATATCGAATTTAATACAGGTGCAATTTTCCATGAAATTTTGTTAATTTAATAATTTATTTAAATGATTATTATTTATTTAATTAATTATTTTGTTATTTTAATCATTTTCAAATATACATGATACGTTTTCGACTGAACTGAGGTTGTTGTTCTGTAAAAGTTTCAGTTGATATAAATTAAATGCAATTCTCCCCTTAAATTTATATTAAAATATTGTAGAATAATTGCAAGACATTTTCGCAAATTTAAGTATTATATTTATAACGTTTATATCTTGAAATTTTTATATTTTGTACGATACAACAATCATCCAATTTTAGATGATGGTTGTAAAGATGAACGCGTCCTCGCACAATATAAAGAAAAGATCACGTATTCGTGAACCGTAAGATACGAGATGGATTATTCTTCTGATTAGTTCCGCGATTTGCTACCATGGCGTATATCCCATTCAATAGAGCACCCAGGGGGAACGGATTAACTTTTTATCGCTCCGATATAAGAGTAATCTCCCTCCGGGAGTGCCGTGGTGACTCTTTCATGCATTCCACGACCGGTGAAAAAGTCGATGAGGAATGGCGTTACTGTATCCGTAATCTACGTAAATCGCACCAACCGACGTGGCAGACCAATAATTTCCCAGCGAACGAACGTAAAGCATCTCGCTACGCCGGTAGAACAGATGGCAATGATTACTACTAATGACAGCCATCAATTCACGGCGCATTCGTGCGACCAGAAGCTACCGCGTGCGATTGTGTTTGCGTGTGTGATTGTGGCTGCGAGGAACCAGCTTGGTGACATTAAATGCCGACGGAAGCGACATGCAAAACGCGATTTTGGCACTAATAAAAAAATGTCCTGAGAAAAATTGACAGAAGTGGAGCGTCTTTCATCTGCGAAAAAAGTACGTAAATATATTTCATTTTCGTGATTGTAAATTCGATTACAATTTCCAATGCAACAAATGATTCAGATTCAATTTAATTTAAAAAAAGGTATATTTTAAATTGAAGTAATCAATATTATTTTCAATTTTATTAATCAATGTTTAATTTTAGAAAAATATATTACCGAAAATTTTTTTTTACTTGCATTAAAGCAGTTCAATATTTGCATTATGCGTGTGCAAATTAATTAGAAAAAACAAATTGTTTGCATTCATGTTGTATATCGGAGCTGCATTCTTTTTAGAAATGATGATTAATAGTTTTAAAAGATTCATGAATGTATAGTAATTAATAACAAGATATTGAATATTACATCAATTAAAAAATATTTGCAAATAAATAACAAATAAAACCTTGATATAAATAAAATATATACAAAAAAATAAGTACATATAAAATAAATAACAAATATTTGAAAATAAATTTGTGATAAATACAATAATAAATTCTACCAAAAAGTAAATTTATTTTGCAAGAATCTAATGTATATAATTATATACGTAATTATACACGTAATTAGGTACGTAATAAAAACGTAAAAGATTGTTCAATTTTCTAGATTGAATAATAAATATTACGAATATCGATGATGGACGTGTGGATACAAGGAATGGACGATCATTCTTTTGCGGCCATGTGGGATTTAGGATACATTTACAACAGGATCGCCAGCGATGTGTGCACGCTCACAATAGTTAGTCGAAGGGTTACGGGCATATCGCCATCCATCATCGCGCATATGCTGTTCCCTTCGACCAACCCTTAAGGGGCGAAGTGAAAAATTTCGCGGGTTAACGGTGCGTCACAGCTGCGTTTCAACTGAAAACACGTTTTTCATTTCAGAAGAAAGTTAATATTCTCCAAATATTTAAATTGAGATTCTTATTTCTTGTATCAAATATTACATCAATTGTGAAACAAATATTTGCAAATAAATAATTAATAAAATAAATAATAAATAAAACACATAAATAAAATATAAAATATAAAACACATAAATAAAATATAAAATATATATAAAATAATATGTATAAAATAAAAAATGTTTGGAAAAATAAATTTGCGATAAATATAATAATAAGTCCTATCGAAAGGTAAATTTATTTTGCAAGAATCCGAAATATATAATTTGTAAATGTGAATAACACGTTGCGGAAATAGAAAAATAATATTATTTTTCGTTAGCAATCCATTCGATGAGAAAAATGTGTTTGATTTAGATCCGACTGCGAGAGCCACGTGTTTCGCCACGTGACCTGTCCACACTTGATACTTCAGCGTACAAACGCATGAGCGCGCCCACAAAGAGATACTACACGTTGCATTTAATGAAATCCGCGTGTAAGATTTAACATGGGGATTTGCACGTGTGAATGTATCTTACCACGCGTACAAATGCGTCTGCGACAAAGGGTTGTCATTATATGCAGAAACTTTTATTCCTTCGGGATGGCTTTAACTAGCCATATTGTCAAGTGGCTCAAATTTGTTATCATTTGGATTGCGTATTTTATACAAAATTTATATAGGAAGTTCACAAATTTGTAATATATTATAAATTATATATTATATGTTATTAATATATATTTATATATTATTAATAATATATTATATATACCAAATTTATACAGAAAGTTCACAAATTTATAATATTAAAAAAAAATATCCAATTTTATATCCATGATATAAAATTTTTATTTCTTTATGAATTTATTTTTTTGAATACTTAATATTTCTAAATTAATATATTCGAAGCGATAACGAGAGAAGACTGCGATAAAAAGAGACGGAATAATTTCCAAAGTATTTTACAATTAATTCAATTACGCGAACGAGTATATCGCTACATGATTAGATAGAAAGGGTTCTCTCGTAATAACGTTATATCGCGCAATCGCATAAATTGCATCCGCGTTAACACCGAGAGCGATATCGAGGAGCGTGGAACGAGGATGAAACAAGAGTACAAAGTATAACCGGGAGCGTAGAGCGCGAAATCTGTCCAGAGGCTGAGGACGCCGGAGGTCGTCGGGGCACGTAACGGTATTAATCCGAGGATTGCAATTAATTCTGATACCGCGAACGTAGTTGCAGTAGTGCGGCACGTCGCCGCGAGCCGCGGCTCCGTATCTTAGATTACGCGAAATGAGATAGCCGCGGCAAATCGCGTAAAACAGGCCCGCATATCTGTAACAAGTCCGAGAAACATTGCCGCAACATATTCGAAAACAAGGTACATTCACACGTCAAACACGCATGCTGCGTATGTATTCACGCATCCGCAATCCTAACTCTCGATGGAGTCCTTAACGCATAGTGTATTATTTATTATATTTACTAAATTTATGTCTCGGAAATTTATTAGAGAAATTTACTATTGTTTCTTTCTTAATTATTATATCATTTATTTAATAATAAATAATACAAAACTAAAATAATAAAATAAAAATTATTTTTTTCTTCATTATTACATTATTTATTATTAAAAAACAATTAAAATAATAAGAGATAAAATAATAGAATTAGAATAATAGAAGCGTCTAGTAAATTTATGTATCGGAAATTTATTAGAGAAATTTACTATTATTATTTTTTTCTTAATTATTATATCATTTATTTAATAATAAATAATGTAAAACTAAAATAATAAAATAAAAAGCGCCTAGTAAATTTATATATCTAAAGGAATCGACATCGCAACCTGTGGCGCCAGGTAATAATAAACGTTCTCGGGTTTACGCCACTGTTCGCAGAAAGCTAAACTGTTTACGTGTGCGCATTTATACCTGATACAACAAAAAAACCTATGAAGGAAGAACAGAGGCGTCGAGCTGACTGATACAAAAGTGAAACCTACGAGGACCCGAAGAGAGATAAAGGTAATTTAGATGCGTCGTTGGATCACAATTGCCGACTATTACCGCTATTACCAGGATCCCGAACCATCTTGTTTCATCCCACGCCATTCCGTTGATATTACATCCCGATGCGAGCCTAAAGCTACGTCATTTCGCGCGCGATCGTGGCTGCGAATGCAATCGGAGACACATCGATTTCGATCCAAAAAAAAAGCTCGAGCGAGTCTTGCCCGGCTCTGACCAACGTCACGATGACCGTAGACGAAATCTCTCGAGACACGAAGAGACGCGAAGATTTGCAGGAACCCGCGGCTTCGCGCGGAACCAAAGACGTCATTATTGCAAACTTGCGCGCGTTTCTGTCGAAGCGTGCAAAACTCGATTCGCCAAGCGACCGGTCCGGTAATGCCTTGCGCGACGTGACGACGTCACGCTCGTCCCGAGTTAAACGTAGTACTCTAGGAACGGGATATCCGATTGCTAAATCACCCACGACCTGTCAGTTAAGATGTCATCCGCAAATCTCTCGAGAAAGATAAATTTCAAACTAAAAATTAACAAATTGAATAAAAAATCACAACAAAATTTTATTGACTGTCAGTCTTTGATTGTCATTTCTCATCATTGGCAGATTTATTCGCAGCCGACAATGATTTTCATACATCGAGGATAGTTTCCTCTCGAGTATTACGCTACAATATCCGATTGCTAAATTACCCATGACCTGTCAGTTAAGATGTCATCCGCAAATCTCTCGAGAAAGATAAATTTCAAACTAAAAATTAACAAATTGAATAAAAAATCACAACAAAATTTGATTGACTATCAGTCTTTGACAGATTGTCATTTCTCATCATTGGCAGATTTATTCGCAGCTGACAATGATTTTCATGCATTAAAAATAGTTTCCCCTCGAGTATTACGCTACAATATCCGATTGCTAAATCACCCATGACCTGTCAGTTAAGATGTCATCCGCGAATCTCTCGGGAAAGATAAATTTCAAACTAAAAATTGACAAATTGAATAAAAAATCTACAAAATTTTATTGACTGTCAGTCCTTGACAGATTGTCATTTCTCATCATTGGCAGATTTATTCGCAACCGACAATGATTTTCATGCATTAAGAATAGTTTCCCTCAGTATTAGCTCATATCCGATTGCTAAATCACCCATGACCTGTCAGTTAAGATGTCATCCGCGAATCTCTTGGGAAAGATAAATTTCAAACTAAAATTGACAAATTGAATAAAAAATCTACAAAATTTTTTGACGTCGCCTGACAGATTGTCATCATCATTGGCAGATTTATTCGCAACCGACAATGATTTTCATGCATAGAATAGTTCCCCTCAGTCACATCAGCTAACCCCCGGTTAATGTCATCCGCGAATCTCTCGGGAAAGATAAATTTTAAACTAAAAATTGACAAATTAAATAAAAAATCACAACAAAATTTTATTGACTGTCAGTCTTTGATTGTCATTTCTCATCATTGGCAGATTTATTCGCAGCCGACAATAATTTTCATGTATTAAGAATAGTTTCCTCTCGAGTATTACGCTACAATATCCGATTGCTAAATCATCCATGACCTGTCAGTTAAGATGTCATCCGCAAATCTCTCGAGAAAGATAAATTTCAAACTAAAAATTGACAAATTGAATAAAAAATCTACAAAATTTTATTGACTGTCAGTCTTTGACAGATTGTCATTTCTCATCATTGGCAGATTTATTCGCAGCCGACAATGATTTTCACGCATCGAGGATAGTTTCCCCTCGAGTATTACGCTACAATATCCGATTGCTAAATCACCCACGACCTGTCAGTTAAGATGTCATTTGCAAATCTCTCGAGAAAGATAAATTTCAAACTAAAAATTAACAAATTAAATAAAAAAATCTACAAAATTTTATTGACTGTCAGTCTTTGACAGATTGTCATTTCTTCATCATTGGCAGATTTATTCGCAGCCGACAATGATTTTCACGCATCGAGGATAGTTTCCCCTCGAGCATTACGCTACAATAATGTTAGCCGTTAGGAAATCATGCTCTGGCCGCGTTCATTACCCTGTATTTCGAGCGGGTGATCGAAGGAAAGCGGTACGATAATTTTCCAATTACCCATGACGACCGCGAGCCCTTCGGCGCTCACGTAGTATCGACATCGATCGCTTCGATCCGGCGTGAGAGTGCAACGGTGAAGAGCAATGAGCCGAGAAGTCGCCGAGGAGACGAAATATGAACACCGATCTAAAGCAATTGATCATCTGAATAATTATTGACGTAACAAAGATATGACTGAAATAAATCTGACTTAAGTTTTTAAATCCGAAAAAATTCGACATCAAAAATACTATTAATTAAATTGTACGATAAATTATCATAAATATATATTATATAATGCACTTTTATATGTGCGTATAAGTGTATGTGGAGGTAAATCGAATAATTATATAATAATATATTTTAGATTTTATATAATAAATTTTTTCAAAGATAAAAAAATCATATAAGATATTTAAATCATTGATAAATTAATAAAAATAAATCAAATAAAAAATAGAGAAAAATTTATTTTCAGTAAATGACGCGATTTAAAACCTGTAATTTAAATCCTATTTAACACTATATGATTTAGAATTATTTAGATAATCAATACTGCGATCAAAAAACAAAAATGCGAAGCAATTCTTTATCGAATAGATTCAAAAGTGTGTAAGTGCAATGCGTCAAAAAAATTGTACGACAAGAAGTTCCTTCGATTCACTTGCACATTAAGAATTTTTTTTTATACATTAGTAAATGTTTTTTTAATAAATATTTCTACATCTAATTAATAAATTTAATTTGAAAAAAATATTAATGAATTTCGTAAATATATATTTTTATCGCTTTGTTACTGCAATATTTAATTCCCTCTAAAATGATCACGTATGTACTAAAATATCTAGAGGATCTAGAAAAAAAATATCCCAGGCCCTCGAAAAAATTTGATTATTTATAAAAGACACCGCGATTTTCTTGAGCGACGCGAATTTTTTCAGATTTTTATGCGATTTTACATTGTGGAAGATGAGACTCTTTCAGTCCTCCGTATCCTTCTTCCCTTCCTTCCTCTTTGTCTTTTCCATAGTTTCTTATCCTTTTCGCGTGGGAGGCGGCGAAACGTCCGGTTCTCTCGCCTCCTCCTTGTCTTTTTCCCCTTCTACCTTTTCTGCCCCTCTCAATATCTCTTTTTATCCCCTTCCACTGGATCCAGTCGTGGATCGCCAACTCGGTGTGTAAAGATGCGTGCTATATAATGCCATGTAATGCTACGCGAGCATTAACGAACGAATCGGTTCGTTGTAATATATAATGATAGTGAAAGAGATTGTGAAGCTCTACGAATAAAATCATATATTTTTAAATATAACAATTTTTCCATTAATAAATAAATACATATGAATCTAATGATTTTTTTCGAACTTGCATTCTTTGATATTTATATTTAATAAATTAATATTTAATAAATTAAAAATAATTGTATAAATTCTCTTTACATTTTCTGCAAAAAATATATTATATCATACATATATTTAGATTAGATCATTTTTTTAATTATTTATTCATTTTCTTAATTTTTCTTCGATATTTTTAGAATTTGAATTGATTCGACATGCACGGAAATCAATCGAGATGAATTCTTTGCATTGATACAAAAGTATTTTGTTACTGATGCTCGCATATAGCATAAACGCGCCTTGAAGAGTCGCTTGCGGTCGAATCATTTCGCGCGCAATCGCACGATACGCATGTCGAACGATATGTACAAGCCGACAACGGGGGCAACAGGAATGCCGATTCGTAATTACAATAATGGGAGTGATGGGATATGGTTACTGCCGTGTGCTACTTACTTGCAATGCGACTCGCCGCGCGGCGATGACACGCAGAGTCCTCCATTTTTGCACGGGCTCGGCGAACACGACACGAAACCTGCAACAGCAACGAAAAAAATCGATTATTTTATTTGTATCATGCAGTATTGCAAATATTGCAATGCGATATATTATACATATATAAAATATTACAAATAAAATCTATAATAATGTAATATAATAAATATGTGATTGGTTATTTTATTTGTATCATATGCAATATTGTAAATATATTGCAATGCGATATATTATACATGTATAAAATATTACAAATAAAATCTATAATAATGCAATATAATAAATATGTGATCGGTTATTTTATTTGTATCATGTGCAATATTGCAAATATATTGCAATGCGATATATTATACATGTATAAAATATTACAAATAAAATTTATAATAATGCAATATAATAAATATGTGATTGGTTATTTTATTTGTATCATATGCAATATTGCAAATATATTGCAATGCAATATATTATACATGTATAAAATATTATAAATAAAATCTATAATAATGCAATATAATAAATATGTGATCGGTTATTTTATTTGTATCATGTGCAATATTGTAAATATATTGCAGATATATATTATACATGTATAAAATATTACAAATAAAATTTATAATAATGCAATATAATAAGTATGTGATCGGTTATTTTATTTGTATCATGTGCAATATTGTAAATATATTGCAATGCGATATATTATACATGTATAAAATATTACAAATGAAATCTATAGTAATGCAATATAATAAATATGTGATTGGTTATTTTATTTGTATCATGTGCAATATTGCAAATATATTGCAATGCGATATATTATACATGTATAAAATATTACAAATAAAATCTGTAATAATGCAATATAATAAATGTGATCGGTTATTTATTTGTATCATGGCAATACTGCAAATATATTGCAATGCATATATTATACATATATAAAATATCACAAATAAAATCTATAATAATGCAATATAATAAATTGTGATCGGTTATTTTATTATCATGGCAATATTGCAAATATATTGCAATGCGATATATTATACATGTATAAAATATTACAAATGGAATTTATAATAATGCAATATAATAAATATGTGATCGGTTATTTTATTTGTATCATGTGCAATATTGCAAATATATTGCAATGCGATATATTATACATGTATAAAATATTACAAATAAAATCTATAATAATGCAATATAATAAATGGATCGGTATTTTATTTGTATCAGGCAATTTGCAAATATATTGCAATGCGATATATTATACATGTATACAAATGGACTCTATAATAATGCAATATAATAAATATGTATCAAATATAAAAATATGCGATAATTTGGCGAAAATATCTGACTTGAATAAGAAGTGGAATTTTGTGCTTCAGTCCATTATAAGCCTGATATAAAAAAAACGCCGATGAAAATTCTGCCGTCTTTTACATGCAATGGATCCGCGAACGCGAAACCTCGATTATCGAGACCTCGTTGCAATTAAAATGCATGTTTGGAGCCATCGAGAAAGGGAACGCGGCGAATTCGCGAAGGAGAATCTTTGACACGCTGTGCAAATTGAACTTTCGTGTAGAGCCCGACGAAGAAGACGGAGATGTAGAGACGAAAAGACGAGGAGGGGAAAGACGACATTTCGTATTCCGAGGGAACCTTTAAGGAAGGGTTGAATATCGTTGCTTCTCTTGGCGTTACACGTTACCGAGGCAGAAAAGGACTCGAAAAGTGGACGAAACCACCCGCGCCGCGTATCCTGCTTACTCGTTCGACTCGGATAATTTCGTGATCCGCTCGAAAATTCGAAAGAGGCGACGCCTCGTGATGCTTGAAATTTATTCGACGTCCTTTCGTCGATATTTCACGCGAAAATGCGCAGTAAAAGCGTTTTACGACCCACGATATGTAAAAAAGGAAGGGAGAGAGATCGCGAACGTGAAATTTTTATCTTCCCCATAAAATGGAATATCGCGCCGAACACTTTCGCGTATCTGAAAGAAGAGTCGAGCGCGTAGAAGACGCGTTTAAAAGCTCGATTAATGTGGTCGGTGTGGCATATAATGCACTATGAACAGCTAATACAAGCACGCCAGCGCCTGCATAATAATAACGCAGCAAATAACCGCTTAGCGTGGACATGGCGAGAGTGGAAGCCTCGTCTACTGATATTTTATCAGCGTACACCGCGCATCGGAGGGCCACGTCGTTTACGTGACCTCTCTGATCGTGCAAGGAACTATCAACTTCCTACAAAATTCCCTCCGTATAAATTTGTAATTTTCAAAGTCATATCTAATGATGCTCGAGGCTACAAACAAGTTCATTCGTGTAATTATTGTAGAAAAATTAATTATTATCCATCGGCACGTCGTGTCATATTTTACTGTCGTAAATATTCACTTAACTCGACGTCCACACGCGTCATTAATGCTAGGCTCGCAGAGAAGGATGATTATCAATAGAGTAAAGCGTATGATGTAATGAGCACGAGGCTTCATGAAGTCGCGTGGGACGCAGAAAGCTGTCTTAACGTTTGAAAATGTCAGTAATGGCACACATTATTCGATCGTCACCTCGCTCTCACACGCGACATAATATGACCGAGAAGGCACGCGCGATGAAAATTCATAAAATTCGCCAAAAAACAAGTGGCAATTTCCATTACAATTTTATAGCAAGATGGATAATTTTATAATGATTTTAAAATTTTTATGTACATTTTTCCTTTTTTATTAAGAAATAATCTTAAACCGAATGACTAAATTAATTAAGTAGTATCAATATTAAATTAAAAAAATATATGTGCAAATTATATTTTTAAATATATTACTCTATAATTTATATATTTTATATATTATAATTTATATATTATAATTTATTAATTATGTATTATGTATTATATATTTTTTAATTATGTATTATTTATTTTTTAATTGTATATTTTTTTAATTATATATTATTTAATTTATAATTTTTAATTTATATGAAGAGATACTAAACGAGAGAGAGAGATAAGAGTGTAGACGGATTGAAGATGCTGTATAAATCTTTCAAGCTCCACTTATAATTTGGTATGCTGGTCGAAATTACGAATGATTATTGACCCGTCAGGGTTAACGGGACGATTCAATCTATTTGGCAGGACACGACGAGACGGCTCGACTGACAATGAAGTCGACTAGCTGTCAGCGTCGCGACGACAACGAGAGCGAAGACAATCAGCTGGACGATACGTCGCAAACGCTCGCGACCAAGACGGATGAGATCAGTTAAACCAAACTGTCTTCGTGACAAATCCTCCGTTTCCTCTGTCGCTTCGCGACTTTGTTCCTGTCGTCGACGCACTTGCGTGCTACGCACGCTCGCGCTCTCGTTCACGATTAATTCCGTAATTCGTTACGTGGGACGAGCAAATCGCCTCTCTCTCTTTCGGTGTGATTCGTCGGGACTTCCGGTCGCCGACACGCGCGATTAACCGTCCCAGCGATGTTAATCGGCAACGAAATTGAAGCCGGACTATTATGTCATCTATTATTACGATTATAATAAATTTCGCATTTAGTTGCTTCTTAATTATATCAATCAAGATGAAAGATATCTTGAACTTGAATATTTTTTTTATGTCAAGGTTGTTTACGAAGTTGGAAAATGCACCAAAAGCACCTAAAAATTAATCTTTATAAAAAATTTTTAATATGCTTTTTTATCAAAAATATATTTCGAAATAAGAAATATTTCTTATACTTAACCAAAAAATTTAATTTTTACACCATAAAAATTAATCTTTATAAACAATTTTTAATATGCTTTTTTATACTTTATTTTTTATACTTTATACATGTATGTAATTATTTTCCACAAAATTTTTATTTTGTAAATTATATGAATACACGATGAACTCGTAGTGAAATATGGATATTTTGCATTTGAAAGCGGCATTGATCGCTTTGATTATTTAATGTGTTTCTTCATCCAAAATGAAATGAAATTAGAAACACAAGGAAGCGAGAGAACGAGTTATTAAAGAAAGATCGTTGTATAGAACGAATATTTAATTACGGCGGTTGCGTAATCACCATGGTATTTTCACTTTCAACCTCCGGCGAACAGCTGTACCATCATATGTGCTCGCACAATAATCTGCATTATTTCAGGGAAAAATGAGTTTAATTGTTTCAATTCCAGAGTAAATTACCCCCGCGGTAGAAAGCCACTGTTGAATTATGCCTTCCTTCCTGCTTCGTAAAATTAATTTGCGCCAGTGCTAATAATGAAGCCTCCGTGCAATTTGTCGCAAATGCGGGGGACAGTTGTGTCACTTTATACATAATTATAATTATTATACTTGATAAAATTAATTTGTTTCAATAAATAATTCAAAATTATCTGTTTATAAAGAGACTAAAATATTTTTGAAAAGTTGTAGAAATCTAGTAAATCGAAAAGTAAAATTAATATCTCTTTAACATCGTGTGAAATTTTTATTTAAACAAACAGACGAATAATATCTTTTTGTTGCAATATATTTTAATAATAAAAAAATTATATTAATAAAAATACACATTTCTTAACAAAATATATCTGTCTTAAATTTTCACAATGCTCAGATTTTATTTTTCGATTCGCTGAACTCCTCTTAAATATCTCCGTAAATTAATAATCTCTTCATCTCTATCTGAATTGATCTATGTGGTTGAGATTAATATAAAATATAATTAAACTGCATTTCTCCCACGCTATATGAAACGCCTCGAGTTCCTAATTCTCATTATTTAAACGTTAATATCAAAAACATAATTAAATTACAATTAAATCATAATTAAATTAAAATAAAATTTTATATTGCGTTTTAGTTGATTAAATTAATATACCATCTTTTTATTTCTCTTTAATATTAAAGGGATATAAAATGTTTATCATCACCGTAATCTATAACATCTCAGGAATTCGCGATACGTTTCGCGAGAGCGAACAATAAAGTAAGAAATAATATAGGACAGCCTCTTGCGATAAAGCGCGATAATGAACAGTGCGGCGTAACTCGAGATTGGAATCGATTGCGCACACGCGGGTGCGTGCCATCACGCGTGTGTTGGAATTGCGTGTAGTTATGTGTATAGTTACGCGTATTTACATTGCGGAATCGTCTTAAGCTGCCGCGATGTTTTGCATCGCTCTTGAGATCGAATGCACGAATTCATGCATCATACGCTTATGTAAAACCCAATATTCTAACATAAATATACATATGTTAAATTAATTATTAAGTATAAAATTAATTTTCTCGTATCAAAAAATATCGCACGTTTATTTCAGTTGATTAAATTAATTTGTCTCTCTCTTATTTTTGTTCCCACTTAATATTATATAAATTAGTTACATATACGTACACATACGTAATATGTATATATAATACATAAATGTTATGCACTATTATTGCGAAAGTACACGTGATCTTTCTCTTTTCCGCGTGTTTCCTGCAGGAAGAAGGATCGCCGATGCATTGATCGATGAATCCCGCATGCAGTATGTGCAGTATGTTCCTGATATAAATCTGACAAGGAACGAGACTCCATTTTTTGCGTCGAGGCGGAAATTTACCGATCGTACGGTTTCTTGATTTTTAAAAACAAGTAATACAGAAATAAAGTACAGTTAAATATAATTACAGTTGTACTTAAAATAAACACATTTTATGATATATAAATATGTAGATTCTATACATCATTATATTTTGTATAGATTCCGCAGTGATCCAATTTCTATTTAAAGTGCTTAAAATTACTAGACTCAAGAATCTTCTCCCTCTGTTTTTATTTAAATTCACAACTTTAGAAATGGAATTATTACTTCTAATTCAGTAATTTAATTTTATTTTGTAGAAGAAATATATACAGATACTATTTTTGAAAATATTACCAATATATAAGTTGCATTGCAATATAAAATATAAAATTTTTAGAATATTTAAAATGCGGGAAAACATCATTAATTTTATTTATTTTCAGATAATGAGATAATGTGATATACCATAATTCTGGAATTTTTAGAATATTTAAAATGCGGGAAAACACCATTAATTTTATTTATTTTTAGATAATGAAATAATGTGATATACCATAATTCTGGATAATTTTTTTTCATTCATTTCTCTCGATATCATTTTTTTCATTCATTTCTATGATATCGATTATAATTTTCTGTTCTTCGCTACTTTTATTTCGAACTTGATTCATATCGAAAGTTGCAATTGCAAACAGAATATTCCTGGAATAATATCCAGCAAATAATCGAAATCCATCATCGTATATGCCGCACGTTCGAGGTAACAATGTCAAATACGGTGTCAATGCCATGAGATATAAACTCTTAGCCAGAGTGCATCAAAGCCATGTCTCTCTCCTGTCCTTTATATTCGCACGTGTCCCCTTTATTTTAAGAGAACAGAAGAGATATACTCTCAATCAGCGTGGGCGACGACTTCTCGCCCGCCGCGCGATGACTCCGCTCGATCCGCCCACGTGGAGATCGAGATCGATTCATGCCTCGTCCTATCATTTTTTGTAACCTCGCACGAACGTGCAAGAGCCCATAGTCTATCTGATATCGTTAAATCCTTATTACTTCTAATTCAATAATTTAATTTTATTACTCATTTTGTAGAAGAAATATACAGATACTATTTTTGAAAATATTACCAATATAAACTGCATTGCAATATAAAATATAAAATTTTTAGAATATTTAAAATGCGGGAAAACACCATTAATTTTATTTATTTTTAGATAATGAGATAATGTGATATACTATAATTCTGGAATTTTTAGAATATTTAAAATGCAGGAAAACACCATTAATTTTATTTATTTTTAGATAATGAGATAATGTGATATACCATAATTCTGGATAATTTTTTTTTCATTCATTTCTCTCGTTCTATGATATCGATTATAATTTTTTGTCCTTCGCTACTTTTATTTCGAACTTGATTCGAAAAATCCTTAACAGAATCTATATCCATTCCTCTAACAAATATTTAATTTTAATTATTAAATTAAAGTTTAATATTTAATTTTAATAATCAATTTAATTTAATTTAATTTAATTTAATTTTAATAATTAAATTTAACTTTAATATTTAATTTAATTTTATTTCTTCTAACAAATATGTTGAGAAAAAATATTTCTAATTTCTCGCAAGGTTGAGATTGTTAAAAAAGTTGGACAAGTCGAGTGCATCTTAGGAGTCATATTCAAAAGCCTAACAAATTGCGTTTGCACACTTGCGACGTGTGCCCTACGTGATGGAGATAGGTAGCATGAGGGGTCACGATCTCGTGGATTACGTAAGCCGGCCACGTGTGCATAACCCGTCAACATCGGCGCGACTCTCTCCTCCATCGGCCTAAGTTAGACGTGCGTTATACGGGTTCGCAAATGTGTTTTCGCGCTGGCAAATTCCCGAGACGAGCCCGATTCATCCTCGACGAAGAAGTGGAAGATCCACTTTTACTATTCGCGACCCAACAATTCAGAAGGTCGTTGCACCGCAACCTCGTTCGAAGTTGTTCGAGGTCGGGGGTTACACACGTCTCCCCTTTCTCCCTCCTCCGCCATCGTTAACCCGCTATTTACGACCGCTCGCGCTCGCATTTAATCTCCCGCTAAACATTTAAAAGCCGCGACACGCTTCCGATATCTCTCTTTTCCATTTTCTTCGTTTACTATCTTTTCGCTAGAGTTGTCAAAGTCGAAGCTTCGTTGCAAACGTTTGCCTGTGCAAATCGGGTGGGCCTCAAGCTTTCAAAATTGAGAATTTTTAATTCAAAATATATTAAAATATAATTTTCAAAATGTAACATTATTAGTGTCAAATAAATTTTTTTAGTTTAAAAAACTTATTGTAAATATATAGTTTTAAGTGGTCTTTTTAAGTAAATATATAGTTTCTAAGTCGGTCTTTCTTTTTTTTTTTTAGTCTAAAGTATGACATGCAAAAACTATCACTTTTATTACTTGTATTTGCTATGTAAAGTATCATTACTACTATAATGTTGCAAACGGCGAGTGAATATACAAGCTGATAAAGACTCCTTTCATGTCCTGACACTGCGATTGACCTGCCTCGCGTTCCCTCTACGAGAAACGTGGCTCGATGCGGAGAGATTGTTTGAACTTTTGCTTCGACAGCGCCTGCCATATCATGTAGGTTCAATTCTATAAGCTCGCGCCGATGAATGAAACTGTAAAGAAAATCCTCAAGGCTCCGCGACGGCCGAGGTTGACGCAGGAAAGTCAGTAATTCATCGTCAAGATGACAATTAAGAAAATGACGTGAAAGACACGTAGCAGACATTGTATATAAAGAAGTGTTATTAAAAAGTATAATAAGCCGAGCCATTAAATATAAAGGACTTAAAATTACCCGTATTTTTTTAATCACCGGTAAAATATAAAATTATCAACAAATATTAAAAACAAATCTATATCTATATTTTTATATTTTTATTTGTATCTGTACATTTAATTTTTTTATATATCACAATATGTGTATGTATGTGTAATTTATCACAATGCATGTATATACATATATACATATTCTGTGAGAAATAAAAAATAAATTTAAATATAGATATAAAAATAAAAATAAATTTAAAAATATAAAGATAAAAATAAAAATAAATTTAAAAATATATAAGAATAAAAAATGAAAATAAATTTAAAAATATAAGGATAAAAATAAAAATAAATTTAAAAATATAAGAATAAAAAATGAAAATAAATTTAAAAATATAAGGATAAAAATAAAAATGTAAAATCTATAAATTTGATATTTTTTAACGATTATATCATGTATTTTCTGTATAGCGGAAATATTTGTAAGGAATTCGCGATTTCATGTACCGCACTTACGGTATGTAACTACGATGACCGCGTAACGACGATTTATGATTCTCGGATTGACACAGTCAACGATATACAGCCTTTAATAACTCTTAATCAATAGAATAAATCATTAACCTATTATATCGCTAATATCTAGGAAGCTGTCGCGCCGTTTATCACAGTATTCCCCAATTAATATCTGTTAACAATCTGACAAGAGATAATAGCTTATAAATTTATACCCATATTATTGTAGCTAATTATGTCTGAGGAAAGCAAGCTAAATCCTCCTTTCTCCTCTTCTCCTATTAACATTATCTTCTTGCACAACATTATTTATTTTGCTTAAATTACTCGGAATCATTATTACCATATACAATGATAAATTTATTTACAATGATTTTGCTTTATTCTTGTTGCAATCGAGATATTCCTATTAATCGAGTATGCTCTCAACTTTTTTCTACACAGATTTAAAAATTTACATAATCCATCCGTCAGTTTATGCCTCAAAAACCGGACAAGATATCCTCCCACATCAGATATTTTACAGCCGTGTGTTAATCTGTCGTAAAACAGCATCCGTGAGATAAAAGATTCAAAAACACGAAAATTCCATTTCGGAAAATTAAGTTACGATGTTATCGAGCAAGATTAAAATACATCACCTTTTATTCAGAATAGATGACATTTTAATTTTATTAATTTAGAATTTTAAGGAATTTTAAGTTGACATTATTTCGAGTTAAAAATAAAATGGATTATATAAAGAACTGAAATCGCGAATTAACATTGATATATTTTTCACATCGTTTTCGAAAGTGCGCTCTTTTGAATCGTGAGATGAATCACTCTGCAATTCTTATCCCTAGATCCACGTCTTGTAAAAACTATATTTATCCTCTTTCGCAAAACTAGGTTTCTTTAATTTGCCTGGAGGTAACAATAGAGAATTGCATCGCATTATGACACTTTAAAGCACAGTTTTAAGCAGATAGCAACAGAAGCCACTCTTTATCAATAGTATGGGACACGTCATTAGCACAAATCGTCCCTCGGAATTTATCGGTCGTGTCAATCAGCGAGCTGCCGATGGTGGACACGTAAATTTCGTCGGTCGAGAAGAGAGCGGAACGACCCTTTCTTTCATCGAAGTGAGAGAACCTCGTGATCTTGACGGCGCGATCGAAGAAAAGGAAAATGAATGGTGCGACAGAGATGAAAAAACTGGTTTTACGAGCGGCGAGACTAGTTCCCTGCAATATTTCAGATGCATATTTTATTGAAAACGCTGCGCAAAATTACTGTTCACTAATGATATTGACGATGAGAAATGATATTATCCTAATATTTAGAAATGGCGTCTTTGTATGTATTTATTTATTTATTTATTAGCCAGGAAGAGAGAGATAAATCCCTTTTAATAAAAGACACAAAAGGAGAATTAAGATTCATCAAAGCTTATTTATATATATGATGTTTCTTTATAAGTGCGAAAAATTTTAGGAAATGATTCTTTGACGAAAATTAAGGGGAGTTTTTCATATACTTCTACATTTTTCTAAAAATGAGAGTAAATTAGATTTTTATTTTTTTCTCAAATTTGGAACAAGTTAAAGAAATGAAATTAAGTGGATATTTTCTGCATAAAAAGATTATTTATTAATATTTCTTTCAGTCTTCCGTATTGTTATAAGGGAAAGAAACTAGCAACCCCTATTCAATTTTTTATTAGAACTTTTTAATGTTTATATGAAAAACCTCCCTTAATTTTCGACAAAGAATCATCTCCTAAAATTTTTCGCACTTATTAAAAACCGCCTTATATATAAGACAACAAAAATACACAATTTAAAAAAGAAAATAAACATATATAGAATTAATATAAAAATTATTATAAAATATGACAAGTAAGCCAGAAAAGGGCATAAATTAAAAACTAATCAGATTAATTAGATGACGCAAAATGATAACGCAACACTAGTTTAAATGCAAATTTCAAATGAAAAAAAATCGATATAATTAGATAAATCATCGATATAATTAGATAAATCATTTGCCAATAAAAGTAACAAGAAAGGTATCTTGGATTTTTCACTTGTATTATACAATTAATCGTGATCGATACTTAACATTTAGATATCAAGACGAGACAAAATGTCGCGAGAACGCGACGCTAATTCCTTTCTCACGAAAATCTAAACGATTCTCTTATCCTTGAAAAATCTCTCGAAAAGCATTTTCGCTATTGTTCACTCGGACGCGATTGTTACGAATCACGTCTACGCGCGGCTTCGAAATCGTTCGTCGTCATTCCCGGCACGATTCGAGACGGTCGGCTCGCATTAGCGGGCCCATTAATCACAATTACGTGAATTCAGGTCCTGGCACCGCGTGGCGTGCGTGCCACTCACGTGCGCTAAAAGCGTAAGTTGCATGTGTGCGTGTGCAAGTCGCGGATGAGGGAGGACGCGAGAGAGAGAGAAGTGCGCGCGCGCAGAAACACAAACAGACAATTTACCGCGCGCGATAAAAATATATCCTACCGCCCATCCCGAGCATCCTCTTGTCGTCGCGTTCGCAACGGATGGATTAAAACCCCCCTCGCGTAATCGCAATCGTGTGTATAGAAAGCTTCTTGAAAATCATCCGCTTGGATCGTTCACGGAATTCGCGCGTCAACGAAATAATTCTCGCGGACGATCGTCTGCAAGTCACCGGGAGTCATTCATCCGCATACCATGGAAGATTCTCATTGGTATTATGCCTCGTATCCGTATCGCGTAAGCTGAATATTTCGAGGGCGCGAGATATTCCCGAGAAAAAACGCTATCGTAAAATTATCAAAATTTTTTTATTTAGAATTATTAAAATTAATTTTGAATTAAATTAAACTGAAATTAATTTATGAAATAAATTTTAATTTAAGTTTAAAATTAATTTATGAAACAAATTTTAATTTAATTTAATTTAATTTTAAAATTAATTTATAAAATAAATTTTAATTTAATTTAATTTTAAAATTAATCAACTTTGTATATTTTGAATTACATAAATACATATTAATATATAATATTCAAAATATACAAGAGAATCACTTTTGTCAATCTTTTTAAATTTCAATTTCTCATTTCTCATGAATTATAAATTATTAATATAACTTATTAATTTAATTAACTTATTAGTTTAATTAAATTTCTATGTTTACATATGCATTACATTTGTGTATATGGGCAAAGAGATGGACGTTAAACGTGAATCATGCTGTCGGTCTATATGAAACGTCAATCTACATGAAAATATGTCGGTGGCTCAATGACAAGCGTGAATGAAAGTCCTGAATGAAGTTCGACGTTCACTCGTACGTGGCGATGCATCGACGTGTATGTAAACGTATACTCGTGACTATCGTTAAAGGCATGACTCGAGCGACCTTTAACGCGGATCATCATCAGCGATGCAATTCGCGCGTGCACTCGTATTTTCCACATCTGAAAAGGACGAATTTAATATTCACGCCAATGAGAGAAAAAAGTAACATTATTTTTGACTTTGATTCATCGATGTAATTTAACGTCATTGGCAAATTATTTATTAACGTATCTTTTTGCTTTAATCTTTCGCGATTCAGAGTAAGGGACTTTTTTATTCTCGAATTCTCTTTTTATTTACGAATTATTTCCTTATTTTTTTATTCCTTCAAGTCAATTCTGCTTGATTGATGACGGCCAGGTCAGTTGAACAGCGGATTACTTAGAGTCCGGCTTAAGTGTCTCTCTAGAGCTGCTCGCTCGAGACTCGAGACAGAGATCGCCTCGCAAACGGACGGAAGAAGAATTGCCCGACGTAATGGACCGTCACGCGCGGTTTTCGCAATCGCAAATGGTAGTCTGGGACTGACTCGAGGAGAGAAAAAAAAGTCGTTCCGCAGTTTTGTGAGCCTCGAGTCGCGAGACCCCGGGACGGTTTCTCTCTCCTTTTTAGCGCGCGAAATACGCCCTGAAGTCGCAACGCGATGCGGTTTAGAGACGTGATTATATCGCGAAATATAACATGAATATGTGCAACTTGGGATTACGCAACGCGACGAGAGGGTTTGGCGATGTCCAGCGAACAATTTCCTGTCCAACTGTATAAAACCAGCCATTAAAGCGGCGGCTTTCACGTATTGAAGGATTCACGCGCGTACGGCAGGAAGTAGTCAGCTGATTGACGTCACCACCGGACCTTTGTGAATCGATCTAAACATTTACATATGAGAGAGAGAAAATTGATATATCCGTTGCCGTACAAATTTTCCTCGATTACTTGAATCATTTTCTTGTAAAACGCGCACACAAATTACTCTTTTATTCAAAGTTAAATGAATTATGTTTTACTTATGATTAAGTTTATTTATTTAAATTTTATGAAAGTATAAAAGAGATAACGTAATAAATTATAAGAAATAATATCTTTAAAGAATCTAAAATTGTCTGTAAAATTTTTTAATATATTTATATTATTAAATAAAATATAATAAAATAAAATCTATTTAATATAGGATATAATAATGTTATCATATATTATATTTATTATGTCATTATACTAATGACTGTCGCAGAAGAAAATTTGCAAAAATCAATACAACAGTTCAATATTTTTTTATATAAATTATATTCCCTAACGAATTGTAAGGACTACAAAAATCCCCTGTAATCCTTTCGTATCCTTGTATTGTATTTTTAGTAAAAAACGGCGGCCCAGACAACGGATTCGACCTCCAGAAAGCGTAGAGAAGACGCGTATAAGGTGTGGTCAGACGTCGAGAAGACGCGTGTAGTATTTGTTCACCGAGGGACTTTTACGGCGTGGCAGGGACGTACTTATTCACTATTGTCAGTCAGATTTTTCTAGAGAGAATACATAAACGGCATAGAAATTCTCTTAAATACGTATTCAAATTTGCCTCTTCTGGCTTTACTTAAAGAAAAACAGCTGCAATTATTCCCTCCTATTTTCTTACAAAGTTTCTTACTCTATATATTATAAAATTTTATTATAAAATTTCATATATACATATATTTAAAAAATATATACATATATTTAAAAAATATATACATATATTTAAAAAATACAATATTAATAAAATCTTAAAAATTTTAATGAAAAGCGATAGAGAAGAATATGCAATTGCAGTTAAATTTCCTTAAATATATAGTAACAATTAATTATAAATAAAAAATTCAATTTGATTTAAAAAAAAAATTAAAGGACCACAAATATTATATTTATTTATAAAATATTTGCAATTTTTTACTTTTAATTTTAAATTTAAAAATTTTTCTTCTTTATAGTCTCTTAAAAATTTAGATTTAACATGAATAATTGTTATATTTTAGATGCGAAAGTCATCAATTCAAGTCTCTACCAACTTGAAAACGTGCTATGCTATGGACGTGGTGCAGCTTCCTCCTGCCTGTTGCACCTTCGTCGCGGCGTTCACGGTCATCGTGTAAGGCAGGTAATGCGAATTGCGTCCCATTGTGTGTCCATGCACCGTGTACACACAACGAACCCGCCGTTTTCTTCGCTATATGCACGTCGTGCGGTAGTTCGCGGTGTTTACTTTGACGAGCGCGGTTGTAAAGTTCGCGATTATGCTTCTTTTTATTCCCTCTCCCGAAGCGGCAAAGACTCACGAAATGATTCCTACTTGCGAGTTTCGAACGTACCAAATTCCACAAGTGTCGCCTCGAAAAATACGTGAAATGCCATCATACTACTGTAATGTCACATTGCAAAGAAGATTCGATTGTATTTCGATTCTGACAGCGAAAAAAATAAGTTAATGGATGCGGATCGCGAATTCCAGAGGATCGAGAAACCCAGAATAAATTTTTTAGGCTCTTGTCTATCATTGTATTTCTTTGTATGCTTTCCAGAAATTCTTTAATCATCATTTTAATTATTCTTGGATGCAAGGAAAGTATATAATTTATATATATAATATAGAAAATATTATAATATAGAAAATATTAATAAAATCTTAAACAATTTTAATAAGAAGCGATAGAGAAGAATTGCAGCTATTTCTTCAAGTATTGTGACAATTAATTATTTATATTAAGTCTAAATTTGTTATAAAATTATAGACATGAAAAGTTTAATTTCATTCTTTTACAATAAATAATAAATACAATCTAAATGATGAAAAACAAAAATAAAAAAAATTTTGGCGACCTTTTCTTGAAATTTTTCAAAGTTTCTATGAATATTTAATAATTATTATTTGTCGAAAATTTGGGATATTTTTTAAAATATTTAAATTAATATTAAATAGTAACTCAAAATCAATCCTGATCGGAAGAAATAATTATTATCAATTTTCATATAAAACCGTTAAGAATTAGTCTATAATATTTTCGCATAATTATTTTGACTATTTAATTGCCAAAACATTTTTTGAAATGTATCAATCTTTGAGGCAGAGCCTGAATTCTGTCGAAATCTTACATCGAAGTCTAAAAAATGGAATGCTAAAGAGAAGGTTCGAGAAAATTTACTCCATCGCGTAACATGCGAGAAAATCCATCATCGTAATCTCACATGTTGTGCAGCGGAATGCAATATCATTCACGTTAATGCGTAACGATGGCAATTTATTGCGGACGGTGTTTTTTAGGTCCGAGTTAATATTTTCGCGTTCGAGAGAGACACACACGCTCTTTTCGCTCCTCTTTTAAAACTACCGCTCGATATTCCGTTCTCCTTTTTAATCTGCTCGCAAATGGGCGGTTCTCACCGTCGCGGCGTGCGGTTATTCATCGGGCCTTGAACCGTTTGTTAAATTATCGCGAAATTCCGCTGACAACCGGCGTGATTGCGATTTATGAAGCGACCTGAAGATATTTTTTATCAGTTCGTTAGCTCTTTCACCTTTATACCGGTCTTGCTTCTGCATCCTGGATCCTTCTTCCCTGATCGTGTAATTAAGAAATTCATATTTTTTCCTTTTCCTGCTATTTTACCGACGATAAATGTTCGGTAGCAGAATCGTAGCGTTCTCGCAATTAAGTCCTATAATTATAACATGTCACCGAGATTAAGTATAATCATGTACGATCGTGTAACGTGTAATTTTTTTCGAGATATAAGAAATTAATCGAATATTTTAAGCCTTGATTTGAGAACAAAGTTTTTTAATATGGATGTGTCGAATAAATTTATATTTGATATTTATATATCTTTTATATAAAAATAAATAATATTTCAAATAAGTAAAATAATTGACAGTTTTTACCATAATTATTACTGCATTGTATCATCTAATTCAAGATATTATAATGATATGAAGAAAATGAAATATAATAAAATATAATAAATATAATATATAAATTTAATAAAAATAGAAATATACATAAAATAAAAATATAATAAAATAATAAAATATAATAAAAAAATTTTAATTTTAAAACAGAACTATAAAGTAATCGATGGATAATAAATTGCTACAAGAAATGTATATATTTCGTTCTGAACGATAAAAAGATTTAACAGAGATTAGATTCAAAAGTTAAAAAAAAAGAATTTAGCAATTGAAAATTCACGAGACACACATAACGGATGAGCGGAATTTCTTTTACAACGTAAAAGAAGCTCCTTTTCTCCCCAAAAGGTCGCGGAGCTCTCGTAGCTGATGTCTCATTATTCGGGAATTCCATCTCCGATGCGCATAATATTCGCGAATATTCGCGAGGTCCGATCCTCGCTCGTATTCCCGTTTTCCATCGGACTCGTCCGCCCGCAAAAACGCGGGTGGGATCCTTTTTGGTGCTTTTTGCCATGGGGGCTCGGTCGTAAAATTAGCATAACTCCAATATATTATCTCCCTGTCCGTAGACGAGCCACAAAGTCCCATGCTTATGCGGCCCGCTTTACGAGCAGCTCGATGCGGATCGAAAGCGCGGTTTCATTGAAAATAAACTTGTCGACCGTGCGGATAATTGCGTGTACGCAACACCTAAGACGGCCACGCGACTCTCTCGCCAACCGATAAACGCACGCACGCAATAATCCGCGTGTCCTCTCCCCCTCAATAATCGTCATCCGAAAACCTGTCATTTGGAAAATCGACAAATTCCTCAAGAAGAAAATAAGACTGTTTAGAGCTTCGGCTGCGACTACGAGAGCCACGTGAGAATTTATTCTCTCGTAAAAGGTATCGAATTTGTTTATTTAAAGAAAATATTCGCCGACTTAATTCGCGTCGTAATTCAAGATTTAAATAATGCGTATTTTTTTTAATTTTAAATATATATTTAAAATAAGTTTTAAATATATATTTAAAATCGTAATTTGTATTAATATCATTAATTATTTTATTCATTAATTAATATTCTTATTTAAAATTAATATTTATATTTAATATTATTAATTATATTTATATTTAATAATTTTATAAAAATTGATCTGTGATACAAATTAATAAAAATTTAATAAAAATTCTAATCTAATCTCATAACAACTCACAAGATCGTGAGCTCTCCTGTTTATCGAATTTATCGTCAAAGGTGTTGAAAGAAAATCCGATAAATTTTGATGGAAGGTTGTGCGATCCAATCTCGACAAGAAATACCAGTCACGTATTTTAGAGTAGACATATTCTCCCGATATCCGATATCCATTTTGACACTCGATACCTAACTGGACCAGTCGTCCTCCCCCGATACTCGAAGGAGAAGCACGAGATCAAGTGAGGAGAAGAACAGTCTTTTTCCATTTTTCCTATGCCATTGTCGACCGCTTGTCATACGTCATCTTTCTCCACAGATTGCGTTGTATCTCGACAAATACGGAGACGAAAAACAAAACCGAGACGCGGCAAAATATCGAGAATCACGCACTGGAAAATATATCTTTGGACGATCGGTTCGAATTTCCATCGCTGCAAGTGTCCCTTCCAGCAAAGTTGCGGTGGTAATGCAATATTCCTTATTTTATTTTATAAAGTCGTTCCTCTTATCGCGTGTTCAAAATTTTAAGAAAGCAGAAATAACGAAACATAAATAAAACATATTTGACACTAAAAAAATTCATTTTTATACAAAACTTAGCTAAAAAATTATTAATTAATTATTAATCATAATTAATTATAAATTATAAATGATTATAAATTGAAAGAATTTAAATTATTATAAATTGAAAATAAATGAAAGAATTTATAATGAATAATTTATAATTATAATTAATTATAAATTATTCATTATAAATTCTTTCATTTCTTAAAATTCGAATAAGAAAAAATTCTATATATAAATTCAAAATAAATGTAAAGAAAAAAATTATGATGCTCACGATATTAATATAATAATTAATTTAAATTATGTTGTTAAGTTTTTTTAGTACTGAATACAGAGCATTATATTCGACTAATTTGGCGCCAATAATGCTTTTTCCTTCCAATTAACATAAGTAATGACGTATAGACAAAAAAAATTCTACTATTTTCTTGCACATGCACACCGTCGGTGGTCTTCAAAGAGGATGATGTTCGTCAAAGAAGGGTGCCATTACCGGCATGTAGCACCCGCTGTAATTGTATGCTTCCCTTTACTCAATCGGGTCCCCAGGACAGGAACGGATTTATACAGAAACTAACAAGCAAATGGAGGGCTCCAATTATATACTTTAAAAAGCGCAGAACGATTTTAGACATATTTATCAAAATGTAGAAAGTTTAAACAGATATCTCTTCTTTTTTAATTTTGCTCAGACATTTAAAAATGCCTTTTATTATAGGCTCTTAAATCTTACAAAAAATACGATAATTTCAAAATGTCACTTTTTCTTAAAGCGATATGTTGAAGAAGAAAGATTCATATTCCGATAGATCTTTTAATATCTTTTTGCTCACGATACTACTTTCGCCGAAACACTCTCCAAAATGTTTAAGCCTCGAAAAGTCACTATTCGTCCCTGTTGTCGACATTCTCACAGACATCCGGCACATGTTAGTCGCTTTACGACACTCCCCGGAAAGTACTTTCTGTCGCCGATATATTTACTCGTCCGATGAACTAGAGATAAACAGTATACGGTACAGATTCGCGAGGTAAGGAAAAGTTTAGATTAGCAGAAACACGGCTTTGTTCCTTTGAGATTCGCACGCTAAAAAGGAAACGAAACAAGTCCACTTGCACTTTTACAACAATAAAAATGTTTTACAATAATAGGTAAAATCATCAATGTAATAAAATATTGCAATGTAAAAAATAGCACGTTTTAATATCAAATTAAAAAGTTTAAAAAATCATAGAATAAAAAGATAAACAATATTATTAGTTAAATTTATCTTGTTGTAAAGCTAATAAATATGTTTAAAATATGTAAAAATGCATTTTATATTTTTTAATGTATAAAATAAATAATAAAAAAGGAATTTTTTGAATAAACAAAGTTGCATACTTTTAATATTACGCCCAACTAACGCGGTCTATAATTTGCTGCAGGGTGAATCATGAATTACATTTTATTAAGCGTTTAATATGCGACGATGCATACTCGTGTTTATTATTATGATGTTATCTTGACAAGTACCGTTTAAAAGACAGAAGATATGGTTTGCAGGCCTGCTAATTGATGGTCGGACAATCCTTAATTAAACTTCATGCTCTGACGCTAATATATCAAATAGATCGAGTTCCATGAATCCGAGTTATTAAATTTTTGCTGAATGATTCCGAAAATGAAAATTGTTGAAAATTTTTTTTCGCAAGCGATAATTTTCACATTTGAATAGTGACATTATATCCCTTTCTTGATGACAACGAATGATCTGGGATCTCGAAAAAGCTTCGCAAACGTCCCAGGTATGCGAGACCCTACCTTAAGTCACGAAGCCGATCTGGCTTTTGTTTTGACCGCTTTCATTGGGCGCCCAAGGGTCCCTCCGTCTCGCGTTTCGAACTTCAAGGATCCGCAAAGAATCGAACGAGCAGAACTCGCTATTGTTTTCGGGAATCGAGCAGGTCCGGCAGAAAAGGAGAAAGGTAGAGTAAGGTTGACAGGCGGGGGATTCTATTGTATTATAATGGACATTACGCACACAAATGTTTGCCTAAATAGCTCGTACCTCGTTCCTATTGCGCAATTTATGGTTGTTCGTTGGCCAGTCATATTTTCGAAAGATATGCATTCGGATTTACATTTAAATATTTCCTCTCTTCGATGTATCTTTGGATTGTATTTTAAATGAGGCTCATAAAAAAATTCTTGCATGTGTAAAATTTTAAAAAGCCGCAATCATAAACTTTAACGCAAGGCATCGAATTGAAAAAATATGATAAAATAAACATCGTCAAAAATTTCGTTCCCTAGAAAATAGTAATTTAAGAAGCTGTAATTGTTTTATATATTTTCAATATTCATTTTAATCTTATATAATAATTTTTAAAATTTATTTAATATTTTATTTCACATAAAATAATAATAATATATTAATTATTATCGTTATTATATTTATAATATAATTATTTTAATTATTATTTTAATGATTATAATTATTTTATTTCATATATTAAAATCTTTTGTATACTGTGACAGAAAGAGTCTTATTATCAATCATGGGACAGAGAAAGAAATCAATTCTTATTTTTTATTAATTTTTCATTATAAATTATCTAAATGTATTATAAAAAAATATTGAAAGAATATTTCGCATTTTTGCTCTATGTCGAGCGTAAAAATATATATTTTAATAAACAAGAGTATTTTGTATGCAATATACCGTTATCCTTGGAAAGAGGATACACGAATATTCAATCGCAGTAAATTTCTGATCCGCCGACAAAAAAATACAGAATAAACGTCGTTTACGCGACCTCTCTCGAAGACTATGATCGAGGAAAATCTTTGGGGAACATCGGCGGATGCAGCTGTTCGTTCCGATACTATCGATTCCTTAGTATGCGACGACAAGCAACGACGACGACGCGTATATATCCGTGTAACTGTGTACAGCCCTGCAAGGGTCCTCCATAGCGAGCGACAGGACGAATGGAACATCTGCCGGTGGTCCGGGGGCCCTTCTCCAAACACCATCACCTTGCACCATATTACATAGGGGACCATGGTATATGTACTATCAGTGTCGCTGACATTGACTGGACTATGGTACATGTAGCAAGTTTTGCTATTTTGTACGTTTTAAATTCAAAAATGTAAATAATTAGAATGAGAGTGATTAATAATTAAGACCCCAGACATAAATTATAAACAACTATTTTGGGGATACATTTTTTTACGACTGATGGAAAATAAGTAATTTTCATTCAATTATAGAATGCAAAAATTATTAATACATATATTAAGAAAATTATGTATTAATTTTAATTAAATATATTATTCCTTTATAGTGATGAGGTCATATTTAGATTAGAAATGTAAAAAATATATATTCGAAAAACTTGAAAAAGTTCACATGATATAAAACACTGTGAAATTATTTAAGGAAAATAGTCACTTTGTCTTTAAAAAAGGAAGAAGAATAAAAGAGAAAGTATAGTTCGTGACCTTTAATGATTTATAAATCTAAGAAAGAAGTAGACAGATATAAAAATATAAAAGAAAATAATAATAATTATATAAATTGTATTCAATTCTTTCTAAACAAAAATAAATAAAATAGCATTGGCATAATCTTATATTTTTTGCAACAAGTATGATACATGCGGACATTCAAATCACCGGCGAATTCAACTTTGATGAGATATTAAGGTATAACACGTGCTTTTAAAAAAATTTCATGCAAATATAAAATATTTTTCTTTATAACTAGAATAAATAAATTTATTTTATACATAATTTCTAAAAAGAAATTTAGGAATTCTTCAGTTAATGTTTTTATTACTTTTCAAAAACGTTTAATATTAATTAAACGTTTAATTTTATACTCTTTAAACAAGTTTACGGGCACTATGGCTTCATGTTAACTTAACAGGTTTGTTTATACTGCAGTAAAAGTATTATCTCTCACTTAGGGATACGGCATTATATACATATATATAGCGATAGTCGTAAAGCTCTTTCGAAATATCTACTGCCGTATATCATCAAGTTGATATTGCCACACATAAAGTTGAAAATTACTCATATTTTTTCCTTGTGATAAAAAACTGATATAAAATTAGTACAAATCATGCCGAGTAAGACGGAAAATTAATCGCACTAACAACACAGCATGTAACGAATAATTATTCTAAATGAGTAAAGCAAATGCGACTGCATTATTCATAAGAGAAATCCCTAATTGCATATTTTGACCACGAATAAATAAAAATATATAATTAAATTATCATATCATGTTATCATTATAATTCATATTAAGCTGATCGTCAAGCCATCGCCAAATAAAGTCATGTATATCAATTAATTTAATGATACATAAATGTGTTGTGATACACTCCGGATGTTGCCCGAATCGTTTAGCAAAAATTTACATTTAAAATGTAAGAGGGAAGCTTAGCATTAAGCTAACCTCTTAGTAATAAAAAAATATAATTTTTGATATCTTATTTCTATAAAGCATGAATTTTTATATACGACATAATAAGCATATCTTCTTAATTATCGATTACAAAATTTCGAGCCGCGATATATTTACGTTCGCGAGTTTCCTATTCAATTATAAGAACAAGGGATCAGAATAAAAGCAAATAATCGTAAATTGAAAAGCCATTTAGATAGAAAAGGCAAATGGGAAATCGAATGAAACACAGACGGAATTTTGCCTATCAGCTGTAATAATTATAAATCTCATTTCCTCGCGGACTTGGAAAAAGAAAACGCACGCGAGATAAATAACAGAATTCCAACGGTACATTGATTTGCGAATCGTTAGTTATTATGAGGTTAGTCCCCTAATGAACGCACAGTAACCTATGGTGCGCTTACAACGCAACGATTACGAATCGGTGGAGCGTTAAAAGTCTTCGGGATTCTTCAAAGAACGAAGGTACAGTTACCTGTGGGATGTTTGCCGCGCCAGGTACATTTATCTTAACAATTATGCGTAGAGAAAAGACACGAATTTTTCAATATCGCCGATAGAAACAATTTAATACTACCGCGATTCAGAGAAATTTACACATAAATATTTCAAAAAATTTCGGAAGATATATTACCTATTTCGAAAAATTTAAGAAATAGAAAAATTATGAATACATTAAAATATATAAAAAAATATAAATTGATTCTTTCTAAGAAACTGCTTAATTTTCTTAATTTATTGTATTTTATTATCATAAATTTATTACTATCTATTATATTTTATTATAATGATATCCTATTTTCACATTGATTAATTATGATAATTACACAATAATTTACTGAGATTAATCATCGCGATTTTTACCATCTTGTTGAGCAGGCAAGTAGCCATATCCTTGACGAACACGCGAAGCGGCCAGACATTTCATGGCTAACATAAAAAATGATCTCCAGCTTTTTTAAATCTGTCGTTAGACGATCTCCTCGAAATTCTGCTCACGTTCAACAGTGACGTGAGTTGCTCGTGAGGGAACGACTGTTTCGTCTAGCTTGCTATTATACAAGCGCAACTTCAACTTAATACCAGGCTCGTGGCGCAAGCATAAAATACTAAGAAAAATACGAAGAAAGATATAATCAGAAAATTCACTATCAGTTTTTCCATTACAAGGTAAATTAAAATAGATGCTAAAAGAATTTACTCGAAAATATATATTTTTTCGAATATGTATAATATTTTTCTAATTTATTTTTTCCAATTTCCTAAAAGCATAACCGGAAACTATTCCACACATCCGGTAAAATATTTCTTAGTAATTGTGAAACCGGATTTCATAAAAACACCGCGAGTAAATATATAACATTCTTAGTTAATGTCAAATATTGTCACATCTTATCTCATACACGTTTCTCACTTTCGGTTATCGCATCAGAAAAAAAGGATATCACAAGGATATTAGCTATCTGATACAAAGCAAAGATACACTAAGTCTCGTAGTTTCTTTCTTGGGAATTGTGAAGAATTTTCAAAAGAATTACAACTTATGCATTGCTCTATTTTGTTAAATTAATATATAATATATCGAAAATATCAGACAAGAAAAGAGTTGAATAAATCATTTATTATAATAATAAAATATATTAAATTCCCAATTTTTTTTCTTAATAAAAATAATAGTAAAATAATAATAAAATGCGATAAAACAAATAGATAAAATATAATCAAATATAATAATAAAGACTACGGTCTTCTCTCTCCTTTTTCTCTCTTACTTTAGATTTCTTGAGAAATTAATTTTACATTTTAATATACGTTTAATATACGTTGGGTCAACACAGTGCACTCAACGCGCTGCAATTTTCAACAATGTGTATTACACGTACCATGCCCCGCCGAAGAAAGAGAAAGTTCATACCTCACGGCGGTTAAGTAACTCGCTGTGCAGCTAATCCCCAATGAAGATCAACGCGAGAGTTTTGATTTATGACAGATAATTAATAAAGAGGGCAGAGCAAAATTCAATATCTCGCAGATTTTAAATTCACGCGCAGTCATAATATTAATTTGACAAAGTAATAAATTTTTTAAACGTATTCCCATATATATTTCCTCTCTATAAAAATATAATAAAAAATTTTTAATAAAATTTAATAAAATTTATAAAATTTAAATATAATAAAAAATTTTCACAATCAAATTATTCATTCCAATAAAGTAATTAATTTTTAATCAAGTCACAAAAATTAACAAATGTTTACAATTTATTATTCTAAATTAATAATTTATTTCATAATTTATTTCATTTATTTCATAATTTGTTTTTTTTTCAAAGAGTTAAAGATACTTTGAGAGAATTAATAATATTTACAAAGCGTATATTTTATCATATTAAATAAGATTCTACAGAGCATTTAGCTAACGAATCTATTAATACTTTCTCCGACATACCGAAAAGGTTAAGAACTCTTGCGAACTCGGAGAAACTAACTTAGATATCACAGAGAATGTCTTAGAAGGTATGTTGAGTTGCGATGAAAGGAAAGGAATTACTGCCCTAAAAATACTGGACTTGTTCAAATCTCATTTAGCGTGATTGAATTAATACACGTACATACGCGAAGTCACTAGTCATCGTGATCGATCATTGTTCCAAGACTCGGAGTTTGTGAGAATCATTCGCGTGTGCTTATAATCCGTCCATGCAATTACACGAGCAATTCGCACATCGTGAATTGCTCGGACAATATCAAATATAAATTTCAACAGCTTGTCGTTTTCTGAATGAAATTCTGGCGACGTGACTGCGCAAATGCACGAGGGAAATGAATCATGTCATTTTCCATCGAGTCTCATTCACAATTTCCATCACACTTTACATCAAATAAAATATTTATTTGATGTAAAGTATGATATTTCTCATACTTCACATCAAATAAAATATTTATTCCGATTAAATCCTCATCAAACTCAAATTTACTCCAAATTTCCGAATACGAACGAGCAACACCGAGTCACTCTGGCAGCTCAAAAGTAAGATATTCCACGATTTATAACGATCGGTCTTAAACGTGAGAATGAAACAGTCCTCGTGGATGTGTGCAAAATATTGCAAATCATCGTCATGGTTGACCGTGAAGGAGTCCGAGCCCTTCTAGGTCGATGTAAGGCCTCAGCCTAGGGCCATTACACTTAGCGTATCCCCTGTGTTCTTGAGGCTCACGGTAATAAAGTCGACGTCGGCCGGGCATGCCAGTCGCGGCGTACGTTATGAATAAGTACGCATAACGTAGAGCATGTATGCAGGAACGTATCTATATTCATGCACGGGTATCGCCGCGGGGCACGAGCGAACAATACGCGAGGGGATACCGTACGTAAGAGCCGGCCTGGCGGGGCCCTCCTCCGGTACGAGGCGCATAAGGTTCCCTTGGCAGACCTGGCCATTATGCAAAGGAACCGGCCACGTAAGTTAATTAGTTTATACCTACAGCGAAGCACTGAGAAACCGTAGTGATAATCGGCACGCAAGTATGTACTGAGAAAAAAAAAAAGAGGGAGCTTGCATTGGGCGCCAAGAGATTCAACAAAACCGTTGTTATTTTATATTTATAATAATAATTCGATTATATTGTCATATATCGTTATAAAATTGATTCAACGAAGATCAATCTTATAAGATATTTAATTTAGAAAAATCTCTTGTAGGATGTTGTATCTTTAACGAGGAAAAATCTTTTAATGCACGATTTTAAATTTTTTAATATGCATAATTTTTGAACAATTTTTTTCAATAGGCTTGGAATTAATTTTATTTATAATTTGTGAAAGCAAAAGTCGGTAAAGACATATATATGCTGGAATCTAATATATATATTTATAAAATCTGTTTTTCTAAAAAAAAAAAACTAAAATTTCTTATAAAGTATCGAATCCTTGAACGGCGTTTAAAAAATCTAGACATTGTATAAAGACTAAATTTACAAAGAGCCTACATATTTATGCATATATATATTATAAAAATACATTAAAATATTATATAAATATATATACAATATGATTGATTCCAATTGTTGTATGTGCAAATAGACTTTGTTAGATACTTGTAGCACAAGATCAAAAGAATTGATTAATAATCATGCAGATTGCAGTATTATATTATTTTATAAAAACATTTTATATATTTATAAAATGTTTTTATAAAAAAAATAAATTTCTTATAAAGAATAGAATCCTTGAGCGGCGTTTAAAAAAATCTAGACATTGTATAAAGACTAAATTAACAAAGAGCCTACATATTTATGCATATATTATAAAAATACATTATTATATAAATATATATAGCTGTACAATATGATTGATTGATTCCAATTCTTGTATGTGCAAATAGACTTTGTTAGATACTTGTAGCACGAGATCAAAGGAACTGATTAATTATGCAGATTGCAGCATATTTTATATATTATTTTATAAAAACATTTTATATATTTATAAAATGTTTTTATAAAATAATATAAATATATGAAATGTTTTTATAAAAAAAATAAATTTCTTATAAAGAATCGAATCCTTGAGCGGCGTTTAAAAAATCTAGACACTGTATAAAAACTAAATTTACAAAGAGCCTACATATTTATGCATACATATATTATAAAAATACATTGTTATATAAATATATATAGCTGTACAATATGATTGATTGATTCCAATTCTTATATGTGCAAATAGACTTTGTTAGATACTTGTAGCAAGAGATCAAAGGAACTGATTAATCATGCAGATTGCAGCACAAAACGTTGCCAATGAAAAGTGTATTAAGAATTAATTAAAAGTCCCGGATATAATACACCAAGGTAAATCGACGCAAAGGCGGGCGTGGCAAGAGAGAAAAAGATACATATATATATAATCGATTGCAAGATACCTCTCGATACTCAATCTCGGACGTAACCTGCATAAGGGGAAGTGGCAAGAAGAAAGATCGTGACTTTGGCTCCGCCGCGCGCGAGAGCCTCCAACGGATAATTATTATCACGGGGAGGCGCGCGCGAAGACGAAGAGCTAAGAGAGACGAGGATGAAGAGAGAGAGAGAGAGAGAGAGAGAAGAGAAGGAGACTCCCGGCATGGGAGGGGCAAGATGAAGCGGAGGAGAAAGGTGTTGGATGCGAACACGTTGATCCGAGGTAGAGATGGTTCAAGGATCGATACACGTGCACATTCTCTGTCGGTGCGCGCCGTCGAGTCTACCTTGCTCCCTCCTTCTCTCTCCCAGCATCATATCGCCGGACCCTTTCCATCTCGCTCTCCTTCTCTTTCTCTCTCTCTCTCTCTTTCTTTTGCCTTATTGACCCCAAATACCAACGCACGATTAAGTACTCGTCCGATGATTCTTTCGTGACCGACGAGCGCCAACAGACGCGCGTAATAAATATCTATATCTATAGATAATGCACAGAAAAAGATAATGCTTATATATAAATATATTTAAAAAGAATTTATCACCGGATTTTTTTTATCTACTTTGCTGTATTAGAACGGAGAAATTTAATCTAAATAATTTCCTTTATATACGGTTTCTATTTACAAATTTATAATTTATATTTATTTATTATAATATATTATAATTTATATATTGAATTATTATAATTTATATTCAATTTATTATATAATTTATTATATAATTTATTATATTTATTATATAATTTATTAAAATTATTTGTTATAATTTAAATATATTTTTAATTTAATTATTTTATAATTTATTTTTTAGCTTTTATTCATAAAATTTATTTATTTATAAATAAATAATATTTTGCTGCGTGTGTGAAAATTTGCCGTGAAAATAAATCGATTGATAAATACAAAATCAGGAATGAATCTAAAAGTTCCACGACCGCTCTCGACTATCATCTTGCATGAATGTCACCCCCCGTTTTATCGGGAGAGGGAGAGGAGGGGAGCGTGAGTCACGGTGAAAACGTTGTTAATTTACCTTCGTATCTCGCACCTGCCGCTGACAGGACACGTCGAGAAATTCTTCGTGACTCTAGTGCGGACCACCAGGACAGTTTTTGCGCGCCATTAATTCGGTGCCAGCAGCGAACGGCGAGGTCTTGCCGCAATAATTCGTCGCCGATCACCATATAAGTACGTGCGCCGCGAATGAAAGTAACGAGAATGAGACAAATTATCGATATAACGAGCGTATAAGAAACCGAAGAAAAATACCGAGACATTCGGCTACGAGAGCTATACTATAATTGTACTGATTTCTCCGTTAATGTTGTCGCACGCATGTCACATTTTTATAATCGACCATTATATCGGTGTCGCGTCTACCGTAAATCGACGATGCGAGGAAAAAAAAACGTAGGATGCGTCGGAATCGATGACCTGTACATGTAATTACGGATGACACATATCTTTCCGCCCATTATGCTATTTAACACTGAATAATGATAGACTTTTGCAACGTTATGCGACAGCTGACCTGCAAAGCTACTTGTTGAGATGTTTCTATTGTTGTATTTCGAGTAATACATTAGCGTTAAGAAAGTATAATATGGAAAAAAATATTTTTAGAAAAATTATATTAAATATAATTATATTAAATATAATTCTGTTTAAATATTATAAATTTTTAGTTAATGTTGTCTTTTAATGATGGCAAAAAATGCATTTTAATGTTTGCCATCATGTTTATATTAATTTAACGATAAGTTTACGAAAAATAGAAATTGTTACAACACAAAGATCGACGATTTTATCGAATTATATCAAATGCGATAATGTAATAAAAATAATACGCGATTTCTAATCCTTGAGAATGTTATTTTCTTAAGCAGTAAAAAATACGATCGAATTAAACGGATGTAAAATATATGCAGCTACATGTGTTCTATATTAATTGCTATTTTTAGAAAATTATATAATATAATTAATTAAATATAATTCTTTTTAAATAAGTTTTTAGTTAATGTTGTTTTTTAATGATGGCAAAAAATGCATTTTAATGTTTGGCATCATGTTTATATTAATTTAACGATAAGTTTATGAAAAATAGAAACAACACGAAGATCGATGATTTTATCGAATGCGATAATGTAATAAAAATGATACGCGATTTCTTATCCTTGAGAACGTCATTTGCAACTTGAGCAGTAAAAAATACGATCGAATTAAGCGAATGTAAAATATAGCTATTTTTAGAAAATGATATTAAATATAATTCTTTTTAAATAAGTTTTTAGTTAATGTTGTTTTTTAATGATGGCAAAAAATGCATTTTAATGTTTGGCATCATGTTTATATTAATTTAACGATAAGTTTGTGAAAAATAGAAACTGGTGAAAAATAAAAACAACACGAAGATCGATGATTCTATCGAATGCGATAATGTAATAAAAATGATACGCGATTTCTTATCCTTGAGAATATTATTTGCAACTTGAGCAGTAAAAAATACGATCGAATTAAGCGAATGTAAAATATAGCAGCATGTAAAATATGCAGCTACATGTGTTCTATATTAACTGTTATTTATCATATTCGTGTTTCGATTCAAGTTACGGATACCAATTGCTCGTAATTATCTTGGGACGAGCTCTCGTCGTTTAAGCGTAATTATGTTGGTCTCGTAAAGTTGGCGATTTGAATACAAACGATTCGCCGCATTATATAAATCTAAGGACTCCCCTGGAGCTTTTTTACTCGTAAGACATTTTTAAGACGCACGCATATAAGAGAAATCTACATAATGCGACATAAATTTATACATAAACGTGAAATATCCAATTTTATATCGTCATAAATTTATTTACTCCGAAATGTGTGTGTGCATCATACAAATTTATACATTATTATAAAAATTTTCGCTCTCTTTCTCTCTATTTCTTTCTGGCTTTATATATATATTTGTAATCTCATGACCTCAAAAATATATTTTAGATAAATACTTAACTTTTAGATTTTCTCAAGCGAACTAAATGAACGAACGGAAATGTACTATCCACCCTGAAAACAAAATATCACCCTTTCTCAATGCGTTCCGTCACGCTCGGGGACTTATCGAAAACGCACCTGGCAATCGATAATTGTACAAAGGTCCTTCACTACCAAAAACGGTCACAAGACTAAAAAGGAAGAATACTTCATGCATGCACCATGTGCGATCAATTTGAATAATAACTGCAAATTCCTCATGCCATATTTTTTAATTAATCTTACTTTTAAAAAATATATTTTATCAAGCTTTTTAATTATCAAGTTTCTCAAGATCTAATTCAAATAATATATCAGTATATCATATTATTAATATTATTCATTTGTTATATCATATTATTAATATTAATATTATTATTAATAATAATAATATTAATATTATTATAATATTATTATAATATTAATATTAATATTATTATTATTAATATTAATTTATATCAATATTATTTACTTGTTAAATTATTGATCAATGACATCATTTTTTGATAATAAATATTTTCATAAATAGTAGCATTAACAATAAATAAATAAATTTATTCGACAAATTAAAATAGATAAAGAAATTTATTCGAGTCTACTTGAAAATCATATCGAAATTTGATAGCACGTAAACTTATTGCATCGAGAAAGCGTACATTGACCCCGAGATAGTTGATAAGAAACCTTATAGCATTGAAGTTAAATCGAAAAATTACACAAAGGCGGCGACACGCAAGCATCCTTCATCTCACGGAGATGATCCGAGAAATTCTGTCCTGCAAACAATACGGGTCCATTGTGGCCTACAATGTTAGGCCGGGAGGAGAGGGAACTCTCTTAATTTGCCAATAAAAGCACGATGGACAGGAAGTATACTTCAAAAGGACGCGCCCCTCATCTCTCGGACGAAATATTTATCGAGTGATAGAAGGTACACGTATTCAGCAGCAACATGAGAAATGGAGAGATTGTCGCGATCGGTTTCAGGTCGATCGTACGCCATTTTCGATTCATCAATCTGATTCGCTGCTGCATTAGCTAAGCGCCCGCTAATTGACGCAAAGTCCCTTTTCGCGTATGTTCGGAATAATGCTAATTGAAAGACAGAGTTTGCCATGCGGTCAGTGAAGTGGTCGCGAAGAAAGTTGGAGCGACCAATCGGAGCACGATGATTTCATTGACGGCGGTTTGCACGATAATGCTAATTTTCATCCTCTCGACATAAGTATAAACGTATAAGAAGCATATTTATGCACGGAACATAGTTATGAAATTAAACGTAAGCACATACATGCGGTTCTTTATGAGATACTTTCATAAAGTCGTATGAATAATACGTGATATTATTAGAATCGTAACTTAAGAATATGAAATTGAAATTAATGCTTATGCAATTTCGCAAATTACAACATTTACGTTGTCGATAGAGTATCAGAGCAATCTTTTCCCCCCAAAAATGCTCTTGTAGATTACTTCGAGAGCTTTTCAAAACACTATAATAAAATATTTTTCTATCGAGTACTTTTCGAATTATGAGGCTTGAAATAATTTCTTAATTTTTACATAAACCATAAAATATTTAATAAATTGATAAAGAATTAGGCTCTTTATGTATTTAACAACACAATAGACTAGAAAAGAACGATTAAGAGCCACCGCGGATAATAGTGCGTTTTTTTTTTTTTTTTAATTATTCGCGAAAATTAAAACGCGCCAGTCATGCATATATTTTACTTGGTGCATTTACCAAGATATAGATTCTCATTTTCGAGAATACTATAAAATCCCTCTTTACCCCCCCTGAAGAGATGTAGGCGAGAAAAATATCGGGGGGAAGTTGCTGAATCGGGATAAAATATTTATTTTTCGATTATCTTATTTTAATACTTTTATGTACAAAATAATAAGAGGAATCAATGTGTTTTACACCAATTGATTCCTCTCATTATTTTGTACATAAAAGTATCAAGGTAAGATAATCGAAAAATGAATATTTTATTAGATAATTTATGGTTTATGCAAAAATTAAGAAATTATTTCAAGTCTCATAACTCGATGAAAAAATATAAAATTTATTATAGTTATGAAAAGCTCTCGAGGTAAGCTAGAGGAGCTTTTTTGGGAAGAGATTTGACACTCTGTATATTTTTCATCTTATTTTCCATCTATCACGAAGATCGCGTTCAATATCGGGGCGAGATCAGGATCGGACAGTCTGATTTAACGCTAAATGAGACTACGGGGCGTGATGCTCGCGCGCGGAAAACGCGTGTAACTTAAGGTTTACATGGTTCGACGCCCCGACGAGCGCAGCGATCAAACGGCGTGACGTGCTTTCGCATCGAGGCGATCACATGTGCGATTGTCGCCGATTCCTCGGCAAATTCCTCGATGTGCGTGCAATCATCCTGTCGTTAAAGGGGCGCGGATAGAAGAGAGGGGAAGGGAAGAGACGAGCCCGTTGCAGTTCCGTTGTAGCCGCTTACTTGCTCGCCCGGCCAAGCTTGACGGAAATGCACGACCGACGATGATGATTGACGAGTGTCGCGCGCGATCATTATGGGGAAACAAAACGTTACGAAGGAGGAAATGCTTGGATGACCGTAACGGAATATATATATCTATGTGACATTTGATCCAGGGATTGAATTTGCTGAGAATCTATTGATGTACAAGATGAAAATATTAGTAATTGATGGAGATTATTCGACTGGAATTGCCCAAATTTAATCAAATTTTTGTCCTTTTTCCTCCCCATCCTTTCGAGAAAAATTATATAAAACGAGAAAGATTATTTGTAAAAGATTGTTTATTATAGAAATTAAATATTAATTTAATATTATTAATATTATTATTAATTGATAATTGTCTTAATATCGCTAGTCAATTAATCAAAGGATCATTGGAAAATAATATAATCGATTAAAATTAGCAAAAATTGTTTATTGATTACGACCATATGTTGTGGTCCTTTTCAAGTATATGCGATCAAAGGATAGATGTGAACCATAATGTTATAAACTGCACAAGAGTCACTAGCAAAATCGTTACATTTCACTATCATTAAATTCAAGAAATAAAATATGTTACAATTCAATGGATCAAATTTAAGAGAAAAATTGAGTGATGACACATTTATCCTTTGATCGCATATACTTGAAAAGGACCACAACCATATAGTCGAAACGTCGTAATCAATAAACAAATTTTGCTAGTTTTGGTCGATTATATTATTTTCAAATGATTATTATTAATGATTATTAATATTATTAATATTATTTAATATAAATTAAATATTAATTAATTAATTTATTTTATATTATTTATTATAAATTAAATATTAATTGAAAAATGTTTTTTGTTAAAGATTGATAGTGAAGGTTACTATTAAATGTACGAATGCTACCTGCAATTAACCTTATGGCATTCAACTTCTCGAACATTTGTTCGCATGACAATGAAAAGAAATCGACGAAGGTATTTTACTATAAAAGTCTCTTTAACTCGCGCGCGTTAACTCGTAATTTTCTTTGAAAAAGTCACGTCGCGAAGAACGCATAATCAGTCGACAATTGCACTGCTTTTGCGAAAATGAAAATAAAACGAGAAAAAGACAGGCGGAATCCTCAAATCCTGGGAATCCAACGAGAATCTGTGCCGTTTAGCAGGGCGTGGGAGACTCTCGACCAGCTGCTGGTCGATGTTGGTTCAAGGACCATTACACAATGGTACGTATGTGCGAGAGCGCGGGTGGGACACGAGAAAGTCACGTTTTCGTAGATAGTAGACAGCGACAAAAGATGAGAGAGGCAAGGGAGAGAAAGACGTACGAGAGAGGGGGAGGCGGAAGGGTCACGTTTTCCGGGAAATCGAGTCGATTTTATCCGCGGGGACTTCGAGATGCGACTTTATTATTCGCTTAGGAAATGAATTCCCGATAAAATTACCGGCCGGCCACTTTCTTCCGCGATACAATGTAAGATGCGTACGGGCCATTCATTGCGTTCGCAATTTTATGCGTGTCCGCCATTCGCCAATCGTGTTCGATCGCACCTTGGTCGAGTTTTATGCGACTGCAGCAGGTTCCCGTGATTAAATAATCCATTTTACACGGCGCGTAATTTCCCTGAAATTCTTATCTTCAGGCTCCAGGAGAAATTAAGGTTGAAAAACACTTATGATAAATCGTACAGAGATACATTTTATTTCGCGCTCGAAAAAAAAGAGCCACGTGTTTGCGTCCATAAACAGTAACGTCTTAATTATCCCGAGCAAAAGTTGCCGCAAGTGAGAGATCGCAGGCAAATCGAGATTTTCACGATTGCGCAATCGCCTTATCGGCGACGGTGCTAATTAACGCGAGAGCCTCCAAAGTACCGCTCGACTCGGCGCAAACGATCGGCGATTTTGCGACATTTCGATCGTAAATTCGTTGACCGGCTAATGCAACGTCGACTCGACAGCGCATATAATGCGGCGATTTAAATAAAGTATAGAGGATTTAAATAAACCGAAGAGAAGAATCGTCTTTCTCTCGCTTCTCGCGAGATTGAGACGCCCAATTAAAGTCAAGCCGGCCAATCAGCGCGAAAGCATGCGTTATCGTTCGGCGAGATCGCAGGTGACCGCGTTTGTGGGAGCGAAGGTGGTTGATAAGCTCTACCGCGACGGTGATTCACATGGTTGGAAAACAAGTAAAAGCATTCGCGTGTATTTATGTGTATGTGTACGTATTCGCAGCGTGAGGTTCAGCTTCGATGGGACTCGCTGGAAACGGTGTTTCTCACTTACGAGAGTTGCGAAAGACGCTAACACGCGGATTCTTCCTCGTTTATGTACGCCAAGTTGAGGTTGAAGAAAGAGCCGCTGGCGCGATCCTGCTTGGAAAGGGGACCTGACGTAACTTCCGGATAATCCTTCCGTCCGCGCCTAGTCGTGATTCCCAGAAATAACAGTATCCGCGGAGTAAATACAATTCTCTTTATTGAGAAGTTAAATATATAGCGCAGAAATGAAAAAAAAAAAAAATTAGCGCCGATAAAATAATTTTGTACATGTTCCATTCGAATTTCAAGGTATATGATTGATTAATAATTTAATCAAGTTATATAAAAATCATTGCTGAAAATATAATTTAATAAAATAATAAAATAATTTAATAAAATTAAAAATAAAATGTAAAAATCGTAAGAAATATAGAAATAATTTAATAAAATAATAAAGTAATTTAATAAAATTATATAAAAATCATAAGAAACATAATTTAAATATAATTATAATAAATATAATTAATATATAATAAATATAATTTAATAAAATTATATACGAAAATCATAGGAACAAAACAAGAAACTCAAAAATGTAAGAAATAATTAATAAAATTAATAAAATTTAATATTAAATCACTTAATATTGAAAAAATATAATTCCAAATATACTCTTTTCATATAAAAATTCTGCAGAATTTTTTTTGAAGATTACAAGTACTATTTAATATTGAAATGGCAGAGCCATCTTCTTAAAGATAAAATTTCAGTGAAGAGGAGATCTTTAAAATCATTTCCCTAACATCGTTTTATAATTTGAAATCGACTGAATATTCAATTAAAAATAATTCTCGTGATTTATCGATCGCATACATTGAAGCAATTAATTAACCAGACGCGGTAGCCAGGACGTTTAATGGAATGTTAGCCTCGTAAATACGGGTTTCGATTGTTCCGTCGCGCGAGCATGTAATATGAGCCAACAGGCCGTGTCTGCCAAGGGGGGGCCCGGCTTTCAGATATAGGCTTCGCTGACCGCGTGAAAAATTAATCAAGGCATCGTTCCACGACGCTGATTGTAAAAGGCTCGTCGCAACTATGTACTCGTTATCGGATGCTACCGTTATGGTGAAAATTAATGGCATAAATTGAACGATCGCTCGCGTTACGGCGCGGAAAGATCGCCGTTTTGCGTTTAATTGACGGCGAGAGAACCGGCGCGAATTTATAACACACGCCCCTTCTATCGATTCCTCTTACGATCGCCGATCGATATATCGGCAATAATGTACGGCGATAATTAGGAAAAGAAGCATACTTTAGAGACTTTAAAAGAAAAAAATAAAAGGTGCCAATAAAATTCATTCTGGATGATGCATCGCAAAATGTCATGAACTTATTTAATCATCTGATTAACTGACACGTAACTTAATTTAAATATTGGCATTTCAGAAAAAAATTTTTTATTAAAATATAAAAATAAATAATTGAATCAAGTTATATAAAAATTATTGCAGAAAAAATAATTTAATAAAATTACCTAAAAAAAATCGTCATGAAAAAAATTTAATAAAGTTACATGAAAATCTTTGTAAATTAAATTGATATAAAATTGCAATATTTTTTTGACATTTTTATATAAATAATCTCTTTATCAAAATATTATAATAAAACATGACATTCTTAATTAATCACTATCTTTTTATTTAACAAAATTTCTCTACAACTTATAAGTCATGATGTCCGGTCTAATTATAAGACTTTGAAAATTTAATTTATATCATTTTTAATCAGCAAGATTCGCGGATAATGAATCAGTCGAGCCGAATTTCGCGAAAACGCGAGTTTCCCATGATCGCTTCGCGGTTGAAGAGAGAGGAATTATTAATCAATCGGCGATTAGCCGCGTGTGTAAAGCTGTGCATTCGCTATATCGCGGCGCGTTCGTTGCCATTTATCAGACGAAGGAGCGCGCTCTCTTACGTCGACGCCGAGGGAGAGACGAAAGGATGGTAGCAGGAGCCAAGAGAGCGCATGATTAATAGATAGGATCGCATTGACCCGGGGTACGCGCTCCACGTCTTATCCACGTCTGCGCGCTCTTGGGAAAAATCGCTGCCGAGCACGAACAGGGATCCTTGTCCGAGCTCTCTCGCCTCGGGAAGTAGCCGTTTTGGAGCCGACTCCGCGGATCCGGACTGCGTTAAACCGCTTCCACGTGCGCCGCGGGAAAACGCCACCGGGTGGTCTTTCCTCATCGCGCGTGGACCGAGCGTTTTCTCTCCCGATCTCGTCTCTTTATGTATTTTCGGATCGCCGCTGTTTCTCGCGCTCCTTTGTCGGACCACACCGGACGTTGCGAAGAATTCGCTCGCGTGTCGCGTGTGTGCAAAAACCCCGCCTGGCATGGGAGAGTACGTCGAAACAGAGACGCGAATAGTTTGCGTCCTCGGAGATAAGAAATGAATGTAATAGGAACACTTTAGCATTATTATCGGAGACAAAAAGGCCGATTCTTTCGAAAAGTAAATTATCTCGAAGCTAACTTTGAAATTTGAATATTAAATGATATTAAAAATTAGAAATAATTAAGGGAATTAAATATAAGCAAAATTAATGATAAAAATTATTACATAAAATCATACACATTTTTTCAACTATCTAGTCAAATCAACCATTATTGATAATTGAAATACCATTTTATAGCATATTATTAAAAAATATAAAAATAATCTAAGCTATAATAGTCGTCTTTTACCTTTGAATCTTCGAAATTTGAATGTTAAATAATATTAAAAATATAATAATAATAATAATATAAAATATTATAATTAATATTAAATTAATAATTTATTTAATAATATTTAATAATTATTTAATAATATTTATTTAATAATATTTAATAATATTTAATAATTTAATAATATTAAAAATTTAGATTAAAGAATCGAAGGAATTAATTATAATTAAAATAATTGAAAAAATTATTAAAAATATGGAATAAGCGAGGCACATAGATCCCAAGCAGGATCCTCCATCGTAAGGACACTTTACTATCCCGCGCAATGAAATGTTATCGGAATACTAAAGCCCTCAAGGAAATAATAAGAAGAATCTCGCGGAATCTACGTCCATCGATCCTAGAGGATGCGATGCGGAAAATGTCTGGCAACTGCCTCGACGAAGCCATGAACCGTCTAATCGACGTTCTAAGGCCGCGGCTTCTGCGTTGCTTGTCTGAAAATCTCTTCTTCGTCGCGGATGTGCGCGAATCGAACTCGTCTCGGAATCTGCATAGATAGATCCTAGGTGCGATCCTCCATAAGGACACGTCGCCGTCCCGCGCGTTGACTGACGGCACAATCCTCGATTCTTCCGCGATACCACGAAGCCTCTCTCGGATCTTTCCGGTTACGACGTAACTGGCAGCGGGAAACGGACAGACGGACGGACGGACGTGCGCGGTAGCGAGGGTCCTTAATTATGCGGTTTAACGCTAGAGGCATCTATCTGCACGAGAGAGGGACGAATGCAAATACCCGGGCTGGTTCTCGATAGGACAGCAAAGATCTTGCCCTTTTAGTTAGCAGATGCCGCGAGATACCTAGCCGTTTCCTATCCTTTCTTCTTCGACGCAAAAGAATGATCGCTCGGAAAGGAAAAATACGAGAGCTGTCGGATTAGAAGATACACGTAGATCAGATATCTTTTATCTAAACCAGAAAGAACGTTCAATTATTTTCTATATATAATTCTAGTTTATTATGTACAGCTCTAATTTATTATTTATAATTTATAGAAATTATAATAAAAACTTTTTGTCTTTATTTTAAAATAGATGTATTTGTAAATAGATTTTTTTAAGACAGAAAAAGGGGAAGAAATAGTTTTTAACATATCTTTGTATGTAAAAAAAACATTTATCTAACAAAAAAATATTTTAGTATTACATTCTTTTAAAATATCAGAGAATTTAATATAATAAATTTAATGTAATAAATTGTTATTAAATTTTAAATCAAGATTTCAATAATTAAGCTCGAGATTTTTAATCAATTTTTAATTAATATTATATTCAGAAATTATTTTTATTATTAAAGTTTCGTGCAATTTTTTTCTTTAGTTTGTTAGATAAATGTCACTCAATCTAAATTATGTAATACGCTTGAATTATAAAGTATATACGTATAGTAATAATACTAAGCTGATGCGCGCAGCAACAGCTGATGCGACAGCATTCACCATGCTTGGAAGCGAGATTAGCGAAAATACCACGCGCGCAAGTCAATGGAAACGAAAGCAGGAGCAGCAACACACACACAGATCGTGCGTGTGTGTCTGTGCACGTGTGCAAGAACCCGGACTAGCTCGTGTGCCGGTCTGAACCGATGAAAGGGAACGAGAAACCGGTTGCAGGTCGATAGCAACGACGACGGTTTCTAAGTCGCACGAAGGTTTCGAATGTCCCGGGAGTGGCGTCGAGCTGATTTCCTGCGGTGCTTTTCGTCGTAAAAATTAAAAAAAAATATAAATGTATCGAACGAGTTGGAGTTTTTCGAATCTGCGTCTCCTGCTTCAATATACGAAATTGACTAATCGACTCGAATTGCTACAGATTATGCTAAATGCATTGTCTTCTCCGAATTTTCAATTGACGCATGCGAGGCTAAAATGAAAATTAAATGTCTTTTTTTACAAGAAATCATTATAATATAATTGAAGATATTCATTTTTGCTATGTGAGTTATGTTTATTGTATAATTGTAATTTTAAGAAAATTTAATTTCAAACTAGTGTAATTTATTTCATGATCTTTTTTTTACTTCAAATATTCTTACTGTAAATATGTTTAACATTTTTTATTTTTAGAAGTATATTTATATTACACTACAAAGAAATCACAAAATGTAAAATTAGAACATATTCAAAACCGAAAGACACGAATTAATAAATATATAATAATAAAAATTCATTTTCATTTACAAAGACTGGTGGTCGTAATGATTCTTATTTTTATGAAAAGCGAACGATTTTAAAATTTATTACGATATATAATTCGCTTTGATAACAATAATATTAAATATTATATAATATTAAATTTAATAAATAATATTTTAAAAACTTGATTTTAATTTAAAAACATATTTCGAAAGTTTATTTACGCTTTTCAAAACAAGTAGATGAAATTCCGCGCTGGAATGCTTATTAAAAAGAGCGTAACTTTCGCAAATCGTTATTCCGCGTTTGATACGCAATATACGCAACGCCTTCCGACAATATCGGCGACATTCCGATCACGACGGTGCTTTGAATATTCGCGAAATGTAACCCCTGCACCGCGTCTGTCTGTCGCGCGTGTCGCGTGTGAAAGCACGTTAAGTCCGGGCGGATCAGTTTCAACGGAGAGAGAGAAGAGAAAGCCTGAGAACATAAGAACGGCGAACGTCTGGAGAGCGCCATCGCTATTCTGCATCCAGAGTATCGCGAGATACTTGTATAGTGAGCAAAACCTAGGACGAAGTCCTCGCCCGATTCCTTGGGACGATCGGTCAAATCGCAAAATTATTCTCGCGATATTCATGCGAGGTTACAGATTTTAAGAAACAGAATTAAATGTTAAAAAAAATTGATTGCTAGAAATCAGATGTAATGAAAATATAATCTGTCAAAATTATTGCTCCGAAACTTTACATTCACATTTTAAATTCTCAAATATAAAAAGTTTAATGAGAAGATTTATAGGTGGACTGAACAAGGTTCATAAGAGCTCTTTCTCTTTCTTTCTCTCTCTATTTTAATTCTCGAGTGCTATAAAAGTTTTGACATCAGATTATTAAATTAAGGTCCCATTAAAATTTATGAAAATATAATTTTAATATATGCATTTTATAATAATTATAAATTTATTTTACTAATTACTGCAATGTTACTAGTAGAATAAATTTATAATAATTAATATTACGTATATATTTGAAAAGTTATATTTTAAAAAATTATTATAAATTTTTTATTAATTACAGCTCTGAGATTCAATATCAAGTTGCAATTTATAAATTATAAATAAAACTTTTCTTGTGGGAATGTCTTGTATAAAAACAAGAAATATATAATATAATTAATAACAACTGCAAGAAACAATTATTAAAAGGCATATACCATTAAAACAGATGAATGATTTTAAGGAAAAAGCTCTATCGATAGTAAAATATGAGACAATATCCATAATCGCGATAATGCGAATGCATTGTAATTATTCTCCTGTCTTTTCTTTTCTTTGTTGGGCACTTTACCGACTTTCCTTATTCGCCATTTTATAACGATATACGCGGCAATACACATTGCATCGATGTAAGTATTACGTCACGTTAAGCTGCAATTTATGTCCTGGCGAAAAGTCAAGATAGAAATTTATCTAGCGAAACGTTAATAATTATCTTCTGTTAATTTTCATGACACATTCTATGGAGAAAACTAATTGTTCAATCATATCTGAATTCATTAAATTTTCAAAGATAAATTAATAAAATAATAAAATGCTGCCTGTCTAGAAAAATTTTACAAACTCATGTCATTTTTTTAATCGTGATTAGAGATGAATTAAAAACCGCAAATGTCAAATTTCTGTAAGTAAATCCACGTGTATAAAGTATATTTGTAAGGTATATGTACGATAACTTTAAAAACAAGTTTGATAAATTTTATTTTTTTATTAATGATTTCGTATATATTATATATATTTAATCGTAAGATTTTGCATTGATTTTAATTATTGCAATTTCAAATATTTCCATTTCGAGGAGATTTACATTCTCACAATTTCCGTTTCGATCAAATCACTGCAATTTTCGCGCGCGATAAAGCGTTTGATTTTAAATGAAAAAAGAAAATGAAATTCTCACGAACGAGTTAATTTAGACTTTCAATAGCACGTTAACCGTTTCAATTATACAGATAATTTTTTTGCCAAATATGCATATGCACGAAGGTAGCACTTAGCGAGGTTTCGTATGTTGCATTTATCTAATTTTCAGAGCGGACTTATTATTATCGCGCCTAGAGGTTATCTTACAATGTCTGATTATCAGTGAATACGGGTAATTATCATGATAAGTTATGCATTAACTCTTAATCGCTTGAATAAACATATATATCATATTGAAGTACTCGAAGTTTTAAATTATTCAACAGTTTTACTACTGAATTAAATAATAAGAAATAATTAAAAAATAATTCCAATAGAATAAATTTTTCCGAAAAATGGCAATTTATGGAAAAAATTTATTATTAGGCAACAATAGAATATTCAAAAAATTATTAAAAAACAATGATTAATAAAAAAAAAAATTGTCTAGCAACTAACACTGTTTAGATAATTTTTCACTTTTAAAAATTGATTAGTAAAAATATTAATAATTTACATATGACGATAATTTCGCGACATAATTATATTTTTCCTCAGTGTCTTTCAGAATGAACAAAATTAATATATATAATAACATAATTAATTCAAGTTTAACGTAATTATTTTTTTATCATCGATTGTCAACATAAGATAATTTTTTAGAGTGTAACATGATAATCTATTATATCTATAATATTTGATGAAAGAGAAAGAGAACGATTAAATTATATAAACATAATAACATTGAACCTTCCGAATCTTTTATATAATCACTTAACAAGTTAAAATCACAGCTGTCTTTGAAACATGCTCGATGAATACGGTTGTCGAGAAAGAATGAGGGTCAAAACAGGATACAGTCCCCGCAGGATGCCTACGTTCCCTTATTCCGTATATAACACACTCGCAAATATCGAAGAAGCAGCGAAATGTCGAGTCGAGTCGGAGCGAGTGTTAACGCGAGGAAGGGAGGGATAGCTCGCTTCCTGGAAAGCGGAGGGGCTGGGCACCTGTCCCTCAGAGTCTGCCAACTTGACCGAGGACCCCTCGCGGATTCCCCCCGTATCTTTACGTCACCATCGACGGATGAGCACCTCTGCATTGCTAAACAGATACACTACCACGTGTGTCTGTTTGGAGCATTGCCCTAAACGATCGCTGTCGCACTCGTTCGTTGATATTCGATTTGTCGAAACAGAGAGCGAGAAAGAGAAAGAGAGAAAGCACGGCAAAAACACACATTTATTTATTTTTCTCGCGGACCTCTTCGACATAACACGGATAATAACATCGAGGGATTGAATTTTAACCGATATATTCACGCGCGAAAATTTTTTCCGAAAATATTCGCGGAGCCCGGAGAAGCCGAACGCGATCCACCGCGGCAGGGGTCGATATTTTCGAGACGGGTAGTAACGCGAGAGAGGAGAGGCGAGCGCAGCAATGTCCGCCGCAAGGGGGGCACAGCGACCGGGGGCGATCGCGGGCACGGGAGATCGGTCGCCGAAACGCTCCCGGACATCCTCGCGACGCGATGACAGATCGCGACGCGATGACAGATCGCGACGCGCGCGCGCGCGCGCGCGCGCGCGCATCCGGAGTGCGCGTCCCTCGGCTCCGAAAAGCGCGCCGGCGTCGCCTCCAGCTACCTGTTGCCTGGCGCGCGCGATTCCTTCCCGGAGCACTCATGACTTAGGACAAAGTTCCTTTACTCACCGGATACCGTGGGCAGGCAGATGGTCGCCAGGAGCGCGAGCAGCAACGGCTCGATCCGGAACGCGTAATCCAATCTCCGCCGTGGTAGCGACATGATGTGCCCGTTGAATATCTTCTCTTTTTTTTTTTTTCAATTATTACTCGCGCACACACTCATCGGGGGGAAGGGGGAGGATGAGAGGCACTCGGGTGCACACACTCGGGGAGCGAAACGAAGCGGGCCGACACTCACCGGGCGCGCGCACGCACTTTTGTGTCCGAGGATCGGGGAGAGCCCGTGTGTCACCGCGTCCGAGAGCGAACCGTCACTTGATCGTCGGGCGCATCGTACGCGTCGATCACGAATCGAGGATACGTCACCGACCGGGGGTCCCGGGACGCGATTACGTTACGTTGCGTTGCGCTGAGTTACGTTACCGGCGCGGTTACGGGGAAAAAAGTGCGTACGGCACGACGTTACACGACACGCGACCGCGTCCGAAACACTTCTAGGACCCTATTGTTCGCTTAAAGCGCTGAAAGTAGTTCCCGAGTGCGCGCGCACCTGGCACTCGGGTCGCTTTATCACTGCGCGGCTGCGGAATGGCCGACGCGGCGGCCAATCGCAGCGCGCGATACAGCGGAATCGCCGACCGCAGCACGCCTCTCTCCGAGCATCCCTCGCTTTGCGTCGCGATGCGTGAAGATATTCGAAAATCGGGATGGGGAGGGGATGGTTTGAATTCGGATGGTTTGAGTGCTCGCGCGCTGCGCGAAATTTCAATCAATTTGAATTGAAATTAAATAAATCATTATCGATTTTATATACGCATGCAAATAAAGATAAATATTGCATTTGTCAATTAATAGTTTTAATAGGGAATAATAAATGTGAATTATATCAATAAGAGTTTAGTTTTATAAAAGAAGAAATATCAGATAATCTTTTATTCAGAAAATTATTAAATATTATTTAATAATTTTTATTAATCTTTTATTCAGAAAATTATTAAATATTTTTATTAATCTTTTATTCAGAAAATTATTAAATATTATTTAATAATTTTCTGAATAAAAGATTAATAATTTGATATTTCTTTAAAATTCATTTTATATATGAAAATTTTAATATCATTAACTATCTTTGATTTCGAATGATTGCAAAATATTTAATTTTGACTAAGAATAAATCTAAACTGCATGAATTATTTATCTTTTTTATTATATATTTTTTATTATATCATTATATATATTCAATTTGACAATTTTGTTCCATAAATTTCTATTTATTATAATTTTTAAGATTTTTATATATCATAAAAAAATATATATATTTATAGTATATAAAAATCTATAAAAAAAATTACAATTAATAGAAATTTATGGAACAAAATTATCAAATTGAATTAAATTGTCTACCGGACAATTAATGTTATGTGTCTTTATCAAGAAATAGACAATTGCTGAACTAGAATAATGAATGCTTACGTTAATGATGGATCTCATTATATAATATCTCACGTGAGAAATATCTTTGATTAACATCTGATGCTTTTTTTCTATGATAATGCCTTAATCGTGCGAACAGTCGGCCCTAATTAGATCGCAAACAAAAATAATCTAAATTTTTATGATCAGGCGTTTTAGTTATGCTCTTTTTGTGAGAGAATTCTAGAAAAATAATAATCTGAAAAGTATATTAATTAAAAATGCAAAAAAAAGAAATCCCTTTTTGAAATTTCTTTTTTTTATTAATATCTATTTCTTGTGATATATGCTTGTTGAAAATGCAAATCTTTGCATGTATAATTTTCTCATATAAATTCAATTATGAATCTTTCTATTTTTTTAAAGATCAATGCAGTTCATAATTATAATGCGAATTTATACATGTGAATAATAAATAATAAATAATAAATCAAAAACTAAATTCGTCAAATTGTTATGTTTATAAGAAAATATGTATCATTCTCTCATATTGATTGCATCCATCAATGATCTGTAGTGATAAAAGAAACACGAAATATCAAGATAATGCAGTTTAAGGATTTTAATTATGCATCAATATTGGATTACGTCAGGTAACGATCAGCTGATACATATTAGCGTCTGTATTGGTATTAATACCGGACATCTGTCGATCTATAATGCTGTAAAATGCAGGTTACAGCGCTTCGGGCGTCGATATTCAACGAGTCGCGCACGAGTCGAGAGGAGTGTAACGCGCTTGATCATTAATTAAGGCTTGGCCGCGCTTGATTGCGTGTAACGCGAAATTCATCGCGGCTATAGCCTTAACCGCCAAGCGGCTTAACGAATACAAATGCGGAATTATAATTCGGTGAACCCGGTCTCGAGAGACCATTCCCGAGGAGAGGTGACGGACTTCTTTACGAATCGCCTCTAGTCCTTTGTACCCGCAGCACGCGAGATGCACGCACGAAGCTGCAAACACGCGGCTTCCTATTAGCCTTATTAATGGTGCCATTAACCTTACCATCGAACTGCAAACATCTGCACCCGGCGACGACGATGCAGCGCGGCCACGATACAATTATCTTGCGGACTACAATGGCAGTTGATGAACCCAACAGATGAGATTCTGAAAACGAAATGGAAGATATTAAAATAGCTGTGCAACAGCTAAATTTCTTTATCATATAAATAATATAAATTATAGAGAAATCTTTCATTTTTACAATTTTCTTTCTTGTTTACTCATTTATTGTTTTTTACACGTATGTGTGTGTATATATGTCTTGAAAAATAATAATTTTATTTAGGAATTATTTAGATTTTCATTTAAGTATTGAATTTAATAATATTTTATAATAATTAATTGTTAGCAATTTTATTTTCTGTTTAAATTACTTTTTCTTTGAACACAAAAAAGAGTAATTAATTTGCGAAATTTTTCGATGCTGAATACGATTCCATGTGATTCTCCCAATTTTTTTCGTCGCATTACAATTTTGAGAAATTTGCAAATTGTAAAAATGGATATTTTAAAAATTAAAAATATATTTTATTATTTATTTTTTAATTATTTTTAAATAAATATATGTTTGGAAAATGTTATTGCAATTCAAGTTATGTATATTGCCAAGACATTTCAAGTCTTTAAAAAGAATTTGTATATTGTCGATTATACTTAATAAGGTATTTATTATTACACATGGGATTTTTTACAGTTTGAAATATCATTGATAATCTTGACACATTATTAAATTATGGAAAATCCTTATTTTCTTTCTTGTACCTTTTTATTAAACTGTAATACGCGCTCCTTCTTTGATATACGATATGAAAACCAGTGCTGTGTCGTCCGGACGACGAACATTATTAGGTCGATACGATATTCCACGTGGATATCCTTCTTCATTCGCGAAAACATGTCCGAACCTTTGACTTTGTCTACTACTGAGAACAAGTTAAATGAGTTGAACAAAAATATTGTTGAGATCAAAAAGAAAGTCCAGTTATCAGGTAATGATTCAACTGCATAAAATATTTCTCGTTCATTTACATCACTTCGATAATCCATGAGTCGACACTATACAAGACTGCAAAGCCATAGAATCAAATCTTATTTATACAGAGTATCCCACTTCTCTATAGTATTATTTGTTAATGACAGTTTAAAATTTAAAATTATCTTCTTTTTCAATTTATTGTTTAATTTCTAGCAAACTAAACTTTAACTACTAACTAAAGAGGAAACGAATATCTAAATCATATTTATTAATTTAATAATTAATTTCAAATGGACTTTAATGTCTTGTGTTATTAAAGATATATTATTTAATGTTAGAAATTAAAAAGTTATACAATTGCAAATTAATTTAAAATTGTGTAAATTAATTCAAAAAGTTTAATGGAAATTTAAATTACGTTATGACATAGCATAAATGGGACTCTGTAATTTAATATTCAGATATTTGTTACACATCATGGAGCAAGGCGTGCCAAAAAGAGACAGCTTGCTGACATTTTAGAAGCAGAATCACGATTACATATTACACAATGATAAATATGAAATCGGACTGGAAGAACCAGTATTTGAGACGACGCACAATCTTATACACAAAAATAACGGCAAAAAGATAAAATGAAAGGGGAGCAATATCTCATAGGGTCAAGCCGATTAAGCTGTGTGTTATATAGAACAATGTAGAATGTTTACAACTTTACTGAATTATATATATTAATCGAGAGAAGCTGCGAAAAATGTACAATAATTCTTCTGATTTCATACGTAAATAAAAAACATTTAACATAAAACGCTTAAAAAATAATTTGTCTGCACAAAAAAAATCTTATGTAAATATTTATATTAAAACATCTATATTAATTCTATTTTTTAAAAATAATAATCTCGTATTTATAAATAAAAATTGTCAATGTTATACTGTAATTAGTTTTCTATGTATGTAAAATTACATTTAAAATATTAAAATATTTCCTTAAAATTGCATTAATAATATTTCATTGAAATTAGTTTTCTTTGTATAGATACAGAAGAATTTAAGTTTTAAATCATCAAGTTATATGTGCATGGTAGAACAAAAAATAGTAATAATGATATTTCTCTTATTTCAATTATTTTATACTAATTATTATTTATTATACATCCTAATTTCTTATCTTTTTATATATTCCTATTCCATCTTTCATTATATTTATTATTTTATATCTTTCTAATATATTTATATTATATAATTAATCTTAATTTAGTTAAATATAATTCTTGATTAACTAATTAATTTTTAATTAAATCAATCAATTAAGATTATGACATATCTAATTAAATAAGACTTCTATCATGAATGAAATTCTAAGCTTCTTCTAACGTGTGTTTACGCATTAATGAACCGACGCAAATAATAAGCAGCTTCGATAGTGATGAGTATTGAATAGATCGGCTTTCAAAGATCTCGTGCCAAGAGAATCAAGACAGCTGAATAGGTTTACCTATTAGATACTTGATTCTCTGAACCCGATCAGTCATTATGGAATGCTGCTACTTGTCGTTTTATCTATCTATCTATATTTATGCACGACTATAAAACTTTGAACAGTACAATTAATGATTTAGATTTTACGGTTCTTTCCTGCCAAGATACATTTCCGCATTTCTCGTGACAGAAATCGAATTAATATATCACCCAATCTTGTATTTATTTAATGATTATCATAATTTCTTTTTCTATTTTTTAAAAAGTTATTTAGGAAAACGGAATGGTAGAATAATTTTATGATTAATACTATTTTATAATTAAATTTATCAAAAGTTGCATTTGTAGAAAAATATGAATTAATTTAGTTATGTTTCAACATGTGTTTCATTGTCAATACATATAATGTAATATAATGTCATAAAATGAATATATAAAGTCTATAATTGTAAGGAAAGAATTTTATATATACTTTTCCTAAATCGATTTATATTAAATAAAACACATTTTTAACACATATATATATATTTTTGAATAATTTTCTATTTTTTTGCACAAAAAATATAATAGATAATATGATGATAATATTTCTCTTGTTCTTAGAGGGCCAAAGAAAGGCTAATTTTGAAGAATATGATGCAAAAAAGCGTGAGAATGCTCAAAAGATTATTGATCTCAAGAAAAATATCAAAGAACTTTACGTGAAATATGCGAGAGCGAAAACTGTAAGACGAATTACAAAGAAATCAAATAAAGCATATATATTATATTAACATGTACCAATGTGTACATTGTTTTAGAATAAAGAAGCGATGGAACGAGCGGCTCTGCTGAGTCATAATTTTATAGCTTGTGCGAAGAAATGCAGTTTGGAGGAGATTATTGCTTCAGCAAGTGAGAATAATATGCGTCTAAGAAAAAAGCTAGATTTAATTAAGTATGAAAGAGAGAAGGTAAGAGTAATCCTAAAAATTGTCGACACACAAACATTATAGAGCAAAAATGATTATGTTAAATGTCTCAACATCTGCATCCTATTAGCAAGAACAGACTATAAATATTTTACAAACAGAACGCAAGGAATTGATACGTAGACGCGGCCATTGCGTGTTCAAAAAGAAGACTGAGAATCCTATGAAAAGGGTAATTCAAATTTCATTTGCAAAATTCTTGTAATAAGTAATAACTCTTGTAAATGCAGTTTACTTGAGCAGAAAATCGAGAGCTTGGAAGTCCGATTGGAGCACATCCGAATGATGCAAATTAAAGCAAATATCTCACGGATGAAATACCGCTCTGTTTCCTCCGAATTAAAAGAGAAATCGGTCTTTTATGCTTCTTCTTTGAAAGACCTAGAAGATGGCATAAGACAACAGGAAAACGAGATCAAACGCTTACAGGCAAGGTCATAAAAAGAGTAATGACATGATGAGAGTAGTATAATATAATAGAAACGCTTGATGTTCTACTTAACTATTGATTGCAGGGAGTAAAGGAGGAAGCTATAGAATTAAGAGATAATACTCAAGAAACTCTGGTGAAAGAGGAAATCGAGGAGACAAATTCCAGTAAAAAACGCGATTTCGTCATCAAAGAGTACAGGTGCTGTATAACGTAAACTTTATATTTCGGAAAGTAGTATTCATCATTATTACAGTTGTGTCTTCTAATAATGCGTTTCTGATGATTGTCACTGCGAAAATAATTTAATGTTTATAACATTTTTACTACATCAGACAACGTGTATCAGAGCGAAAAATGGACCTGGAACGGTTGGAACGCATGATATTTCATACTCGTCCGCGAGATGATTTCGAAACACGTGGGAAAAATCGCAAACAGGCACAAGAAGAGATTATCAAGGACGAGCTGGCGCGACTGGAGGAAACGTTCGCCAAACTGCGGAATGCTACCGGAGTGTCCAGGTCAGAGGAAGTTCTGAACCGGTTTCTGGGTCAGCAGGCGACCAAGGAGAGTCTACAGAAAATGCGAGCGGCCACGGAACAAGAGAAGATGATGCTTGAAAAGAAGAGACAAGAGCTGAGCACCGAGATAGAAACGAGAAAATTTTCAGAAACGAAAAGCGCCGAACAGTAAGTTCAGTTTACATCAAAGACAATTAACAGTAAACTCATTAAAAACTTATTGGATTGACAATTGAGGTGTTTAATCATGTTAAATAAAGTCTATTATCAAGTCTACTTTAAATTTAAAGTCAAGATATTAAAATCCGTTTGTTTTAAAATTCATCAAACCTATTCCTATTTTGATCTTACATATATTTGATAGGAACGCAGAGATAGTAGCAAAACTCAACTCGCAAATTGAGGAACAACAATGTCGTAAAGAGAGAGCCGAGACTGCAAGTCGACGAGTCCGAGAGCTTTTAAGCGACATAACTAGTATGCTGTGTAAATTGTATGAAAAAGTTGAGGTGAGAAATATTATTACAATTATAAGCTTGAATGACAAAGTATAAAATGAATTTGATGGCTTCAGATTCTATTTAAAAAAGAAACATTCATCGATTTAAAATTCACGGATATTTCCATTCAAATAATATTTAAATTCAATTACTCTCTCTTTTTAATAATAATTTATCCTTAATAATAGAATTAGGTAAACTAGAATATAACAATTTTGTCTATAATTTTCTTTAATTGAAATAGGAAAAAGTTTCGTCCTTCCCTGAATAATGTATAAAGTTCCGAGCAATTCTGACATGATTTTGTAAGTTTGAAAATTTGTTCTCAATGTTATAAGGAAGATGTAAAAAGATATAAAAATAGACCGAGAGATATTTGAAAATATGTACGATAATTGGCTGGAAAAGTGAGAACAAAAAAGTATAGATGGATTGTTAAAATAAAAGGATCTTAATTAGCGCTTTTCCTTTTGTACGACGTGTTCGAAACGTGTCGCCGCGAATTATCACGTGCCAAGAAACGTATTCGGTGGATAAAGCCCCGTAATATCGGAATGGAAATACCGTGTAAACGCCTAATTGAATTAGTAAAACCGCCTTTAATGGGACGTCTGCCACGACGCAAATAGCTCCGACTATTTATCGTTCCTGGAAGCTTAACACCCCTAACATCACGTATCTTCGATGAATTTTCTTGAATAACCCGCGTTCTGTAATTCTCACCTCAAACGGCAACGCCTGCTCCGTACATTAACACCTCAATACTCGATCGAAAATAAACACTTCCGCGAACGCAAAGCGAACCGCGTGAAAAATCAGTATTGATTCTATCGGGTATTGGATGTGGAATCTACCAATTGTTAATTTCAAAGAAAAACTCTTTGGGCAATCTTTCGGGCAGTGTTCGCGTTAAAACTGTTTCTTTAAACACTTTTGTCACTTAGTGAAAATTCAATTCTATTCGGAAACAAATTTAGTAAAATTTACACATCAGTGTATCTAAATTATTTTTAATATTCTTCTAACAATTATATTATTTCTGTATTCTATAAAATTTTGGATATTGTTTCTTTTTTGTTATTGCTTTTATCAGTTGTTTTATGTAGAATAAGAAGCATCACATTTAACTTTTACAAAATATCTTTAAGGCAGATGAAAAATTTCTATACAAAGCAAAAATGATTTTTAGATATGGATTTTTATGTAGTATGCAATTATAATTAGATTTTTATATATCTAAAAAAGAAAAAAAGTGCCAATCAAAAAGAACTTATAGATTCAAGTGTCCTTTTTACGTTTTCATTTTCCATGTATTATAATAGATTCTTTGATTATTACAAATTCTTGAAATATTATTTTGTATGACAGAATTGACAAGAAATCATAACCATGTCATAAATGAATAAAATTAGAAAGAAAATTGAATGAAAGTATTATACTTTCAATATACTTTCATATGCATATTTAATTTTCTTGGTTAAAGACATAATTATTAAAATTTATATATATATATATATATATATATATATATATATATGTTAGTCTTTATAAAGATATTTATTTCTAGCATGCAACAGATACTCCTCTATTTGAGAATATTGAAATGGATGATACCTTAGAGATTATCCAACTGTTGACTGATAAAGTCAAACATGAACTCGATGATTTCAACATATCTGATAAATATCTTGAAGTAATGGATGAAGCATTAGAGAAGGTCAGGGTCAAAGTTTCATTATATTTGAAATTAAATAAATTGCTGAAACAAGAACAAAATATTTGCTATTATAATTGTTTTAAAGATAGTATGATATATATATAACTTAAACAATATTATTCTATACATATAACAAAAGAAATAATATTTTATAAAATATATTTAAAATATTTATCATCTATATACTTCTATCTTTTAAGATGAAACAACAATTATTTTTCTATTGCTTATAAGTTATATATTATTATTATTATTGCTTTTGTTGAGCATTTTGTAACATAAAGAGACAATATTATTTTTCTAAATAATATATTCTTTATTTATTTTTTTAAATAATTAAAATTATCAGATAATTCTTTTGAGCAACTAAACAAAATTCTAAATAATCTGCTACATTTTCTATATATTTTGCTATATTTTTTAATCTATAAATATTTCATTGTTATAATGTTTAAAAAATATTCTTGAAATTTTGCTAATTTTGAATAGATTTCAATTTATTTCGATAATTTACGTGGACAAGAATTCACAAAGAATTCCTAAATAGGAATGATCGACTATAAATAATACCTTTGCCTTTTAGTTGGAAACAATGTCGGTGGCTACAACTTCGGCAGAAGGCAGAACAATGCGTGTAAATAGTGGGAAGCCATTGTTTCCACAATTTCCATCCAGCGCGATTCCGGCTGTTCCTCTTTCAGAAGACGAAGAGGAAGTCCCATCCCGAAACACATTAAAGAGACAAGCACAATTACTCGTCGATACAAAGAGTCGCCGCAAGGGTTTTGTTTTTAGAAGATAAATTGCTCGAATAACAAACAAAATTAATTAACAAAATTATATTTCGTACATGTAATAAAATAAGGCGTATTAGTAAAGTGTATAAATAAACAAGATTTAAGAATTGTTTTTTTTTTTAATTAATGTTCTAATTTTTTCACATTATTTTTGATAACTATTCTCTTTAATTAAATATAAAAAAAGGATTATTTTCTAATCTCTTCGGAATATTAACAAAGAAAATATATTCAAAATAAACACTTGAGATTTGTTTTCTCTTTAGTTTATGTTCCAAATTTTTCACATTAGTTTTGTAACTATTCTAATTAAATTAGAGTTAAAAAAAGGAATTCTTTAGTTTCTTCCAGAATATTAACAAATCAATAGGTTCAAAATACATTTGAAGATGTGCTTGTAAATTTAGCAGAAATAAAATAACAAATACAAAATATTATTATATATTAAGTTTTATGATAAAATAATTCTGAAGATATAACGGAAATTATTCGAATAACCTGATTTCATTGAACATACCATCGCTCCATATTTTCAAGTTCAACGAATGCGTCTACAACAAAACAATCAATCTCTCGCAATAGAATTCAGTCTTCTTTTATTGACAATAAAAAGGAATCTATCCACGAGCCTTAAACTATGCTTACCTACTTTCAAGGATCAAAAATGCTGGCATTGCTTTGCCATCTTGTCCACACGACACAGTGTCCATATCTGCAGCAGGAAAGAGGAACTGGAGACCGACTGCATCCACTGTTGATAAAATCACTTGCACGTAAAAAAAAACATTTACCGACAAAATAAAATTCCAATTATCGGCGCTAGTTGGATGTTTACAGAGTCAAGATTATAGCAGATCCAGACTGTTTTGGACACGTAACAGGAAAATGTATATTTCAGGAAGAAAAATATCGCTAATTACAATTAATATTGACTTACAAGAGATCTCGAGATCATTTTTCCTGCGATTTTTGCGCGTTCCGAAACTCACGTTGTGCACTTTTTGTCCATAACAGCTCTTGAATATGCGCGATCCGCGCATGCGCGTGCGCTTAGTTCCATCGACTCGCCGAGGGCACGATTGTCAGCGATCAATCTCGGCGTTCGTGCATACGCAGTTGTCAATTCGGTGTTGGTTTCGTCCTCTCCTGGTCGTTCTCGTCCGATAAATCCGGTGATAGCAGCCAGGTAGGCGGTTCGGTCCCTGTGAACTTCATCGTGTCATATCGTGGGATAATCTCGTTGCAATAAGCATTCCAAAGAGCTGCCAAGATGACTGTCATCACGAAGGCGATCACCGAGAAGAAGACGTCCGATAAAATGGAGCAGCCATTGTTTGTTGAGGAAAATGCGACGGTTAGTGTCATGTATCTCGTTCGCACGAGCTTGGGCTTGGGCGCCTCCCGTCGACTAATCAATTGACCTGTCAATTGGAAAAACGCTACTTTTGATTAATTTCGTGAAGGTCGAACCGCGTAGGAACTACGCACAATTTTCGCTTATAAAAAAAGATATATTCGATTCAATTATCAATTTATTGAGTCATACATACATACGTAATGTATTTTTTATATACATTCACATTGATACATATGTACATATATTATATATTATCTTGTCCCGTTATCAACACAGATGTATGTTTGTGTTTGATAATGCATGTGTTGACATATCACTACAATATATATTGACGAGACCGAGAAGTAAATTTATAATGTTATGACAAAGGTTATTGTTATGACGAATGTATATCGTACATATTTTTATAGAATCTATAAAAATGATGTATTCCATACATTTAAAAAACATAATATAAAAGAAAAAAACGTACTTTTATTTGAAATATTGAGTTATTCACATTTGAAAAATAAATCTTAAAATTAAAATTCCTGTCTTTTTTTTACAGTGTTTACATCATAATTGAATTTTTAGGGATTTAAATTTTTATTTGCATCAATTTTTGTTTTATCAAAAAGATACAGGTATATCTACTGATAATTGCCATTATTATTTTCATAAAATTTTTCTATAAATAATATATATTAGAATCTCTACAAGGATAGGAAAATCAGAAAACAAATATATATATTAATATTTGTTTTCTGACTTTCCTATCCTTGTAGAGATTAATATAAAATTAGATATTAGAGATTAATATAAAAACGGAAAATTAAAGAGCACTTAAATGAATAAAAATACAAATATTCTTTTTGATAGGACTCAAAAACCGATCCAGAAGCAGCGCGTCCAAAAGGCGATCCAGCTGGTCATTATTTTGTTTCCAAGAGAAGCATCCATCGTATACATGTAACGGCGACATTTTTGCTCTTTCTCGTCGCACTAATGATACTGATTATCGGAGTAATCGGTGGACTTTATATTTACAAACAATACGCGAGAACTCAAATGCGCAGATTCCGTACTGGTTGGTACAGCATTCCGTATGACAGCTCAAACAAAGCATCTTATGGCAGTAATGGAGTTCATCAGGGACTGTTGGCCGATTCCGATCTGTTCACCAAGAGTCTCACCAGAGCTATGGAACAAGACGCAATGGATATTGCAAGGCACATAGATCATGAAATTAATAATTTCTTCAAAGAGAGATTTGAAATTGATCTTGAGAATGAACGCTATGAGAAAATTGACGTGCCTGATTTTCGCGGTGGACGTCAAGGGCGTTTTATACATGATTTTAACATTGTGAGTTGATATCTCATAACGTGCTCTTAGTGAGCGATCTTTATTTCAAAATTCTTATAATATCATACTTATTTACAGAATAAGACAGGCATTATAGATATTGATGGCCATTGTTGCTTTGTCATGCCCTTGAATCGTCAACGCGTATTGCCACCTCGTAATATGTATGATCTTCTTAGAAAAATGTATAATGGTGAGTTTCCAATTCAATACAAATACATATACAACAATATATATACATGTATAAAATATAATTCTTATATATAAGGTTATTATGAAGTGGATACTGCAATCGTACGTGAAACTATGAAAGTAGTCACACCACCAATCACTGACATGTCAGTCGTTGGAACATATATAGCGCGAGAATGCCAAGACTTGCCTATTTATATGCTAAAGAAAGTGGATCCTTCTAGTGGTTAGTTATCAAATTGCATATATATATATTTTTTTTATATACGTAACACATTAATATATTATCGCTTTTTCTTTTTTTCAAATATTTTAGTTGTAAAACGCAGCGTGTCGAGCGGAGTGTTCGGCCAATTCGCTGGCAATAGTATTATGGAAGTTGATATCGTAAATCTAGAAGACTTTGAATGAAGCTATTGAAAGCACAATTCAGGAAATTTTCAATTATTCTAGAATATTAATCACCAGTAGTTCAATGTATAAAAGTTATATGCTGTCCAGAGCAAACTTAGGTAAATATTCTCAAATTCAAGCTCGTTATCTTGCATTTATTACATTGATATTAATATTTCTTTTTCTTGATATTTTCTTGAAACTATATTTCAGGTATACTCCCACACTTATCAAGACTTTCATTATGTCTTTCCATTATATTTTTTATTAGCTTTAGATCACGAAATTATATATAATGCGATTAAATCCGCGATTTGTTAGTTGTTATTAATTAGAAACATTTAATGCATCATGAGGGAGTTCTTATATTATAATGTCATGAGAGATTAAGTATGATAAGAATATGATTGAATCGTTCCAAATATGCACAAGAGGTCTGAATAAAAAAATAAAATTGTATAAAATGGAATGTCTTCTGCAAGCTGATTTTGGTAGAGAAATTAATATTTCTTCCATGTTTGCTCCGAAATATATTGAGATATGACAAGCGCAACATTAGTTATATCATAGGGATGAAATATTTCGCTACTATTATGAATGTTGAGTATTCAGTTTTTATAATAGTAGAATAATCAACACCAAATTGTTGCGCTTATAAATACAGTTCTATTATATGTTATTATTATGTTATTATTATTAATACATCGAATTTATTTGTGAATTATTAAAAAGATTTATTGTTCATATTAGGGGCACAATGCCTTTGATAAGCTCAAAATATGCAGTACATAAACTGCTAAAATTCAGAAGATATCAGATTTAAAATAGTCTTTTAATATGTCTTAATATTTCAATGAGAAAAATATATCCGTTTTATTATTGTAATTATACGTAAAATACGTTACAAACATTTGTAAGATTACTAGGACTATATATATATTTTTACAAAATATTTGGATTAAAAAATAATAGAAATTACAAAGTACTGATTCAAGAGGAATCTTGGTATTCAGACATTCCTTAAAAATTGTTTACTTGTTCTGCATTTCTGCATAGTGAAAAGTCACATGTTTTAATAAGTATTAATAATATATAATATTATATTTTAAATATGTTTTATATATACCTGTTTTTATTGTCAATTTATGAAAACTGAAATAGATAAAAATGTATTATGACTAAATACAATTTGAATAACCAAAATTGATACATAAGAAATACATAAGAATATATTATGACTGAGTGCAATTTTTTCATTAGTTTCTTTTGATGCATTATTTCGTAAAAATCAGTTTTATCTTTTTTATTTTTATTATGCATGTATATATCGGTAAATATATACAGGTACTCGGATATTTTTTATTCGTTAATCTTAAATATTGCATATTATAAATATTAATAAAGTTTTGAAATATATCCTCAAGTTTTTTTTAAGACAGGAGATACTTTATAATAAAAAGAAGTGGCTTTGTGAACAGAATTTGAAAAAATCGATAACTTTGATAACATATCAGAAAGAAAGAAAGAAAATTGTAATAGTTTTATGTTACAAATTAATGTGTCTATGCAAAAACACCATGAAATGGCGTACGAAAAATGTATCATTGTGCAGAATGATTTTTGTGTGTAAAATATTGAAATAAGATAGGTATATTAAAAAATAATTACAATTATAATATGTAATTCTAATAAAATACTGTGTCGTATCTCTAAATAGAAATTAAACAATCTTCATATAAAATTAATTAAATAATTTTTCTTTTGTAAACACACTCAAGATAATGGAAATATATACTCACATTATATATATATAATATATTCAGATCATCATGGACCGAGTGCCTGAACATTTATAATCTATTCTATATTAGTTCCATATTTACTTGTTATTAATATCAAGAGAATGCTTGTATTATCAATTCCAATACAAATATAAACGCGCGAATATACGTATATGCGGACCGTATGTGGCGTTTTAAATGTTTGTAGGTATATAGCTCAATCACATTGGTGGCAATAAATATAATTAGTTAGTTCCACCACTTTAGATAAGGATGGAAATGCGAAATATTATTGTCAATCTACTCTTATTACTTCTACGATATGATGCATAATCTTATCTGTGACCATGCATTTACACAAGCATTTAAACTTTTTAGGAATATTATGATTTGATCTTAAGTTTTGTGTGATTGTAGTTGAGTTCATACAGCTTATACTTTTATCTATCTGATTATCGAGTTTGAATTCTTTTATTCTTATAATTTTAAAAATAAACTTTGTAAAATTGTACGCAAATTAATTGTAAAATCTAATAAAGAATAAATCATATATTACATATGAATATTAGTTTTTATGTAATTGCATAATACTCTCAATCAAGATTTTATTAAAACAAAATTGGTTAAGCTTTTATTAACTATCTTGAACATTTATTAAATATTTATTAATAATTTGATAAATTAATTATTAAATATTTAAAAATAAATACTTTATGTGAACTATATTTCAAGGTATAATTTACAGAAAATATGTCGAAGTATTTATACTATTTATCATTTAAATTAACATTTAATTAATTAAAAATAGAAATTAACATTTATACACATCTAAATTACATATATATAATTAATATTTTATAATTATAATTATTAAGAAGGTATTTCAATTATAATTTAAGTAACATTTGTATGTACTAAGTCTGCTATAGCTTTTTGTCTAAGAGTATAGAGTTTTTTCACCCATTTATCAAATTTCGCCTCTTGATCCATCATAATCTAAGAAAGAAAATGGACATTATCTATATATTTATAAAATGAATTAGAAAATTCAAAGGAAATTCAATTCACTTACCGATGTATGAAATATACTTTCTAGGCCGCTAGGAATATTAGGTACTGATGGAATCTGTATAGTATCAGAACTAATATCTATAACAATGTTCTTAAATTTATTTTCTTTGACAGCAGATGAGGTAAACTGTTTGGGAGTAAAACCTTCAGCATTTATTTCCTCAAGCACACCATCTTTAAAACGCGGTTCAATAGGAAAATCATCTAAAAAATTCATTTGTATCTATTAACATCTCAAAAATTTCCTAATAAATTTAGATTTTTATTACATTAATACAAGCTGACAGTTGTACCTTTTACCGCTGCAACTTGATTTTTTTCAGCATTAAATTTTGATTGATTGGATTGCGAACTGCTGGAAGGACTTCGCGACTTGTCTCTAGAAGTAGATCTGGCTTTTCTTCTTGTGCGATCCGAAGAGTGGGATCTACCTGTATTAGTATGATAACGCCTCTTATCTCGATCTCTAGAATGACTGCTTCTAGAACCTTTATAACCCTTTGAATTCCGATCTCTTCCTCTACTTCTCGAATGTGAACGATGCCTACGTTTTGTCTTCGAATGCCTCGACGACCTTCTTCGATGAGGCGAAGATTCACTGCTGTCAGAACTGCTAGATCTGAAGAAATTATCATGCTATCAATACTAAAATTTTTTTATCAATTTTAAATGACAAAGTTGTAAATAATAAAGGATGTTAAATCAGACAAATTGGCTAAGTTTTATTAAAAATATCAATTAAACTTATGTTAAATGCAACTGCCGGCATAATTAAGCTTGTATAATTGCTAACCTAATGGATAGTGAAATTTTTAATTTCTCTTGTCTTTTACCTCGATTTTCGATTCCGTTTTCTTCGATATCTACTATGATCCGAATCTGATTCACTGGAATGTCTTGCCATGCTCGTTAAAAGGAAACTTTCACCGCGTCTTTATTATACTTTCTATGTGTATTTAGAGGTTAGAAATTATAAAATCAGATCGCCCTCTGGACATTAAAAACGTGAACATGAACTACGAAGTCACAGTCCACGAATGTTCTCAGAGGGTAACATAATCTGTACAATTTCTGGTTTTGTTCCGTGCTACACATCATTAAGTCGGGTTGTCCATCGTCAGGGGCATATTTTATTAGATTCGCTGAATAAGATTAAAATGCGAGTTCAACGGAAAGTAAGGAAAGAAAAATCTTATCATTTTATTATAGTAAATAAAAAAAATTTAATAATATAGATAAAATATATATTTAATAATATATATTATATATGTATATGTAATATATTTTTAATAACATAGAATATAAATAATAATAATAACATATATAAAATATTCAATTCTAATAAATTTGACAAAAATTTGTTTAATAATACATTATAACATTTAATTATAAATATTATATAATTTAATAATAAACATTATATATGTTAATAATTTAACATTATATAATTTAATAATAAATATTAATATATATTAACATATATTAATAACGTAAATTTAATAAATAAATTTGAACAAATATAGTAAAAAATATAACAAATAAATATAATAAAATATACTTATGATAACAAATATTTCTTTAAATGTAATAAATTATAATAAATGTTCAAAATAACCACCATCTTCTTCTAAACATAAACCAATTCTACGCATGAAATTTTCTTTCACGCGATTTATTATGAGAGAAGTGATATCTGCACATGCGTTACGAATTTTATTTTTAAAAATTTTTACATTTTCCAGCAGAGTGTGATATATTTCATTTAAGATTTAAATTACTTCTATAATTTAATAATCCGCTCGTGTATATTTTATATATTTTATAATATATAAAATATTTTGACGAATTATCAATAATATAATGTTCGATTTTTAAAACGTAAACAATAGCGTGCTATTGTTTGTATGTCATGGTTTTGCTATCATTTGCTCGGTAATATTCGAGCAGTAAAATAATAATGCGAAATATATATATGCTTTGTATGTTAATTAATTATTTAAATAATCGTTTAATTAATTTATAAATTGAAAAACTTTTACAATTTAATATTTTCATGTATATGTTATAGTATGTAAAATATTTCGGCAACGAATTATCAATAACACGGTGTTCGTCTTTGGCAATATAAATAATAGCGTGCTATTATTAATGTTACTTTGTTATGATTCGCACGATAACACTCGAGCAATAAAGTAGTGGTGCAAAACTCTTCGCATATTGTCAAATTTTTTTCTAAACATGATTACAATTAATATCGAAACATAATTTGATATAATGATTAATAATTATAAATTAATTCACTTATGATAAAGGACATGAAACTGTATAGCAACATATATCTTTATCGAATCGCAGTCATTAATTACTGCGAATAAAAATTGAAAAAAGGAACATAAAAGAGGATAAAAAAATTAATTTTATTATGATCTTTCGATTATTAATACTTATTATAATAATTTCGTATATTACCAGTATGTCATCCGCGTATTTGATGATTTCGATTATTATATTATAAAAATTATACGCAATTGAATATTTAAAATATTATCGATTTATTTACTCGTCGCGTTTTATTGTGAATTTTAAATTGCGATTTATCTTATAAAAATTCTCAAATAACTCGGTCAGTGAATTGTATATCCGTAAACATTACAGACTTCAAACTGTCTATCGAAATATCTTAGCCTTTGTGTGATAATAATTTCGCGCGCATGTTTATTGAGGGAGCTTCGATTATTAAATTATAAAAATTAATTGCTTTTTGTTATTATAATGAGTTTTTTTAATAAACTAATATTGAAAAAAAAGAAGTGTTGTTGTTTCTCTGCGCTCCAACTACCGCGCGTCGGCTCTTATACCATTTGCTTTTTGATTTTTTGATTACTTGAGCCAAGTCTTTAATTATTAAATTTAACAATCAGTTTGTAATTATTGGTTATATATAATGTCAAAAATTAATTATATTTCCATGTTGAAAAAATATTGTTTATACATATATATATATATATATATATATATATATATATATACATATACATATATAATCGCAATTATTAAGTTTCGCTTCCATTACTCAAAAACACAATTAGATATAACATTATATTATGTTGTTTACAATTATGAAAACGAATGTGATATTTTTCAATAATCAAAATTTTATGGAAGATAAGATTAAAAAGTTTCTTTTATCTTTATTGATAGATCTAACATTAAGATAAATCTAATATTAAATCTAAAGATAACAGAATCAATTTAGAAATATTCTAGAATTATTTTTCCTACATTTATTGAATTGTTTGGAAAAGAAGATAAACATTAATTTAATTATATCGGCTGAATAATATCGACTGGACTCAATAAGGTATCTTCCATGTTCTTTCTTAATGCTATAATATTTTCTAGACAAAATTTGAAATCTGGTCTAGCATCCGCTGCACTCCAGCAACGTCGCATCAACTGGTACAATGGTGACGGACAGTTAAGAGCCATCGGCAACCTGCCTCCAGCACGTACATGATATATCACTTCTTTATCAGTCTTGTCAATATAAGGTTTCTCACCCAATGATGTAATTTCCCACATTAATACCCCAAATGACCAAACATCGCTTTGAGAAGTAAATATTTCAATCATCAAAGATTCGGGTGCCATCCAGCGAATAGGAAAGCAACGTTCTCCTTTCTAAAACATGATTTAAACAAAAATTTAATTTTCTGATTCAAGTTGTTTTTAGAATATGTGCGAAATGAAAAAACGTTCATTTATCTCTTGCTTTATATAAATAAAAACTGTTTATATTCTATATTACTTCAAGAAACAATGACACTATTATAATAAAAAAATGAATAGTATTTCCAAAAGAATTTATTTTTTAATCATTAATTTTTTTAATAATTGTATTTACCATGCGATAATAATCATCTTTGTAGATATCTCTAGCTAGTCCAAAATCTCCAATTTTGATGATACGATTCTCGCGATTTCTCGAAGATACTAAACAATTACGACACGCTAGATCTCTATGTACGAAACGCAACTCTTCCAAGTAGCAACAACCTCGCGCAACATCTTCGCACATAGCAAGCAAATCCTGCAAACGCAGAGCAGACGAATCTGACGCTTGCAAATTTCGACAATCTCTCAAATATTTTAACAGATCACCAGTTTCCATCAATTCCAACACTAGTAACGGAGAATCCCCATCTAAACAAACAGCCAACAATCTTAATATATGTTTGTGTCGAAAATGATTCATAAGCTTGGCTTCCTTTAACAAATTCTTTTTCTCTTGGGTAGAAGCATCTTTCCCAAGCGTTTTTATTGCAACGGATATCTCTGTGTCCGATCTTTCTAAGTTCTTCACATTTCCTTGAAACACCTGCGAAATATTTCACACAAATTTATATGCGCACTTTATTAGAAAATGTATATACTTTAATGTCAAGTTAATATTATATTTTACTTTGTATTAAATAATTCAACAAAAATGTATAATAAAGTGCATGTTTATTGTTTCATTTAAATTTTATATTACTTACAATTTATTATAAAAATTTATGTAATTTATATTTTTATTAGAAAATATATATCTGTTTTGTTGATCCAGAAATTAATTTGAAACATTGCTTGAAAAAATTAATTTTTACCATTCCGAATGCGCCGCTACCAAGAAGTTTTGTAAATGTAATCTGTTTACGTGCGACTATAATTACCGCACATTCATCTGGATTATAATGTAACGTAGGATCGTCAGTCATGAATTGAGTGTTTCGCCAAGATACTTCATGTAGAATCGCCAATTCCATATCGGTCATTGTTGAAGACAAAAATTGTTCATTATTATCTCTGCCTTGACGATGCACTGTAAAATTTTGAGTTAATTATGTAATAATATGTATTAAAAAATCTATTGTTTTTTAAATAAATTTATTCGTTTAGTTTTATATAAGTAAATTATTATTTTCAGTAAATCTCTAGATATTATATCAGATATATATGTATAATCTACAATTCAAATCGATACCTAAATCAAATATACTTACAATAATAAAAATAGCAGACGCAGATTATAGTAACTATAACGATAAAACTTAACATGAATAATAAGTAATATTTTTTCGCTATTATTCCAGGAGTGCTCGGAATATCTATATTAAACAAAAATATAATTTTAATATCTTCGTCTATGTATGTTTTTACAAATTTATTTTTACTTATAACTTTAATACAAAATATAATTTTTAAAATTTTAGGCCTATTCAAATCTAAAAAAATTAGAACATAATATCTATGCAACACAAAATGTTACAACTACTTTGCAACAATATTGCAAATATATTTTCACTTCAATTACGAATACCATATTAATCTTCAAAGATAATATATCTTTTTATTATATTAATAATACATACTATTATATCTATCATTATATATTTCTATGTATTTATTTTTATGTATTTTTTACATGTAAATAAATATAATTATAACGGATATTTTAAATTTTTAAATAAAAATATAATTAGTAATTTATAATTCTATATCTAATATATATATATATATATATATATATATTATGTGTGTGTGTGTGTGTGTGTGTGTGTGTGTGTGTGTGTGTGTGTGTGTGTAAAGTATCCAATATAAGAGTATATAGAAATTTAAAATAAAAAAAGTGATTCGTACGTAAGAGAAATAATTTTGTATAAAAATATAATATTTTAAATTATGTGATTATGTTTAAATATAATTTTCCAATATATTATTTTAAATATGATTATCTTATATATTGCAAACCTCTATTTATATCAAGCTTTTTAATTTAATTAAATGTTTTCAAGATATTCATCAAAATGAAAATATGATTGCATTCTTTCCAATATATTACACTGTAATATTGCTACAATATTTCATTGGAAGAAGCAAACATCTTAACTTCACCACAATCTTATAACAATAACTCAGCAGAGTTTGGCAACCGATTTGCAATATTGCAATATGTTTCAGTCAAATTATTCTTCAATATATCCATGCAATCCTACTGTATGCAATACTCTGTCCCTTGTACTGTATGAGTATCTTCGTGTGCTTACCAAGTGTTGAAAACATAAATCTTTCATCAGCTGGCCATGTAAAATTTTCCTTATATTCGGGATATCTCAATATCAAGCGAAACTTGTATAAAGTTCTCGATTGTAAATTTCCGATATGGTATATTATTTCTTTGTTATAATTCATATTAATATAATTCATTTTAATATAATTCATTGTTTGCCATTTTTCTGTTGCATTCTTTTTGTACTCTAGTGTAGGAGGAACCGTCAGATTGATGTTTGAGATCCATGAAATGTCCATGCTATTTATTTCCACCTTGCTCAAAGTAATATTGTTTGGTTCTGAGTATTTGTAAACGATCTTGTTTAAACTCTCGTTGTAGAAATTGCTGAAATTATTTGGATATACACGCACGTATATCAAATAATCTTGTACCGGTAGCGAGAAGTTAATCTTTGTGAAAAATCTGTTGTCTGCCGTACGTTTCGGCACATTGATAATTTGTTTGCTCTTTTGCGTGCCGTTCACTAGTGTAACTGACTTCCAATGCACTTCGTAGGTCACGGCCACACAGTTCAATTCCTTGGGTGGCATCCAACGAACTACTGCTATAGTAGGCGTCAAAGCAAGAACACTTATGTCTTTTGGTTCATTAAGCTTGCCCGAATTAGTTTTTATTGTTTTCACATTCGAATCGAATGGATTTATTGAGAATTGATCAAAGTAAGAATTGCTTAAAGTAAACTTCAACTTGTACTCTGTAAATGGTGTTAAGTTCTGAATCTCGTAATATCGCTCGCACGTCAGCACATTGAATTTTCCAGACTTGTTGAGGTTGTTATCTGAACAATGGCTTACAGAGATATTATATATAGTAGTTGGTAAATTATATTTTTTGCATCCACTCTTTACAACCGATTCCGGTAGATTTACAATGATGCTGTTTGCCGTTGCATTCACATTCTCAAAATTGTAAACTTTTTCATAAGGTGTCAGACATCTTATTGGAGGATATGATTGTAAAGATTTATCAAAAACGTATATTTCACTTATAAAGTTAGTTTTATCCATTATTTTTTTGACATATTTGGCTACATTTACGCTCTTATAACTTGCATATTTCTTTTCCAAAACGTAGATATGTAGAGTATCTGAATATGCTAAAATGTAAATGTTTGTTTTGTCAATCGTCATAGATTGGAAGACAATGTCATCTCCTATGTTTTCCCCGATTAAAATCGTATTGCACATAGAAACGTTAATGTCCATCACAAATAAGTATCTCTGAGTTAACCAGTAAATTAACGGCTCATCATTATTCATGTTATCAATTATCATGCCACGAAATACAATTAGTGGAGGAAATTGGCACAAGGATTCATTTATCGGAATAATTTGTTCGATTTTTCCATCGAGATGACTTTTCATTATATCATCTTCCATTTCATTATTTTTTATATTCCAATTAAATGATACGTGATATAAAATTCTAAAAAATATGTAATTATTTTACTCATTATAAAACATTATTTTAACAAAAACAGAAACTTATGTGTAGTGAAAATTCGAAATTCTTCTAATTATATAATAATTTATTATTTCTTTTAATCTTAATTATATTTCTTATAATCTATTTCTTATAATCTTAATTATAAAACCACGTAAAATTATAGAAAAATTATAAATATGCATAAATCTTTAATGGAAAATTATTTTTTCAGATGAATGGTAAAAACGGTGAAACGTACCCCATAGACGGTAATACACTTAAACAGTAAATAGTATCTGCTTTGAAAATCTCATCATATTTAATTATGCCATTTTCCCACATTGTTAAGTCGAACTTTATTACTTTATAAGTGTCTCTTGACCCTCGACAGATGAAATATAGATTTTTTGCTACCCAGTCAATGCAGAGATTATATAGATTACCATCAAAGCTAGCCATTTTTGTGATATTATTTCCATTAATCTTCAATATCATTAGGTCTCTTTTGGAGGCATAATAAAATTTATTGTCTTGTATCGAATAAGCGAACCCGGTTATTATTATTCTGGAAAAAAGGAGCCAACTATAATTGTATAGTAAAAAAATTATAGATAAGATTTCTAATTTTATAGTTATTACTGCTGTGGTGTTGATAATAATAAACTTGTGCATAATAACTTTAATTTTATAGTTAGTGTTAAAAATAATTTATGATAATTATAACTATTTTTTTATCAGTATACGTACTCTGGCGATAAGATATTAGTAATGTTTAAATCCACGTCCACTATTTGCAAACCTAGTTCCGTTGTATGATAATCCGTGAGTAATAATTTAGGTATTGGATTTTCATGTGCAGTCGACACATTGATTAAATCCGTGTAAGGACTAGCAACAATTTTAGTATGAGCACGTACTCGAAAATAATATGTCGTGTTAGACATTAGATTGTGCACCGTGTGCTCCAATTTTGTAGTTGTGATATTTTTATCGTCGCAAGTTTGAATCTCTTTTAAGTCCTCGATGAAAAAGCATTGCACTGTGTATCCTTGTATTATTTTATCGGTAAATTCAGGTTGATTCCATCTGTAAAAACATAAAATTTTAGCTATTTTATATTTAACAAAGTTATAACAAAATTAACATTTTGATATATTTATGTCGTTGAATTTAAAAAAAAAGAGAGGAAAATGAAAGATTACAAACTGAGAATTTAGATTCCTTACCTCAATGTCACAAAAATGTCGTTTACTTTTTCTGTGAATTGACTGTCGAATTGTACAAATGCTCTGAGAGATGTTGGCTTGCTCAAATTGCCTTCTGGAGATTTTAAAATCGTACATATTAACATAATTATATATAAGATTAAGTAGATTATCTCAGTAAATCAGAAAGAAACAATTTAATTTGAAAATAAAGGAAAGAGAAAAAAATAAATGTGAAATTACAAAATTAATACATTATTGATCTTTAAAAAAATAATATAAGAATTTCTTGCGTCATTTAAGATTTAGAACAGTAATCGTTAATTCGTGGCAAATACGAATAAACAACTTTTAATAAAATGACAAGTACTTTTTGAAAAATTTCTATAGCTTAAGAAATCAGAAGTATAATATTTGTGACTGCTTTAAAACAGAATAACATTGAAATTAATAAAATTGACTTTACATTAAATTATGACAATTTTTATATGTTTATTTTTTATGTTTATATTATGCTTTTCTATTTTTTTTTTTTTTTTGGACGGAATTGGAATTTATATTCTTCTTACTACTGGAAAATATTTTTAGATTTCCACTCTCTCTTGAATTTAAATTATATTTACACTTTTTCCTCATAGATTTTGTTATTAATGTTTTATGCATTCTTTTGCAACTTACCAATAGATTCTGGGATGATAGAAATATTTACAAGTGGAACCTCATCGACTTCTCGCTTATTTCTTACAGTCATATTATCAGAATGACTCCGTTCAGATTTGAAATTTAGTATATGATCATCACTTTTCTCGGACATTGAAATATCCTTCATAAAGTATAACATACAAATTGAATTAAGTGAGTTGAAGCGATTGTTTTTAGTGCTTTTAATGATAAATTATAAAATTAAACGAAAAATTGCCATTCGTTTTTTGTTCGCGCTTAATAATACCGGTTTGATATACAGTCTTCAAAAAGTCCCGGGACGCTAAAATATTTCGAAAACGATCAAGTATAATGAAAAATATGTAAGGAACAAAGTTGTAGTACTAAATAAAATGTACCTAATGATGATAAGTATGTTACCTTGGAATTGTTAATTATAAATTACATATTTTTTCTTAAAAGCAACTGTATCTTTTCTTTAGACCAATTGATTCTTCTCATTATTTTGTAGATAAAAGTATTAAGATAAGATTATCGAAAAAGAATATTTTACTAGATATTTTATGGTTCATGTAAAATTAAGAAATTATTTTAAGCCTCATATAACTCGAAAAGCACTTAATGAAGAAATATTTAATTATAGTGTTTTGGAAAGTTCTCGAGGCAAGCTACAAGAATATGGAAAACTATGTGTCTCTTTTCAAAAACTCAACTTAACCTTTATATGACTTTGAATAGTTCATCCAAGGTAAAATTCTTATCGTCATTAGGTACATTTTATTTAGTCCTACAACTTTGTTTCTTACATATTTTTCATTATAGTTGATCGTTTTCGACAGATTTTAGCGTTCCGGGACTTTTTGAAGACCCTGTATATTTGAAGATCCCATTTCTAAATAATATAATTTGATGTAGTTTTATTCAATGATATAAATTGATGTAGTTTTATTCAATGATATAAATTGATGTAGTTTTATTCAATGATATAAATTGATGTAGTTTTATTCAATGATATAAATTGATGTAGTTTTATTCATATCGTAAAGTCTATTTTATTTATTTTCTTTAAGACATCTTGTATATCAAACATAATGTCAAAAATAAAATTAATCAATAGGTTAACAAGAGTTAATGAGGATTCATAACTGCTTTTAACAAGCGAAAATGTAGCAATTATTAAAACAATTTTGTCTAACGATTTGATTCTTTCTTACGATAGCTCTTTGCAATTATTAAAACAATTTTGTCTAACAATTTGATTCTTTCTCACGATAGCTCTTTGCAATTATTAAAACAATTTTGTCTAACAATTTGATTCTTTCTCACGATAGTTCAGTTAACTCTTCTCAATTTTATCGTAATTCATATTTCTTTTTAAAAATTTATTGATATTACTAAAGTTTTATTAATGTTTGTACTTCAAGAATAAAAAGGGTAAAAAGATTGTTTCTTTACAGTTATTAAATATTAATCATAAAATTATGTAAATTCTTTTATTTATTACCTTGTCAAGTTTTTTCTCGAATGTCGTTATATTTTTAACACAAACAAATCCTGGAAATAATAGTATAAACCGATAGTATAAACCGATAATGCCTCCATAAAAAATGTAGATATAATTGTATATAAATGGATATATACAATATGTACAATAAAAATTAGTATAAATTCCAGTGATTGTTATTGAATGTATTGTCGATCGAAATATTAGCGTTAAGATACAACTTGAAGAATGTTTGATGAATGATTTTTTTATTAGACAGATTTTCTATCTCGATATTTAGTAGTCTATGCCGTTATATAATTATTCTTAATACAAAGAAATGATGCTAACTTTCTAAATTAATTTCATAAAATAAAATCTACATTAGTATAAAGCTTACTATATATTAAAAAATATTATTATATACAGGGTGTTCACCCGTCCACCGCTTTTATTTTAGAAACGGATAGTGATAAAAAATTGATATGACTATATTTATCATAAAAATCTATCTGAAGTTTCTGATTATATTTTCATTTTTGCGAAACTTCCGGAAATATCAGAAATCGAAGGCAACTTTAAAATTTTAAACGGCAATAGAGGACAATATGTGTATCGTTGGATAGAGTTTTTAAAAAGAAACAACTTTCGTTCGAAACAAAATTTAATATCGCTTGGAAATGACTCAAAATATATAATAATGATACACTATACATAAGATTAAAGATGTTTAAAGTGTCTGCCCTTGTGTCTGCTACCTTGATAAAGACATTTTTTCATTCTTTGTCTCACGCTTTCGACGGCTCTCAACATTTCTGCAGGATTTAAAGAATGGCAAACTTCATGAATTCGCTGTTTCATATTTTTTTTAATTGTTGAACGTTGCTGAAAAATCAGATCTTTTATCATCCCCCAAAGAGTAAAAATCTAACAGCGTCAAATCGGGCGAACAAGCAGGCTAAGCTACTATAGGGCCTGCATGGTCGATCCACTTTCTTAAAAAAGGATTATTAATTGTACGCCAACAACTATACCGTTTTAATTAAATTTAATATACTATATCCATTTGTAAAATTTCGAAATTTTATTTATCTTTTTTTGCAACATCGTATATACTTTTTTCTTTCATATTGAATTGTTTTATTTTATCTTATCTTATTATAGATAGAATATATAATTTATTATCATTCATTTTTAGTTACACTACTAACTGCAATAACGTTCAATTGTTTCTTAATCAAGTAAAAAATATCTTTTACCTGCGTGAAATTTAACTTTGGACACATGGAAACATTTTCTTCCTGGAAGATGTTTGAAGTAGTAGAATTCTTCGGCGTGATAGCCTTTGTCAATATTAAACCTTTCAATAAAACACATAAAATTGTCCCAAACATAATTTACACTTAATCGGTTTCTATTGAATCCTCAATTAGTTGTTTTCTCACTTTATTAATTCTGATGTGTTAATCGTTAATGGAATTGATATTAATTTATGTGTATAAATATATTTTTGATAAATTCCTTAAAACTCAGTTTTAACGAATCACAAGTTATTATCTTCTAATATTATTTATTATATATTTTTAGATTTCTCTTTATTGTCGCGATCACTATATATATCTTAAGATTAAATTAGGAAATTCTTAGTAAGTAAATAATTTATATCTTTTTAAGAGAACAAATGACAATGCAAAATGATACATATTCATTGGATTGTATCATGAATACAGAAATATAATTATTATCAGCTTTCCTTGTTCATTAATTTTATAGTAGAAAAGCAGTCAATAAAAAGATAATCACAATCAAATGAAAAACGATCAAAGAAATTATAAAATTATAGATCTTGTAACATTTTTGATCATATTTAAGCACACAGCGTGTAATCGAATTTATTTGATTATTTGCTATATCTTTTATTAAATATGTAATTATGACAATTCGTACGATTGTGTTACTACGTATGCTTTTCAAAATCCACTATTTGTACACAATTTTTTGTGATATTCATATGGTGCAGTTTGAATCAAACGATAAGTAACACGGTAGTATGTTTTTAGCTAGCGATCACAATAGTAACTAACTTCGAATGCTCAATCTGATCATGTATTACCATGATGCTTTATTATTAGCTACATTCCATTTGTAATTTATTTTTGTCCAAGGATCTTACGGCATTCTTATGTAAATTAAACAGAAAGAATGTATTGAAAGTATACGTATAATGATTATTAAAGAATTTATATATTTATAATTAAGAATCTATCTAAATATATTAAAATTTTTCTATAATTTAATATTCCGCGTGTAAATTATATATATAATGCATAGAATATTTCGAAACAATAACGTGTTATATATTACAATCTCGTTGTCATGTGTGCGAGCGCGCGCGCGCGTGTATGTGTGTGTTTGTGTGTATGTGTGTGTAGAGAGGGAAAGAAAGGGAGAACTACAAAATTTTATTTAAAAAATTAAAATTAAGAATTTATTTATATTTATTATGTACATAAGCATTTTGCTATATAGCACTGGTGTTACTGGCATTTCGCCATTTGCACGTAGCACGGAACAAAACCAGAAATTGTGCACTATATGTTACCCTCTGAGAACATTCGTGGCTTTATAGTTCACGTTTTTAACGTTCATAGAGAGCGTATCGCTTTCAGGTATGATCTAAAAGTCTCCGAGCAAAGTCGAAAATTGTCAAGGTACGATCGAAAATCTTAAGGTACCTTTTCATGGGACGCTAAAAAGTAGCGTTAACCATTGGTTGAACAAGGAAGTAAGTAGTTGCTTCATTGGCCGCATTCAGCAGACTCAACAGTTGGGCAACGTTACTAGATTTTCCGATATAATTCGACGCTGATTGGTCGGGTCTGAAAGTAGAAACCAATCATGTTCGATTGCTACTTAGCGGTAGAGTCTGCTGAATGCGGCCATTGTTCAACCAATGGTTGACGCTACTTTTTAGCGTCCCATGAAAAGGTACCTTTATTCGAAAGGTACAGTAACGCTCAATTGACCAATCAGGATAAAAGGAACACAAATTTCTTTGTTCTGATTGGTCACTTAAATATCACTCTACACGAATAGGATCTTCAAATGTCAACGCAGTGTCTGACAGTCTTCACGATCGTTAGTGTCGTTAGTTGGATTTAGGTTTGGTGTTAAGAGCGATTGTACTTGACGGGATTTACGCGTCTAAATCTGTCCGATATGCCGCCTGTCGATAGCTCCCCGAGAGGAAACATGGGCGGATTTCAGCAAATATGTTCGCTAAAAGTCAACGATACGATTCCGTTCCATATGTACAGATCCACGAATACCGGCATTACAATTTGTATCGCAGAGGTAGATGGACCAGTTGTCAGTGGCTATTTTAATCTGGGTAATTGACATACGCATATTAAGATTAGAAATAATTTTGTAAATGCTTGTTGATGTCAACTCTTTCGACAATGAAAAGATTGTTAATCTGTTTTTATTTCCATCAATTCTGTAATCAGTCACCGAAGCATTTGATGACGATGGTCTTCCTCACACATTGGAACATCTTATCTTTTTGGGGAGCGATGAGTATCCTTACAAGGGCCTGTTGGATCTCTGGGCTAATAGATGCCTCGCATCTGGCACTAATGCTCATACATGTTCGGATCATACTTATTATACTATGACAACAGCTGGTAGCGAAGGGTTCCTCTCCTTAATGCCAATATATCTTGAACATATTCTTTATCCTACTCTTCCGGTAAGATTTTAATCATTTTTATTATATAAGAATTGCAATTTTTAAATATAAATTATGAGATGTTTAATGCTTCTATATATTATTTTGATAGGATGCAGCGTTTCTTACAGAAGTACACCATATCACTGGTGAAGGAAAAGATGCTGGTGTAGTTTACTGTGAAATGCAAGGTAAAGAAAATACAGGAGAATGTATAACACTTACGGAATTATCAAAAGCGATGTATTCTGGGAAATGTGGATATAAATCTAATACTGGAGGTATATATGAAAATGTATACATGATTGAATTGTAAACTTTGTATTTTAAATATTATTTATCTTTACATAGGTGCGTTGAAAAACTTGCGAGAAAGTACTAATAATGAGAAAGTTAGACAGTATCATAAGGATTTTTATAGACCAGAAAACTTGACTGTATTTATAGCAGGTCAAGTGAAACATGCTGATGTTTTCCAAGCATTAATGCCCTTAGAACAAAAAATAATATTGAAGGTATGCTCAACTTGATTTTAATATTATTAATTCAATTTCAAATTGTTTATAAGTTAATAACATAAAGATAGTGTAGAATAAAGACAGACTATTACAAATTATTAAAGATTATTAAAAATATTATTAAAAATTATTTAATACAAGTATATTTTATATATAATATATATATGTATATAAAATCTTGACATTATTTTAGTAATTTTAAATTTATCAATTTTAAATTTTATATTAATTTTAAATTTTATATTATAATCTTGATATTTAATTTATATTTTCTTATATTTATATATTTTTTTAACTTTAAAATTATTAAATTGAAGGGAAAAAGAGGTTCATTTAAAAGGCCTTGGCAGACTGTAGTTGAACCACTTACAAAAAGTGTGGATCTAGATGTCTATTATCCGTGTGATGATGAAGACAATGGAATGGTTTATGTTGCTTGGCGAGGACCTTCTACAGTTTATGAAGTGTATGATTATCTTGGTTGTTGTTTGCTTTTGAAATATCTTACCGATACATCTGTCAGTCCATTGCAAAAGGAATTTGTTGAGAGAGATGATCCTTATGCCAGCAATGTGGATTATGAACCATATGAATTTTCGACTTCAGCCTTGAGCTTTATGTTTGAAAATGTGCCGAAAAGTAAAATTCCTCTGCTCAAGGATTCTTTGCTGAAAGTATTGAATGATATCTGTTGTGTTGGTAACATAAACATGAGAAGAATGAAGGCTGTAATCCATAGAAATATTCTTGAAACTCTTAGTGCCTTGGAAAACGATCCGCATGATACAATTGCAGCTATGCTCTTTGGGCATATATTGTATGGAAATACAGATGAAGATGTACGTGTTATATTATTGCACTTATTCACAAATTACTAGTTAATGTTATTTAATATATCGAGATTATATTTGACTTTATTTTCTTTAACAGCTTGATCAGAGATTAAACAGTATACGTGATCTAAAGAAATTAAAAAATGAGCCTGAATCATATTGGGTGAATCTTCTTAAAAAATATTTTATTCTTGCACCAATGATTGTTGTGAAAGGCATACCTAGTATAGAAAAGCAACGCACGTTAACTCAAGAAGAGGAGAAACGAATAGCCAAACAGATAGAAAAATTGGGAACTGATGGTTTAGAGCAAAAAGAGATAGAACTTCAGCAAGCCATTAAGGAAAACGAAGTATATATCTAAATCTGCTGCTATACAAATATCGACAATATTTGTATATTTTATATTTAATGACTTTTAACCTTATTATTTATTTTTAAGAAACCTGTACCCGATGAAGTATTAGCAAATGTGCCTATACCTAGCACAGAGTCCATTAATTTTCATCATATTAAAAGTTACACGACTGAAACGTCCGAACAGCATTCTAGATTAGATGTCACTAAACTGCCATTTTTTACCTATTTAGATCATGTTAACACAAACTTTGTTTATGTGAGTATTGTTTTTATTTAATATTTTTATTAATTAAAATATATAATTTTCAGAAATATGTAAAAGAAATCTTTCACTTTAACAAAAACATTATAAAATTATATTTAATAGTTATTGCATTGATTATTGAATATGATATATATTAATTAATTATCTTTATTTCTAAATTCAGCTATTTGTCGTCATGGACACTGCCTCTATTAGTAGAGAATATAGAAGATATATTCCATTATTGTTGGAAGTTATTATGGAATCTCCATTGAGAAGAGATGGCCAACTAATTCCTTATGAAGAAGTAGTAGCCATATTGGAAGCTGATACTATAGGAACTGCTACACAAATTGGCTTTAATAATTCCACAAGATTCTCATGTGGATCCTACAGTCATAGTATTTACTTAATGCTTCAAGTAATATATAAATTGCTTTTAATATTTTCTTTCATGAAAGAGCAATTATGATTATTTAAAAAAGATTATAATTTTCATATATCTTTTTGCATAGATTGAATTAGAAAAGTATGAGAAAGGTGTACAGTGGATTAAAGAGCTTTTGTATGATACTGAATTAACAGTTGATAGATTAAAAGTAATAGCAGCAAAAATGGTAAATGATGTAGCCCAACTAAAGAGAAGGGGACATAAAGTAGTGGGCGATTTAATGAAAGGAATAATGTACAATAAAGGTAAACTTTTATCTTTTAAATCAATAATTGTATTGAAAATACAGTATAATGTAAATATGACAAAGTGTAAAAGATTGATATTTTTATATTTTTTTTAATTTCTAGATAGCAATCCTTTTACATCCAGTATGTTACGACAACAAAAATTTCTTACTGATATGATAGAACGTTTGAATGACAATGTAGGCCAAAAGGAAGTTCTAGCAGAAATCGAATCGGTCAGAAAAACCGTGACATCATTGAAAAATATGGTTTTATATGTAGCTGTTAATGTTGATAAATTAACGGTGCAAGTTCCAGACGTCTATGCCCCATGGAATAAATTTTTTTCTGATGTAGCAACATCAGAGAAGGCAAAGTAAACATAGCTTTTGTAAATCATTTAAATGCCGCAATGTTTGGATGCTATTTCTAATTAATTTAATTTTTTTTATTATATTACAAGCAAGACAAATAATTTAGAAAAAGGCCAAATAGATTCTTAATCAATAATTTTTATAATCTGTTACAATCTTGAATTGTAATTAAAATCTTTCCTTTCTTCAGATAGTAAAGTTAAAACATTTGTTTTTAAGATAGCTAAATATAAAAATGATTTATTGAACTTAAACAACTCTAAATTTCTTCTTAATTTAGACTAGGGCATTTTGATTCCTTAAATTGCCCTACTTTGAGTTAATTAAGAAGATTACTATATAAAGATATATAATATATTAATATTCAAATAATAAGTTTCAATAAGAGATTAATAAATAAATAAATTTTAGGCTTAATGTTACTGCTGACTGGTTATTGATGAATCCTGCAGAGGATATTACTCTCAATGGCTGTGTCACGGGATTGGGATGTATAGAATCTTCATTCTTTTGCCAGACTTGTCCAGGCATAAGCGATTATCAGAGTCCTGATCTGCCGGCTTTGGCTGTCTGTTTGCAGTATTTGACACAAACGGAGGTGAGATATATGATAATTACCGATTGAAAATTTGATCAAATCGCAGTTATTTAGAAAATATATAATTTCAGGGACCCATGTGGAGGTTAATCCGAGGACAGGGACTTTCATACGGATACAGTATTTATCCTAAACCAAATGAAGGACTATTGTATCTGACTCTTTTTAAAGCTACAAATGCGGTAGCTGCATACAAGGAGACGAAATCGATAGTAGTATGTATAATAATAATAATTTTATTAAGAATATAAAATGAACAAGCCATAAAAAATAGATCCATTTCAGATATAAAATTTAAAAAATTCATAATGAATATCGTGATAACAGCGAGAAAACTGCTATTTAAATAAAAAATAATAACTATACATAATTGATACGCATATTTAATTTTTAAAATAATAGTTATAAAATTAAAAATGTTTTCTATTGCAGGAAGCGCATCTTGCTGGCGATAAATGGGAAAAGCTGCTTTATGAATCGGCGAAATCATCTTTGATTTTCGAGATTATCGAACAAGAAAAAACTATAGGTGATATTGTAACTCAATCGTTATTGTCCTATTTTAGAAACGTGCCACATGATTATAATCATCAAATGGTGCGGCGTATTGCCGCCGTTACTATGGATGATGTGACTCGTGTGGCGGCTTTGTATCTCAAGCCATTGTTTGATCCAAAAAAATGTAAAACTACCATAGTATGTCATCCCTCGAAAGTCGCGGAAATAGGCGAGGCTTTTAAAGAGTAAGCAAATGATTATTTTGTCCTTTTCTTCTTTTATTTATATATATATTATGTATATGTATATAATATTTATATAATTTTTTTACAGAATGAGTCAAAATCTTAAACTGTATAATTGCCTTGAAGAAACATATTTAAGTGAGTGGTGAAAGGAGATTTATCCATTAATTCAAATCTCGAAAAGCATATTTTATATGCTTAATTAATTAAAAATATAATTCATACTTTACATTCTTTTTCGCAAACATTATCAAATTGAATTTGATAAGTTTTGAAAGAATTTAGAAAAATACATGAAAAAATCTCACAATACATAATATTAAAAATGCTGATTGTTACGTGTTGTAATAACATTTCGTTTTATTCTTTGGTACAAGTACATTTCGTTTTATTTTTTGATACAAGTAACACCAAGCATTTATAAAAACAGACTTGAAACAAACTTTTGTATTTCTAATATATAACGAAAAGAAGATGTAATAATAATTATTAATGTCAAAGATATATCAAAAAGATTTAATGTAGAGAGAGGACTAGATATATTTATATCATATAGCAATGTTTTCATCAAAAATAAAGATTCTTTATATACGTGTATATAAAGTGCGCTTTATATTTTCTAATACAATTAGGAAGAAACTGATACAGTTTCTATTTCTAACGCTGATACGCCATGTTGTTTGATTGGTGAATAGACGCCACCATAAATTTGAAATTCAAATGTAGTAATATTTGCTGTATCCAGAGGCTCACCATCCGGAATTTCACGTCCACGATAATAAGACTTGAAATCTTTCAGCGGTAATGTTATCGTAAAAAATTCGTTGTCTGATATTGGTACCTGAAGGGAAAAATTTCGAAAAATGTTTATAATAAAAGGAGCTTTTTAACATGACATTTTATTTTAACAAAAATTCTGAAGTTTAGAAATGTCCAAAAAACATTAGAAGAAAAATATATAATAACAAAAAAGATAAATAAAACTGATATAAGACTTAATGAAAACTTTACTGTAAAGAATTGTTCATAGCTGAAATCCTCATTGGAACTCTGTCCTCGGTGTTTGAGATTAATCTTGTAATGATTATTTTGCCCCTGTCCTCGACATAAAATTTCAATATTCTTAAATCTTGACAGATTAAAATTTACTGCCTTTCTAATGCCAGCAAAACCAGCACCATTTGGTTGCGGATTTAGCAATGTGAAGAAGACTGCTCTCTGAAAGAGCTGACTTGTTTGTAATGTTAATACAGCTTTTGATTTTCCCACAGTTCTCACAGTATCAGAAACTTCTCGCCAATCATCCAAGCTTTGCACATTTGTGAAATCAAACAGCATCATTTTATTCCTAATTAAATTCACATGACATATAACAACATATAAACATAGAAATGTAAAAAATATATAAATTTATTCTAGTATAATTGAAATTCCATTCATAATCATTATAGATAACTTTATGCAATTAAGATATTTCGTTGAATCTGTGAAAAGCATTCAAATAATTAAACAAAAAGGTATATAATTAAATAGGTGTATAATTATGAAATTTAACCTATTTATTTCGTTACTTGAATACACAATTTAATTATTAGAATTGTTGAAATTTATTTTTGCTTATCCTGAATAAAGGTATATATATAAAGGTATATATATATATAAAGGTATATATATATAAATGAGGAAATCCCGAGAAGCTATTTACTTGCAATCATTTATAATATTTTTAATTTAATTTTTTAATTGTAGAAAAATCTCATTTTTAGAATTATAAATCCAAAGTGTGTGTATATAATTTTTGTACAATGATGATATTTTACCCTGTTGCAAAGTCACACAGTGCACACATTGCGATGAAAACGACGATACTTTGTAAATTCATGTGCGTTTCAGGATATTATTTTCTCAAAAGATAATGACATATTTATCAAGATGTCATATTTAATTATTCTACAATGGTAAAATGCTGACAGCTGACAGCTGAATCAGCTGAGCTGGACGTGCAATTGTGTTACTCACTATATACTCAGTTCGGAGCTTGAAATTTGAATATCTATGACATTTACGAGCACGTGTTATTTAATATCAAAGCGTTATTTAATGATAAAAAATGCAAAAACAATTTTTAACAATAATAATTTGTATGTAACTTTTTCATAACAAAATTTTATCTTTTTTATGTAATCTCTTTTTTGAGGTTATATTTCATTTTTTTCATTTCTTACATGCATATAATAAATCTAATTTATTACCTTAGAAAATTCGAAAAAATGTAATAATGTAATACTGTAATTAATAATTTTTATAAATAAAATACAGTTATAATATTTATATGCAACACATCTTTACGTTATTTGTATTACAAAAAAATATCAATCATAAAGGTTTTTAAATAGCGTTATTTGATAGATATGCATAAATTAGCAAATAATTGAATCTTTTATTATATAAGTTTTATTCATTATATCTATAGTATACAACTAAATTGTGCTGCACAAGTTATTGAATATAAGTAACGATGTAATTAATTCCATACCCACAAATCTTATACAACTTTTAAAATTCTATATTTATTTTTATAGAGCTTTAAAAATTTGCTCCTTGAAATAAGAAAGCTATAAGACAATAAAAAACATTTTTGTCGTGGAAAAAAATGATTATATGTAGAAAACAGAAAAGTAAAATATGAAAAATATCTTACGATATAAAAATACAAAAACAAAAAATTTTTTACATAAAATGAAAGTTTTATTTTTTTTAATTAAAATATTGAAAAAATCTTAGGTATTAACACGTAATTTTATATCTATATGTAGTGGAAATTCCATGATAAAAACAGATATAAAGATTTTTATAAAATAATACTAATATAGGTGAAGAGAGAGAAAGATCCTTATATATTTATTTCAATGAATTAATTATATGTCTTGGCAAAAAAAGTATTCTTTAATAAAAAGAGAATTATCTTAATTAATAATTATTTTTATCTTTTTGTTAAAGCATCATATATAAATATTCCTTGACATCTTTTCATATTCATATTTTATAAACTAGATATAAAGACAAAGATTTATGAATGGATTGAATTTCTCTATTGCAGCAAATAAATTTTTTTAATTACTTTACTGCTATTGAATATATGATTGAAAGAAAGGAGTTATTAATTAATCCCAAATTTATTATATTAATCCCAAATTTGGTTTATACGTTGCCTCTTGAAATATTTTAAATATAATTTTTAAAGGGTATAATAAAATAATCGCATTTGTTATTTGAATAGATCGATAAAACTTTGATCAAATTTATTTGAGACGATTCTTCGCGCATTTTCTTGCATTATCAATACAAATCGTTTACAAGTCACACAACATTGAAAAGAATATAAATCCATTATGTTCATTGCAAATTTTTTCTACTTAATTTCTTTTCTCTTCTTCGCCTCTTTTAACCATATCAATATTACCTTTGTGTCACTGAACCATAACAAGATAGAACTTACATAACTTGTGTGTGAAAGAGTGCATCAATTAATATTAATTTTGGTTTAAATTTCAATGTAAGACTTCTATACAATAGACTTGAAAAGAATTTGCTCTCTGATTCAAAAGCATAAAAGCATTACATGTTAATTTGTAAATTTTTGCTTAAAAAAAAAGTAAGAAAAAGAAAATGCTAAAACACGCAAGTTATATACATATATATATATTCAAAGCTGCATTCACTAATATTCATTTAACTGTGTTGATGATAATTTGCTATGTTATTTATACTTTTTTATAAATAAAAAATGATTTTTAAACAATGATAAATATTAAAAAAGAGAAATAGTAAAAGTATATTTCCATCTTAACTTGTCATTAAAGCACAATGTTAAATTTATATATATGTTTATATTTCATTCAGAATAGATCATTAGATTTAGATCTTTTATCTATGTTAACAAAAAGAAAAATAATTTTTTTGATCCCTCTAGTTTTTCTCTTTATCTATATTAAGTTTTACAGGTAACTGAAATCATAAAGCCCACATACATAAATGTGCATATCTTGTCAAATAAAGAAGGTTTAAAAAGTGATTGAAATTTATGACTTATAATTTGTTAATTTTCCTTGATTAATTTCTTAAAGCAAAAATTTGTATGTTACAATAAATATGTAATCCTCCCATGCAGATATAAATGTAAATTTCATCACTCGTCCATCGTTACATTGTTTAGCAGAAATTTTCAGTCAAACATATGGGAAATATATTGATCGGCTTCTATGCATATATACTCGAAACGAATTATTTTTTTTCTTGACAGCTTTGCAACAAAATGCATGAAATATACAAAAATCTATATATGGAAATAGTATAGAAATTGCAATAATCATACAAAAGCTGTTTCAACGAGAGATCACTAACTTTTGTCGCGTCAAAAACTAGTAGTATTATTGGAATCACTTTTATGACTTATGTCTATATTATGTCGATATTTATCGCTGTAAATCGACGCAAAAAAAAAAGAAAATTAAATATGTTTCGTTTTTCATTTCATTTTTCTTTTAAGTAGACTTTGCTTATCAAAGGGAGGATACAGGCTACGAGTAATCTGATTAGCTACACTTAGTACAAATCATATATGCATTAATAGTACCGATCAATTAATATATCTATATACAAACAAATAATAAGACCTAACAGGAGCAGGAATCCTTTCCGCCCTGCTGTTCATTAGATACTCCTTGAAGACTGGTGCGACCCGGTTGACTGGGATTATGTTGTACACCAGACTCTGCTGCATTTAGGTCCAATCTATAAAAAAGAAATATGAGATGCATTATAACTCATGTTCAGCCTTAACTTTATAATTACAAATTAATTATAACAATTATATTGTAATTTTTTTATTTTATATTATTATTATATTATTTTGTTTATATATAACTCACCGTCCGTCTTGTATACTTTGGAATATTTTCTTTGCAGTTTCCAAGAAAGCTTCCTCCACATTATGCCCTCTGTTTAAAAAATTGAAACACACAATTTTTGATTTGCACAATCGTTTTAAGAATTTATATTTTGTTTAAATATTAAAAACAGAACTTACGTTTTTGCGCTAGCTTCGACAAACATCAAACCATGTTCATCGGCAAACTGTTTTGCTTCTTCATAGGTAACATCACGTTGTCCTTCAAGGTCACTCTTGTTACCAATTAAGAATATAACCTAGAACAGGAATTAATTTATTTTTATGTTACTTGATTATTTACAAACGTAATATTCTCTTCTGTGCATTACGCAGATGTAAAATTACAAGCCAATTAAATAAGGAATTCTTATAACTGTTATGGCATGTAATATTAGCAATATGCGTACAGTGCTTGGATTTGTCAAATTTCTTGTATCTGTCAGCCAGCTACTGAGATGATTGTAAGTTGAACGGCGTGTAATATCGTACACCATTAAAGCTCCAGCCGCACCCCGATAATACGATCTAAGAAGAAATATTTCTTTGTGTGCACTGTAATCTTATTTTTAGTATTTGACGATTATTCTTTAACATTCCAATTATTACCTAGTAACTGCCCTGAATCGTTCTTGTCCTGCAGTGTCCCATATCTGCAGTTTTATCTTCTGTCCTGCTACTTCAATAATCCTAGTCCCAAATTCAACACCAATAGTATGTGGACAATCTGCCATAACTAAATTTATACAAACATTTACATGTAAGCATTTATTCTTTAATTTTTTTTTCTTTGTAAATGCAAAATATAATAAAGAATAATTTATAATATAATATATAATTTATATTATAATAATTTATTAATAATTTATATTGCTTATATCACTTTCAAACATTTAAAGAGACTTATAAATACTCAAAAAGATATAGAAAATTTTATCCATAACAATTTCGCGAAAAGATAATAATTTTTTATCTGTCTCCCTACAGTTTATTTACAATAAATAGAGCTTTTGTGAACAGATATGTTAAGGTAGAAATTAGCACACTGTTATAAGTATTATCCATGCTAAGCATAATATATATGCACAATATGCTATAGTATAGTCACATAATTGTATACATGACTCTAGCATTTTTCATACAAGTGAGTCATGAGAAAAAAAAAAGAATTATGAAACATAAAATTTTATAATTTAATATGAATCTTATTTATATAAATTTATACAAGCATGTATAATACATTATATTTGTATAATGCGTACATTTATTTTATTACTTACATTTTTTTTCTGTAAACTGATGAAGCAGGCACGATTTGCCTACTCCCATATCCCCTATAATGATATATTTAAAGATGTAGGAATAGTTATATGGGCCGGTCGACATTTTGCACCTGCAATTAAAAAATTATGGAAAAATGAAGTTGTATTTACGTGTATTCTTACTTCTTAATTATTTGATGTAAGCAATAAAAATTAAGTTTATGACTTAGTGAAGTTTATTGAAAGCTCTTTTAGACGATATTTCATAACTTATGCTTGTGTGTGTGTATTGTAAAGAAATTTCTTTTATGTTTATTATCATGAGAGGTATTATCTGAAGTATTTGAGCTTATCTTTATCTATTTGTATATTCGTTAAAATGAGATTATATTTCAGAGTAGTCACATTCTGTTTCATTCAATATGAGATAACAGATGAATCATAAGTGTACTCTAGACAGGTGAGAATCTCCTAAAGCAATGTCAATGACCACATGTAACTATTATTGCCACAATTATATAAAATTATATAATTAAAAAGTTACATATAGTTTTCAGTATAATTATCTTGTTTGACAAAGAAATATATTTTGAAGAAGCATATTTTGCCTTTTTAAAAATAAATATTACATAATTATATAATTTTGATAATTGATTGTAGAAAACAAGCATAATGACTTTTACATTTAATAAGAGCTTTATATTAATATACATTATATATATAATTATATTTAGAAGAGAATAAGAAGATAATTTAAGAATATTTAGATTAATGTTTAGAAAAAAAAAAATGAATGATTTATTAGCTTCGTGAGTTTCGCGAAAACAAATTACACACGCATCTATGAATAATTCATGATTATCCTGATGAGAATTTTTTTTCATTGTAAAGCTGAGCGTGGTAACAGAATCTCGATTTTCATCGAAATTAGACGCGGGGATTGGATTGATACGACGATCGATCAGACTCGAGAAACATGCGTATCGGTTTTCCTCGGTGTTCGCGAGAAGCGAGAGCCACCCAAGTCAACGTCAACAATAACCCGCTGCCCACTCCCATAATTACGTCTAATTAGCTCAGTTTTCACGATCAACGGGGCGTAACGAAGAGATCCAAGGGAGGGAAACACGAGGCCAGGGAGAAGGATGATCCTTATCGAAGATGGACGATAACCCGGGGGGAGATAGATGCGATACGGGATCTCCCGCGATGTCAACAATGCGTCCAGGAGGTGTTACTTCACTCACACGTTCTAGATTGACGCCGCGGAAGTGGTTGATCACTGACAGCTGCGGGGCTGGGGGAGAGGCTCTCTGCAGAGGGAGAGCACGGCGTAGTGTAAACACTCGGCGAACGCTGCTCCTCCGGACGTGATTCACTCTGTCATCGGGTAGCTCGTACGCGCCAACGACGTCTCGCCCCCCGATATCACGCGCAATATGGCAGGCCGCGCTGTCGCTGACGACGATGGCGACGAGCAAACGTCAAACCACCTGTCACTCGCATTAACTCCTGGTCCGCTCCTGGCCGCGCTACCTTCGCTCGCTTCGCGGCCAACTTCTCGACGTTGCGGGTGACAGATAGGACTTGTCGCGTGAACACGAGGACGCGGAAGAGGATCTGTCGGCTACGTTTCTCTTGGTGTCTCCGACGTCATGAATGCCTCGACGGAGAATTTCGCGAAACGTCCTATCTAGATTCCTTTGCATTCGTGATTGGTGGTCGTTATTCGAGGAAATAATTGTTTCAACGCGTATCTCACGCGAGCACGTAACTTTTGCACGCGAGACGCGCCAGCCAATCAACATCTCGCTCTTATAGGCGAGCCGTAAAGCGATTGGCGCTTCGCGTGCGATGGTTCTTATTGGACGAGGAATGAAAATGGCGGAGCCAATCGCGCTCGTCGTCGATTTAGCCGACGAATCGCACATCTGCGTGATTCTTGAGTCCGTGGACGATGAGTTCAGCATCGAATACTGCGTACTTTGGTCGATTCGTGTTGTCGCAAATCAAACTACGGTTTTTATCGAGGGTGGAAGTTATAAGCTGAGAGAGTACGTTAATCGGGTGGAAGATTCAAATACGAAGGACTTGTGGGGCGTGGCATATTGGCTTGGTATATTACATATACGTGTGGCTGTTTCTAAATCGTATCGCTGAGACATTAATTGTCTTTTTGGAATTCTTTAGGTAAGAGACTTTACCTTAATAACGTTACGAAAATCCCGCATGACGTAGTCATCGATATAAGACTAGAATGTTTGATTTATTAGTATCTTCAAGTTTTGCATCGTCCTGTTTTTTTGTCTAGTTTTCATACGATATCGTGCATCCGAAAGATTCGTTTTACTTTGTTTCGTTTTGATTATTACAAAATACATAGGTAGGTTTTAATTTTTTTTTTAGCCACATTTAGTTGGATATTTGTATTTTTAATCACATGTATTGTGTACGAGATTACATGGATATATATTTATTTATATATCGTATGTAAAATTGTACAAGAATATATTTTTATGTTTTGATATGTTTGTCTTGTCATGTTCAACAATCATTTTTGAGATTAAAAGAGATAAACTCGATGATTACAAAATCAAAATAGGACTAAAGATTGATTTAAATGAGTCAATTGTTGGTATAATATATAAGAGATATATCACAATATACATTCTTGAATTACTTCCAGTATTTTTGTTTGATACTGACTTTTAATTTATTTAATTATATTTTATCTTAAAATAAAGTTCACAGAGATTCAGATATAAATTGAAACGTGAGCTATAACAATAGGCCAATCCCAGATCCAAACAACGGATATAAAGGGACGAGTAAGTATTAATACAAGAATTCTTACGCAAATTGAGAAAAGTTTAACATTAAACCAAACGTTTTGATTCTCATCTTGAGAGAGATAAAAACTTTTGAATTAATATATACTCACACGTCTTTGTATCCTCCATTTGGCTCTAATATCGTTATAGTTTATATATTTTATTTTCCTTTTCTACTCGTAACATGATAGCGTAATCATCTTGTTGATTTATCAATAAATACTGAAAAATGTTTGTGAATGTGATAATCTCTTTAAACTCTCTGGACCTTGTAAAATGTTTGACATTTAATTTTGATAATTTTAATGAGATAATATCTATTATTGACATGAAGCATCATAACATTTTTATACAGAAGTCTAACATGTTTATGTGAACATGTTACATATGTATCCATAGGTTGTGGTATATTCCAGATTGTTTTAGCTGACTATGCCATACATTTTAGTACGTGGTAACCTAGCGTCATACAGTCATAAATATCCCTGGAGGGTTCTTGTATCAGGGCTTAAAGGTACGAATTCCTGCATATTCCACTTTTGTACAAATGTACATGTTACTCTTCCCTCTTGTTAAATTTTGCCACAATTAAATAATATGTTCAGCAACTTATCATAATTGAAAATTCTCTATATCACTTTTCTCTCAATTTTTATATTATATACTGATAATAATAAAAAATAATCATCAAAAACTAGCAAATCTTTAACATACATTTAGAAATTAGATTGATATATTGAAAATTATAGATAATATCTTTTGTAATTAAAAATCTTGCAAGTAGGTATGATAAAGAATTGAGTTTAGAGGTACAAATAATATTCAATTATGTTATAGCGGCTGACATAGAGCAATTGGGTCGCTTTACAAATATAGGTTATTGCGACGACTCAACGATAGTATACTTGCAACATCCTTGCATAATATTGACTGCTTTAGAAGTACTTGGTTACAAAGTCGTCGCATCTTCCAGTACTAGCATTAAGCAGGATTATAATGAATACATGTGGACTATGAGAAAAGAATTTCCAGAACCTGAACCTGAACCTGAACCTGTTGTAACAGCTGGTATGGTTCGAAATTAGTATAGCAGTTTTAAGAGCGATTCAACAGCACATATCATAGTATAGTTGCAACATTATGCACAATTATATTCTAATGCTTCTGTGAAAAATTATTTGTCGATACGCTCCAGAAAATGCATAAGTTTCATTGAAAGTTTATAAAACTTCAGTGTTATCACTTACATATACATTATATGTGCTTACACACACATTAATCGCATTTCCAATGGAAGAAAATCTTTCTATTTATAAAGGTTTTTATTCTTATCGATAAAAATTATTTATACAGTACTTAATAATACTTTAAAGTTATTTAAATAGTACTTTGAAAAAAGTAATATCAGTTATAAAAAAATGTAATAAAAAAGTTACTATCTTTAAATAATCTATTTTCTATTGGAGATGTGATACATTGCATCAACATACGTGTCAGCTTCAACATTTCATTCATTTCACTTGACCAGGAATGCGCCATTTATCTTGAAAGTGGCTTTAATCAAATTGTTTTAAAATCTGCTTGAACAACATTTTATACAATAATTATTGAATTTGCATAAAATAAATGTGCTTTATATTGAAAAAAATAAATAAAGATTCTATGTGTGTGTGTGAATTCTTTATTATCTAAGCTACAGTATTTCAAATACTTTACATTCCTAAAATTTATGTGAATATTTGCTTATTGAAAAATAGAAATTTTGAAGCTGGATATATCTTCAAAATAAAACTGGAAAGCTACTCGTCTCTTTATATCAATTGTAACAAGAGTTCAAGGGTTGAGGAATAGAGAAAAGTTCTCTTGTTGCTGGAATCATTTTTTGGAACGAAGAAGTATCACGAGTGAAAAATTTGATAAAGTAAATAAAAGCATCGCATAAACGCAGCTTTTCAATCGGGAAATTTCGTCGAGGAATTTGCTTCATAAAGAGTGATTTTTTTGTACCACTTTCGTGATAAACGGCTCTGATCGTCACTTACGTGCGTCACGTTTGCTTTTCTTCTAGAAGTAAAGCACAACGAGGTATAACGATACTTTTAGCGCGGCGATGGCAACCATGTCCAACGTCAAAAAGGACGTCGTCGACGAGGACGACGACACTTTCTATTACGTCGGTGTAAGGGCGTCCCCGTTCGCGGCCGATTGCGCTGTGTTTGGTCTGCCTTCGAAAGAGACATCGGCCCTACGTAGCCGCTTCCCGCTGTCCCCCACTAATACGAATATCGTGAATGGAATTATGCTCAAAGGTTAATATGGCCTTCACTCTCAAGAAATTTTCAATGCTAACAGATGTTACACGGGTCGCTGCTCAGAGTCCCAAAGCAGATTCTTCCAACTGTAAACTCTATAAAATGCACTAGTGTTTTATGAAAATATCAATTAATCGCGAGCTAACAGTGGAAATAGATTTTTAGTAGAAACGAGTAATAAGTATAGAGAAAAAAATTTTTTAAAGAGTCTAGTTTAGGTCAAATATCTTAGAGAAATTAGATTTCATCCATAAAATACTCTATATATAAAATAAATACAATTACTAATAATATTATGGTAATTTATTTGATTTAAGATTGCGATATTTAATAATTATGAAGAGTTTACTTAATTTAATGGAAATTAGATTTCATTATATTAATACAATAATTAATAAAGAAAAGTTTTGAACACAAAATTAGTATTAGTATTGTTATTTAAATTTCTAAATATATAAGTATTTAAATTTCTAAATATATAAGTATTTATAAATTTTTAAATATTAAATATTAATTTTCTTATGATATATCTTTTAGGAATTTACTTTGCTAAATTGATTTCAGGGACACCGTTCTCGGTCATAAATGCTCTAGCTGAGCTCGGTTATCGAGTTATTTGTAGTTCTGGAGAGACCGAGGTACTTTGGACATTGCAGCGGGAATGTTAATGATAAAAAAAATTGGGTCTTACCGTATATATACCGTATATATACTATTATATACCTAACACACTTACTTGCAATTTTATATATCTATGTTTTTATGAATCGAATTTTTACCAAGTGAATGAGATTTGTAATATTATCCTTATTTTCTGCATTTTTCTTTTATACATCTTGTAATTCTGGTGTTCGTCTACATCTAAGCGCGTTTTGGCGATATTTTAAAATAGTTGTTACAAACATATAATATTGTGTGGACCATCTGAAAGGCTTTATCTTATCAAATATCTTTTTAAGATATTTGATTGTATGATTTTATATGTACTCGCAAAATTGGATGGATACATATAAAATGTAGCTCGTCATTAAAATAGAACATGTACAATATTTCACTTGATTTGAAAATGGACACGTACAACATGTTAGTCATTGTTGTAAACGATAACATCAATAACGAATGTTTTTTGTATGTTATCGAATGTGACATTTTATATGCATATTTCAGCAATATCGCGAGTTTCTTTGTAAAGGTTAATAACGATTTCGAAAAGGGCACGATAAAATTGCGTGATTATGATAAGACTGTTTGTGAGAGAGAGGTAATTTTGAAGATTGAACCATCTTAAACTTTATGCATTCCTGTACCACATCTGTTGGTAAATTATTATCTGCGCTGTTTTATTACAGATAATAATTTATCAGCAAATACGGAAAAATCACCAGAGCAAAATAATGCGCCTTGGTACACACATTATGTATCGAATATATATATATATATATATATCGAAGTATTGTATTTTGTGATATTTTTACCTCGTTGCGTGGAAAATGGGTTTTTTTACGCTTTATAGAAAGTTAGGGAACAAGAGTTTCATATAATCTAGGCTGATCCAAAGTGGCGCAATATAGATTGCTCCAAAACTGGTGAACATTGTCTTTAAATGTTTACCTTTTCGCGAGAAATAAAATTTTATTATATACGTACAAATAAGAATTTATATATCTTTATATATAATAACACACACACACATACACACATATATATTATTGTAGCATCAATATAATACTTTTTCCTACCATGTATATTGTACCTACCATGTGTTTTGGTAGTTTATCGTACAATTATTACATACGATATCGTCCGAATCTTTGTCCAGAGAGTTTAAACGTAAAATTGTCATTTGATGTAGTGGTATTATGGCGATAATTACTCTTACTTGTATATGTTGTCAGTCTTATTGGTATGTAAATCTAAGGTATTATTGCGATTGATAGTTTCTTATTTTTACATTAAACCAAATCGAAATTATATAAAATAATCATTATTTTATATAGTAGTGTATAACAATTATATATATTAATTTATATGTAAGAAAAAAATACATCCAATGACGTTAATGAAGAAATATTTAGTTACAATTTTTGACATTTGAATCAAATTTATAGAATTAAAATTCGCGGATATGATGGATTTTATATTTATGTAAAATAAAATCTCGCGCATGAATAGAGCTTTAAACTGTTTTGTACGATGCAGTGGGGCATAGGCGCAGCTTGTAATTGAATATTGTACACAATTATTTACAATATAAGAAATATTGATCAATTTATGTATTATATATTTTATTATGCGATGAAAATCTTGTTTCCTGAGAATATAAAAATGATCCTTTTTTCATATAAATATAATAATAAGACACTTGTGTTAAATTGATATAATATAGAATGACTATTTGCAGATATAATAAAATAATGGCGCATTCTCACAGTGATGGTGATACGTGTTGCCAAAGCAAAAATTACGATGTCTATGAAACTTTAGATGAGATGGAATTTGCACGTGGACTTTGGAAGGCAGGTAATGAATGAACGTGAAAGTGATGCTTCTATTCACGATGTAGATATTTACTCAAAATAATGAAAGATGGTAAATACGTAATGAAATATTCAAAAATAGAACGCGAATGAATGACAAACATAAAATTTGACTGTGCGTTTATTATAGGTTCCAATATCGGATTTATATCAATAGAAAATTTAACAGAACTCTATTTTTATATATAATCTGTATAAAAGATAACCCGCGAGTGCGAGTAAGAGATTTATGTTTGAACACAAATAATAAATAATTTATTATAATTTATTATAAACATGTGCTCGCGATTATTGAAAGATAATCGTAAAGATTTATCGTGTAATATTCATGTATCAAGTGAAAACATATAATGAGAAAAAAAGATTACATATTATTTAAAAGATTTTATATTATTTCTATACATATATTTCAGATTAGAATAAGTAATAATAGAAGTGGAGATTGAATTGTAGTAAGCTACCTATAATATTGAAAATTATAAAAAGAGATGTATCTAAATTTTGACTTTAATAAAAAGCGTTGCCTTTTATTTTTCGTCGATTCTCCGAGACTTTAGAAAAATGTCCAGTGATTGTCAAATTATATAGACTGACAAATGTTTTTTTTTCAGCGATGGATGGCGACTTCAATCTCGTACAGTCTCTGCTGAAGAGGCAATACGACCCCAGAGAGGTGGACTCTGCCGGTTACACCCCATTGCATTATGCTGCGCGAAACGGGCATTCCGACGTGTGCGAGATACTATTGTCAAACGGCGCGAATCCGGACGCTAGGACCCGATCTCTTAATGCGACGCCTCTGCACCGTGCGGCTTTAAAGGGCCATTTCGAAACCGTCCAAACGTTGCTGAACTACCATGCGAACGCCAATCTCAAGGACGCGGATGGCAAGACGGCTCTACACCGAGCGATCACAAAGTACGTCAACTCCAAAGAAACTCTTCAGGATACGTCGTTGTCGAAAACTTGCGAGTTACTACTACCACGTACCAATCTTAACATTAAGGATAATACCGGGCAAACTTTGAAAAAATTTATCTTGGAAACATATAAGAAGACATTAGACGAATTGGGACCGGAAGATGCAGAATTAATGAAAGACTCATTTTTACAAGAAACACTGGAAAGATATTGCCTAAGTTGCGGGCAAAAGAAACCGGTGACAATGTGGCAATTGCCTGACGATATATGATCAGTCAAGGAAAGATGAAAAGCATAAAAGAATGAGGATTTAAGAAAATAAGGAAAGTAAAATTAGAAATTAACAGAATATATTATTTTTTATTATTTATATAGAATTTTATTTAAAATTATTTATATAGAATACACATTTGCATATATATTATGTTAGTACATATTATGTTAGTTTTCATTTTCCTAGTATAATAATAATAAATAATAGAGACTTGTATGTATATTCATATCTGATATATCGATATTTTTGCAAAATACAATCTCTCTCTTTTGACACATGTACACGAATAAACGTACAATTATCATTTCATTTGAAATTGGTAGTACATTAGCATTGAAAAGTTTAATTTAATTTAATTTTAGATAGAAAATCTACGCGACTGCGAGCATTTAAAACTTTATAAACAAAGACAACAGCAAGACTGAATAAAGCATCGATACGTTTAAAGGAAGGAAAACAATGTTATACTTTTCAATAGCGAACGCCAGTATCACAAAAAGTTCTAAAATCCTCAGGATTCATCGAAACTCAATTTGTCCAACGGGGAATAAGTTTCCAAATGAAAAATGCAATCCGTGAAAAATTTATCGCCTCTATTTCCAGCCACGCCGCGACAAACATTCTCGTTAAAGCGCCCTACACGCGGTCGATCCATCCATCCATCCATCCGTCCGTCCGTCCATCCATCCGTCCATCCGTTGGCGCGCGACAGACGAGAAGCCGGAGGGTCGTGCACTTGATATTGAATCGGTCCCGCTCGCGGCCCGGCTCGGCCGTTTCCGGCGACGCTCGGCGAGCGCGACATATATTCTCCGGCCGCCGGAGCCCCGCGACTCCAGCGCCATCTCGCGGCCGCGAGTCGCTCCCGTCGTCGTTCGCGGTGCGGCCGCGCCAGTCGTTGCACGACGCGGAGTCGTCAGTTGTTTGACGAGTGTTATCAACCGCGGTTTGTTTGTGCGTGCGGAGTCGCGTGCGGGTTCGTTCTCGCGCGCTTCCGTCCGTCGTATTTCGCGTCCGTTTCACGCCCGCGGCCCCGACGACGTTCCCCGTCCCGACGTAGGCGGCGATCGGCACGTCTCGCGACCGCGTCCACGAGATCGCGGGACCGTTCTCCCGAGCCCGTGTCTCGCGGCGGCCACCGCGGCTGTTGTCGTCCACGCCCGTTTCGCTCCGGTTTTCACGGGCCGCGAGTCGCGAAGGCTCCGCTTCTCGCCGATCGACATATTCTCCTCCTCCGGAAGGAAGGAAAGAAGGAAGGAACCGACGACCGAGGGCGAAGGTAGAGGAGCGCGCGAGAAAGAGAGAGAGAGGCGATGTAACGTCGTCGCGCTGTGACGTCACGCACGTCGGGTCGCGCTAATCGAGTACACACACGCGCGCGCGAATTCAAACACAGGCTGAGCGGGCAGCGCGCGCGCGCGCGCTCTCCGTCCGTCCGTCCGTCGTTCCTCCGTGTATACAAACATATTTGTGTATTTCATCGACGAGAGAGAGAGAGAGAGATAGAGCGCGTCTGTCGCGTGCGGCGAGATAAATCGGGACGAGAGAGAGGGATAGATAAGAAAGGGAGCAAGCAGCGAGAGCAACGGAGAGAGAGAGACGCGAACCCGCGCACATATATGCGCTCTCGCCGCGAGCGCCGAGTCGTCGGGGGAAGGAGCGAGGAGGAGGAGGAGGAGGGGGCGGCGGTGGGAGGCGAGGCGCGCGGGACGTTGCTTGCGCGTACTGTCCAGCAGCGCTCGCGAGGAGGAGGTTCGCGCCAGCCGAAGAGAGGATGAGACGAGCGGCGAGGCCGGCGGCCGCGACGCGCTATTTCGCGACCGGATAGACCCTTCGGGGAGGCTCGCGCGCGCCTCGTCATCCTCGTCGTCGACGACGGTGCGCTGACACGCGCGCGAAGGACACACGTGCGAGGCCCGCGAGTATAAAGGAGCTCGGAGCGTCCACTCGCGTATCCCGTGGCGCCCCGCTGTGTTTTTCCGCGGAAAGATCGAGGGGAGAAGGAGAAGAGGAGGAGGAGGAGAGGAGAAGAGAGCGAGCGGACACATCGCTCGGATATTCCTCGCGCAGCTGGCCGGTGCCGCTCGCTTCTGTGCGCGCGTCGTTTCCGTCCCTCGAGCGACTCGACTTTTTCAGCGAGCGGACTCTGGAAAGGAGAAAAAAAAAAGAACGAACGAGAGGGGGAAGACACGGACGGACTATCTCGACCTCAAACTACGACGCGCCGGTGGGGAGGAAGTGGCATCGTCGTCGTCGTTTCGCGAATAACAAAGTCGGCCGCTCGTCGTACATATATATATATATATATATATATATTATATATATATACACGGTGCTCGGCGAGCAACGCAGCGTTCGGCGCGAATATAATGCACAGCGGCAGCGGCGCGCCGGATCGCGCGCGGCGCCGCAAGAAAGCAGCGGCCGGGTTTCCACTCCGTTCCGTTTTTATTCGCTCGTCGGACGGTCCGCTGCTCCGCTGAGAGTCAAGTTCGTCGCGCTCCGCTGTGCGCGCCGCCGCCGCGCGCTCTCGCGCGCAGCGCACACCGTCAGCTCGGCGCTTTCGATTGCGCGTCGCGGGCGCTCTCCGTCTACCTGCCCCCCCGTCCCCCCCCCCTGACGTCTCCACGCTAGGAGTGACGTGCGCCGAGGGAGCGACAGAGAGAGAGACCGATAAAGGTGCGTGCTCCCTTTTATGTATTATACGGAATTTTTCGATCGATCGCGAGTGTTTCCTCTCGCCATTAGTGTTTTTTTTTTTGCTGCACCCTCTCGCATTTTTCTCCCCCTGTCTCCTTCTTGTTTTTCGATAACGAGAGATGGCACCGAGAGGAGCGTTGTTTGTTTTGAAGGTTAACGCGTGACATTGGACCGAGGAGCCGTTTTGATCGATCGTATTAAGTAACGTGGGAGCTCGCGAATCGCGGGATGTTATTATCGAAGGAGGAGGTATTTAAATAATGTCGAGTTTACGCACACCTGTCATCCTTGGAAAATTCTGTAAATATTTTTCTGCGGTCTTACTTTTTTTTTTTTTCAGCGAGGAAAGAATCGCAACAGGACGCGTTGTTTTTGAAATTTCGAGTAAAACAAGCGTTTGCGTAAATTATGTTTCGCATCGAAACGGTGTACGAAATAACCTTTACGTGTTGCGATTTTCTTTGCTGAGGTATGCGAGGTTTCCGCGCGTTTTTGCTCTAAAAATGTCGTAAATATATACGCGAAGGCCGCTTTTAGGGCAAATTCCGCAATTTTGCTCCGGGACGACGATTATATTCGGCCCGAACATTTTGCACGCGTTCTTTATCCTCGGGGAAAAGGATCCGCGATCGCCAACGATTGATTACTTTACGGCGCGACTAATACATTTCTCGAAGCAAATAAACATACGTATATATGTGTGTCTTCCTCCTAGCATTTTTTTTTTTTTTTTTTTTTTCCCGTATCCTTTCGGACCCGCAGGGTCCGAATCACGATAATGGGAGGATAAAAATTGGACAATGGCAGTGGCACATTCTACGAACGCGAATGCGGTGCCCGTCTAATTTCGGTCCCGTGAATTCCCTCATTTCTGCGTTAAACTTTTTCTCGGTCTAATGAGCTCCAGAGAGCTCACGGCCGTCCTAAGGGCATGTCACGCGATCGTATCGCCTAAGCCGGCCTATTCGGGGAAGTTACAATGTACTCGCATTGTGTGTACGCGCCGTCACGAAATTGTATAGGCTTTCGATATTCCGACGTGTGTTTCGAGAACTGCTCGTACAAGGTGCCTGAGAACTACACGGCGGTTACGCAAAATCTTTTATTTTTCTCCACAAAAAAGATCCGCGAAACACATCGTATCTTTGTTCCCCTCCTTTTTTTTTTAAACTACTATGTGTCGGAATTGGCCATTTTGGGAGAATCTAAAAGGAAGCCGATCCTTTCGTGTGCTATATATCCTTTTATATTTAATAACGCCCAGTATGCAGATATTTTTATGCATATTTAACGCGTGATGTATATTATATTTGTGTTAAATTATTAATCAAGGATTTGATGTAGCGTTTAACTCTGTTTTTTTTGCAGTAATTTTTATTTACAAAAGCAATAATTATAATGTAAAAATTGTTAATAGAATATTTAATAGACTTTAGAAATCTAGTAAAGAGAGAGAGAGAGAGAGAAAGAGAAAAGAATGATGGCTATAATAAATATAAAACATTATTAGAATTATACTCACACGTGGCTTTTTAATCTCTATGTATACTTGACAAATCGACAAAGCTACGAGAGTTTTTCAAGGTCTTTTAAATTACGTAACACGGGGGCAACAGGGGTTATTTAAATGGGCTCACACTTCAAGTGCTAACCTCACACGCTGATGTCGTAAACATTACGACCTAAGTCGATGGGACTGGACTGTACATTTCTCGCTCTCTTCCTCGGTATCGAGTCTAATCGGCATTTTCTTTAATTGGAACGGTTTTCAAGGAATTCGATTTCAACTGCTTGTTACTGCAAATTGCATCAATTTACTTGTCATAAAATAATAATCGTAAACATTGCAAAATAATCTTTTCACTTTTAGAAATTTTGTGGAAAAAGATATTGGAGTAAATTTTTTATATTTATTTTTTTTCATATATTTATCATATATTTTTCATATATTTTCATATATTTTTCATATATTTCATATATTTATCTCGAAAATATTTTTAATTATTTTTAATTTATTTTAAATTAATTAATATTTTTAATTATAAATCAATAAATTATAAATTAATATTTTTCTGAATTTTCTAATTCAATAATAAAATTTAAATGCATTTTAAAAATCCCAAAATATATATGCATTTCTGTATATTTTTCATGCAATTATTATTTCGATGGCAACCGTCTTGCTTGGATAAAATGATACGGGGTAAAAAATGACGATTGCAATTAAGCCGTGTTTCTCGCGTGACGTGAGCATATCCTAAGCGTTACATATAATTTGGAGGAGATCTGAAAACGATGATTGACGACGCAACGTTCCTCTTAGCGCGAATGCAACGCGACGTTGGAATTAATTACATTCGGCGCATTTGAGGCGTAAATTCGACGAATGACGAGACGTGTTCAAGTACGCGCGAAGCCGAAAAAACATGGGCCAATCGCTTCGCCGCGGCCTCTAAATTCACGCTGTGTGACCGTGTGTGTCCGTGATTTTCGCAATCACACTTGTAACGGCTCGCTGAACGATGACTCACTTAATATATAGCAAGAAAAATGCTTTATGCACCATATAATGGACGTTTTTAAAATATTTACACTCGCGACTTAAATGGGGTAATGCCTCTTTAAAAGGATACTTTGATCCTGGAAGATGTCCCGAAACCCTTTTGACCTAAATTTTGCCGACATGGAAAAAAACTTTATTTAAACACCTGAAAATTAATCGTTTTAATATAAATCTGATTTTTAAAAATTGAAACTTGTATTAATAAAACAATTAATGAACCGAAAACTCTTTAAACGAATTAAAATAAATTTCGTTGGAATTCAAATAAAGCGAATTAATGCTGTATAAAAATAATCCTTCTTTTCAATTTCATTATTAATATAATTTTAAAATCTCGCGTCAATTTATTCATGGTAACCTTGAAATACAACGTAATAAAAATTATTACCGGATGAATCCGCGTGTTCTCAGAAAAATTCCTTCTCATCTTATTCCTTAATTGATACAATTTTAATTCGGCAAATTTAATAAATTGTAGGATCTCGGGACAGGCAGAAAAATATTCGGCGGTGCGTCGTAAATTCGCGACGGGCGGAGCATCGTCGACGTCGACGACGACCAGCCGACGACGATATCGATCTCCCGAGTTTTCCTAAACGCGCCCACGGTCTACATATGTTTCGGAAGCGGGAGAATGGGCCGTGTGGACATGCGCCGCGCATGCACGCACCCGGGGCTATTGTATTAATGGCAGTGCCTCTCCTCGTCGAGCGCGACGCCATGTGATGCGCGTGGTTACATCGCGGGCTACACGACGACGGGAACAGCGACAGTTGTTGTGTGCTGCCGAGTGGCGATTTCGAAACCTGTCATTAGTTGCGGATGCGTTTAACCTTTCCGCTTGCCCCGCCTCGCCGAAAAATAGGGAAAAACGCGGCGAGCGTTCCCGCGACTTTAGGTGAGCGCGATTTCGCTAGAGCGGGAATATCTTCGGAAAAACAATGGTCGATTAAAAGAATTATCGATTGACATGTAATAACGTGAATAACGTTTATCTCGAAAATGATGAAGGTTGAGTGACTATTTCAGCGATTTTACGGACGAATTTTTAATCTTGAAAATCGCTATTATCTCATAGATTTTATTATTTTTGTGTAATAATTGGAGTTGCATTTCTCTCTCTCTCTCTTATATATATTATATTTATTTTCTGTTTTATATTGCACGTATATGTTCGAGTAATATAATTTTCAAAAATGTGCAGTGATAAAATTTACTTCCAGTACAATAGACGCAATCCTGCGAGTACATTACGTTATCTCGTAAAGTGTCACAATGGGTAACATTGTTCTGGTAAAATGAAGGTTACACTCGTGCTGTCTTTCTTTCTTTCTACGCTATTGTGTGGAAAAATAAAACGACGTATCTTAAAAGATGTATAATTAATTTCTCTCATACATACAACCTCTCTCTCTCTATGTATTTATAATTATCGTAACATATAAAACAATGTTTACATTATTATTTTATTTCGATAATCATAGAAAAACAAACGACAAAATATTTGATTAAATATATTTTATTTTCATCACAAAATAATAATTGAAATAATAATGATTGAAATAATTGAAACGATAATAAATAATAATGATTGAAGTCATTGGAATAATAATGAATAATGATATAATTGAAATAATAATAAATGATGGTGAAATAATTGAAATAATAATAAATAATAGTGAAATAATTGAAATAATAATAATAGTAAACTAACAGCTAAATTCAACAACTGATATGAAAGCAATTAATGATAAAAAAAGAACAATATATAATAATAGTGTTTATAAAAATCATGTATTTATAAAGAGAGAGAGGGAAAGAGAAAGAGATAAATCCAGTTTTGAATCTCAATAGTTATTCTTGTCTCACTCGGACAAGAGGTATCAATAATCATTTGTTTGCTAATAATTCCGCTGATTATCTCACAAATGAGACACAACGACTACGCGCGCGCTACGATCTCGTCAACGAATGCAAATGCGTCAAACGTGTAACGCGTTTGACGTAACGCGCGACGCAATCCTTCTTACCCGTCCCGCTCGTTTAACGCGTTATGTGGACATGTTTTATGGCACGATATACTCTTTTTTTTCTTTCTTTCTCGACAGTTATCACTCTCACTCACTTGCGTTTATTGTTATCGTTTCCAGGATCGAGCCCGCTCATGACCTACCCGACGCAAAAAACCGTTGAACTTGGTGGACTTGAAAAATAAAAACTGCAGAAGGATCAACAGGATCCTTAGCGACGGGAAGAAACTCCGACTCAAGCAAGATCCTACTCGAGGAAGATCCTGGAGGAGCTTTCGGCGGCAGGAAGAGTTTGAAGTAAAAAACGACCTCGCTCTCAAGCTCTCGAGGAGAGATCGAAAACATCGGAAATAATCTGTCGAGGGGAAGAAGAGAATCGAAGAGAGGCCCGGCTCTTCGGGGAAGAGACACTCCCACTGCTCGTGCTACGGACCCACCCTGACGACGTGTACGCGTCTCGATAGAGAGATCACGTCCATCATCGATCACGCCATCGCCTCGGTTGAGCCGAGGCCGCTCGAAATTCTGTCGTGATCGTGAGCTGATTCGTGCAAGGCAACGTTTCTCGCCTGCACCTGCCCGTCTGTGTATCCTTCGGAGTGCAAGAGAGAGAGAAGAAGGAGGCGGGAGAGAGAGAGGAGAAAAAAGACGGCGTGCTCGACAGTGGCACGGGCTATATCGAATGTCGTCGAGCTCAGGAAGACGACTGGGCATCATCGGCGGAAGGATGATGCAGCTTCCAACTCATCACCGGATGTCACCGTCGAGGTCTGTCGGCTAATCGGCGATTAATCGAGAACGGTAGCCACTCGCGCGTGTACAACTTCCGAGGTACCTCTGAAGATACTTTCGGGACACCGTGTGTGTTGTACGATATACGAACCAAGGTGTGAATTCGAACCTCGCTTTTCTCTCTCGTTGGGCTTTTTTCCTTTTCTTTTTTTTACTTGAATCGCGACCAAGAGTGTTGATTTCTGTGATACTGGTGCCGCGAGTGATGGTTAACAACCTCGCTTAGTGGTGATATCGACAGTGTGGTGGTGAAAAGTTTTTTCTTGGTGCGCGAGAGCAGTGGCCACGCTAGAAGAGGACGAGAAAGAGAGGAGAAGAAAGTCTCTCGCGTGTACGCGTGACTCTCAATTCATTACCACGGATCTCCCTCGGCAATTCGACGCCGCGCCCACCCTTGATGAGAGGAGGCACATGTCCATTGCTGCCGCTGAAAATGCAGGGTGAGTCTTTCGCAGATCCATTTGTCTTGGTTACAATTATCATTTGTCGTGCGAGCCTTCACGGCGCCCAACCAGATTAAATCGGGCAGTTGGAGAACAATGCGAGGTAATAATTTTTGGAGAACGAGACAGTTAATGTCCCGGGAATATGTTGCGAGAGCATGTAGTCTTTTCAGTCCGAAGGCGATAAATAAATTCATATAGCACCTGTAGAGGCCTCTAAATATATTAAACCGTTTAAAAGCGATATTTTTTTTTGTAATATTTATACAACGATATTTCTTTAAAAATACTGATGATATTTCTTGATGAAATTTTGACAGAATATTAAAGTTTGGAATTTTGCAGAGTTACAATTATTGAAGAAAAATAATGCTTTTTTTTATATAAAATGTGTTGGTTTAAAAAATTTATTGTTATATAAAAGATATGTTTTTATATTTTTTTCATTTTAAATTGTAAAACGAAAAACACAAGCCTCTGGCACAATTATGTATTGTAAATTTAAAGTGACTTGTAATTGTTTCGCGACCTATTTTAAATATTTTATAATGTTTGCAAATTGCCCGATTTAATTACAGCGTCCGGCTACGACTTTGATTAATTCAGGAACAATTAAATTTAATTTTTATAAGTTCATGATGAAGAACATGTATATCCTAATTTTAGATACAAGTCAAAATGTTGATTGAAAAATTTCAAATTGAAAATGTCTATCAATCGTTCTACATAAACCGTATATATTGCTTTTTATATACAATCTAAATATGTTTCTAATCGAATATAAGATGGAAATTGGATCTAATTGGATTTAATTGTTCACACAGTGGTTCGAATAGCTTCTATCGAACGTGTTATTAATGAAGACTTGACATTGAAACTCTACAAGTGCCAAAATAAAAAATCTCGAGATGTAGCAAGCTGTTTAAAAATATTTTATCTATTTAAAAATTTAATTAATATTTTATTTATTTAAGGAGGAAATCATGAAAAAGATATATATTTTATATCCCTCAAATTTTTATAATCTATTAAAATTCAGACTTTATTTATTCTCTTTGACAAAATGTTCTCTGATAACAAAATTTATATTTTTTTGGCATAATGTATATTAAATTATTGCAAAGTATTTCTTATACATCTTAGATTTTCCTCTCATAACAAATATTATAAATATATATGGCACTTGCAGTTTTTTATGTGAGATCTTCAAACGTTTATTGCTCGAAACACGTTTCCGTTATTCGAGAATCCGATTTAAGTTATAACTATCGAAATTGGGGTATCGATATTTCTATCATTTCGCGAAATGTCAAATGGTGTAAATCAGGATAAAAAAAATGCTCGCGAAGAGGGTGGGAGAGATAAACTGGCAATTATAAGTTCCCCTTTATAGATACGTTCATTGTTCGATGCTTTACAGGTTATTAGGATGTTTTTAGTTATTTAGGGTAATGTCCTGACCGGGTCACCGGTCGGTCGGTTTAATATCATGGAACTACGTCAGAGATGCCAATGACGTCACACGCTATCGTCTCTTAATTTCCAGAATTACGCGTGCGCTCAATCGTTGAGCTTGACCGTAGGTCGATTCGCGCGAGAATTAGGTAACATTTATAATAAACCAGCGGAGAATTATGTTAGCATTTGAATAACCGAAAGTAGGGCACGTTTTGTGCTCTCCAACTTAAAATTCGTGAAATGTTTCGTAACGCGGCTCACATACCAAGAAATTTATGGCATTCTATATTCACTATGAAAAGTAGATGGTACATATTTCTATAATTCTTACGGTAATTTTAATAGAAATAAATTGCGAATTCTTTATTATTCCTTAACATCCGATTTTTTTTTTTTTAATTTATCGCAAGATTGTTCGAATATCGTGGTCTTTTAAAGGATGAGGGATTTTTGGGACACTCTGTACGTGCCGAGCTAACGTCACTGGTATCAAAGTATCGATACTTTGCTCTTCCGATACTTTCACTTTCGACATCATCCAGATATACAAGGTGTCCCGACTTGTCGCGGTTCCATGCGTGCGCCCAATATGGCGTGTGGAGTGATCGAGGAAAGGAATTGCACTTGACTGGCCGTTATATTTAGGTTTAAGGAGAGGGAGGAGGAGAGCAGGGTCCTTTGAGGCGGCCCCGCTCCTGCCGTTTGCTCCTTTTTCGGGGAGTACCTGTCTCGCATCTTCCTCGGGCATCTTCCACGCAGTTTCCACATCGAACCCTATCCTTCCCCTCCCCCCGATTCCTCTCCAGGTCTGTTTATATACCTGGGAGAGATATATATACCCTCCCTCGTATCCTGTGCGATGACGGGGCCCCTCCTTCGTAGACATTTAAGTATCCGTTGCCGCCGCTATCAAACGACCGCCAACTATTCTTTTGCATCTCTCCGTCCCGACTATCGCTAATAACGGCCGGGATCGGGATTTTTCGCGGATAATAGGGAAGGAAATAATCGCACGGCGAAATTATGGCTCGTACGATAGATATATACGGCGCGAGACGTACGGGACTTAATTGGATTTATCGTAAATTTTCTTTTTATTGTTACCCATTTATCTTTAGACTTTTATTTCGACCACTTTTATTGGTGCGATTTTTTAATACACTTTACATAATTTTACATAATAATAATTTATAGGTAAGATTTATATTTTTTTAATTATCTTTTATTAATTATATTTATTAATTTTATTTATTAATTTTATTTATTAAATATTTTTCAAAATTTTACACGCAAATATCTATTATCGTGAGAAATCCAGAGCTGAGATTGCGCTGGTTCGTGGTGTCCTCGATTTGTTTTTTTTATTTTTGGAGTTGGAAAATTAAATACTCGCGCGCAAGAGATGGTTAAAGCCTCCCGAACCTTCATAATTCTACCGGTAATATCTAACATCGCATTTAACATTCCATTTTTCGCCAATAAAATCTGTCTCGCAATAATTTGCGCGTTATGGAAGCACATCGGCCGATAACTTGAGCGCTTATGGCGTCTCGTTACCAGTCGCAGTATAAGTATACGCAACGCTCTCCGCCTACTTAACACTCCATCGCCGTAATAGATTCCGTTCCGTGGCGGTGTGTTAAATTATCGATAAACTTCTCGCCGCGAGAGATATTCCTGCGGATAGAGCGCTCTTGTGCCGAGTATAAGATATCGCGTAACGACGAGAGAATGCAAGCGTTGCTCACGGAAAACGCGCGTCGCGATAAGGAATTTGCCCGATGATGCGCTCTTTTGAATGCATTACACCTGCAATATGTATAATGGACAATGAGATATTAGATTTACCGCATTCGATAAGGAAAACATGCGTACAGTCGTAAGATTTTTTTTAATTTGTGTTGTGCAAAGTTTTTTCTTTTTTTTTTTTTGTAATTTTATAGAAATAATTCTTGAGAGATGACGTTTAGGTTACACATTTGAAAAGGCGTGTGATAAGTCTACGTAAAGATTTAACTCGGGCCGATGACATGACATTCTAATTCGTTCCAACACGTTAGTAAGGCTTCAGGTATCTGCGACTGCGTCCAACAAAGATCGATGTCGTTTTGACCATGGAAAATTATGCGATGAATGTGTGTTGAATAAAAGATAAAATTTTATTTATATTTTATTTTTACAGAATTACGCATATATATGTCAATTGTTAAATGTCACAAGTATGTCAAAGAAGAAAAGAGAGGGAGAAAAAATTCAAAAGTGAAAAAAAAAAATACTTTGTTGCAATAATTATTTAAAAAATTTGCTAGATTGAATCCAAGTTTCTTACACAGAAAAAAAGGACATTCTTGTTTTGAAAATATATTTAGTTTTAACATGGAAATCTTGAAATGAGATTTCAAGATTTTTTGCGTTAATTAAAGAAAAATAGAATTGCTTATTTAAATAAAGTCATTTTATATAATTCATTCAAGAAAAATATATTTTTATGATTTAAGATTTAATTTTCTTAAATAGAAAAACAATGTTAGATAGAAAATAACATTTTTAAATCAAAGATTATAATTTTCTTAAAACAGAATTAAATAATTATATATTCTTGAGATGACAATTACAATATTAAAATAAGACTATAATATTGTTGAAATTTAAAATTATTAAATTCTCCCAAGAAGATCATAAATTGTTGCGTATATACGAAACAATGAACGCGTTAGTTTAAGTATACAAATTTTGATTTGATTTATTTTTTTTCTGTGTAAATAAATTTTTCCTAATCAACTTTCTTCCCTCGATATTTGGATATTTAATATCTCAGCAATCGAGTCTCACCGAACATTTATCGTTCGAATGAGATATCGGAGATTACGTCGGCATTTAATGTGACACTTAACCGTACATTCATTATTCAAATAGTCAATTATAATATTTCTTTGCAACTGGAATTCGCGCTCGCGTTCCCGCGGTCGATCGCGCGTGAAACGAGTCGCCATCGGTCAAAGACGCGAACGCGTAGTAAAACGCAGCACAACGAGAGAAGTTTTTGAATGCGGCGATACCCGATGTGAGTCACATGCCGCGCACCGGAAAGGTAGGCGCGAGAAAGAGAAAGAGAGCGGCTCGAACGAGGCGCGCGTTGCAAATGAATGCAAGCCGAGCGCGGGAGCGGCATTTTTGCGTTTCGGCCGCACGTGTTTGCGAGGTTTGCCGCTTTTGCGAGGCGCGCCGGGGCCCACCGGTTTTGCGCCAGAAAAAGCTCGTACGCACGGCAAAAAAAAAAAGCGTCGCCTTCCCGACATTATAAACAATCTTGTTACGAGATCGCATTTTTTCGAGTAACCGAATACCTTTGTTTTTTTGGAATTTAAATCGGCTGATAATGACCATAAGATTCGCTCCGGTATTTTGAGAGGAGAGAGGATGAGGCACGAGTGACGTTTAACATATATCGAAATCAAATAATACAATGAAATTTAAATAATACGATTATACTCTCTAAATTTCTTAGAGTGAAATTTAACTCTAAACGAGTGAATATTCACTCCAAGTGATAGTGAAAATACTGCCATTCGTAATTAGTGAAAATTCACTATTCACAAAAGTGAATTGTTTAACTCTGAACTAAAGTGAATGCGTTACTCGGTTCAAAGTGAATAATTCACTTTCAGAGTGGAGTCATCACTTTCGTCAAGTTATTTTTCACTCAACTATGAGTGAACAGATTCACTTTTAGGAAGTGAGATAGCTAGCTGTTTTTCATTCTTCTTTTCGTTTTATAATAATAAGATAACATGTTACGTACATGACATAAAGCTTCGATTAGTTGAAATGAGAAGCAATCATTGCTTTTTACTTGAATTAATCGAAGCTGAACATCGCACACAGCATGTTATCTCATTGTCGATGTAAAAGCCGATTAACTTTTTTTTTCTTGTTACAACCATATAAATATATTTAACGTTACACACACAAAAAATATGTTTATACTTTTTCAAAATATGTTAAAATAAAAAGATATAAAAAGTTACTTTAATATTATATGTCCCGTATACTGTCCCGTACACGTGCAACGAGTTGGTAACGTCGCGAGACAACGATACGACAGTGTTGCTAATGGCAGACTCATGCGCACTTCACATGCGCTTTACTCTCTTCATGAGTAAAAATTTTCACTCTATATAGAGTGAAAATGCTATAAGAGTGAAAATATTCACTCTACAAAGTAAAGTATACATATTTACTCTATTTTGCAGAGTGAATTTTTTACTCTACAACAAAAAGTGAGAAGAACTCCTATGAGTGAAAAATCACTCTAACTAGAGTGACTCGACCTGTTACTCAACTTTTCGAGTGCATTTTCACTCTAAGAAATTTAGAGAGTACTTTTTCAAAATATGTTAAAATAAAAAGATATAAAAAAGTTACTTTAATATTATATGTGCCGTATACTAAGTCCCGTACACGTGCAACGAGTTGGTAACGTCGCGAGACAACGATACGACAGTGTTGCTAATGGCAGACTCATGCGCACTTCACATGCGCTTTACTTACTCTTCATGAGTAAAAATTTTCACTCTATATAGAGTGAAAATGCTACATAGAGTGAAAATATTCACTCTACAAAGTAAAGTATACATATTTACTCTATTTTGCAGTGAATTTTTTACTCTACAACAAAAGTGAGAAGAATTCACTCCTATGAGTGAAAAATCACTCTAACTAGAGTGACTCGACCTTTAAATTTATAGAGTACTCTCTAAATTTCTTAGAGTGAAAATGCACTCGAAAAGTTGAGTGACAGGTCGAGTCACTCTAGTTAGAGTGATTTTTCACTCATAGGAGTGAATTCTTCTCACTTTTTTTGTAGAGTAAAAATTCACACTGCAAAATAGAGTAAATAATTTATACTCTACTTTGTAGAGTGAATATTTTCACTCTATATAGCATTTTCACTCTGTATAGAGTGAATTTTTACTCATAAAGAGTGATTTTTACTCATAAAGCGCATAATACGTTATGTTCAGAATTAAACAATTCACTTTTGTGAAAAGTGAATGTTCACTAATTATTTGCGAGTGGCAGTATTTTCACTATCACTTGGAGTGAATATTCACTCGTTTGGAGTTAGATTTCACTCTAAGAAATTTAGAGAGTACGATTAAATAATAAAAAATGAAATGATACAAATGTGATATTTCGCGGATGAGGAAATCGATGGGGAGCCTCACATTGTCGGGCGCTGTCCGCAAGTAGCACAGCGTGTACGCAATGCGTCACTGTCGACGCACGCTGCACGCGGCGTGCGAGCCACATGTAGCAAAATAGAAACTTGGCTAGCTGCGGTAGGCGCCGCGTAACCGATCCCGTCGCCGGCGACACAATGTGAGTATCTGTGCGAATACTAAATAACCCCGTCGAGAGAGGAAACATACGGGGTGTGCCGAAAAAAATTCGACGTTATCGATATTTCGCGTAGACCATCGCAAAAAAAAAAAAATGCGCGAAACGCTCGTGTCGGAAACGACCCTCTCTCTCTCTCTCTCTCTCCGCCTCATTGTTGTCTCGACGCATATGTCAGGAGAGGCGAATATGCGGGACGAGATCGGTCTGATGTTTGCCGAATAGCGAGTAGAGAACGTATCGCGAGTCACGTGGTCGCGACGACGACGAGGAGGCGAGCGTTGTCGAGCCTAGCCGAGCGCACCGGGTCTCGCCGAGTCGGGATATAGATCCTCTCCCTCTCCGGTCTCTCTGATGTTGCCAGGCCTCCCTCATCATCGTCGAGCCGGCCGGCCGCGACTGTGTGCGTCCGTCCATCCGTCCGTCCGTCTATCCGTCCGTCCGTCCGTCCGTCCGTCCGTCCGTCCGTCCGTCCCATTCGTGCGGGAAAAATAACGTCGCCTTGGCTTTCTTTCCTTATCTTACTATCCTCGCGTCATCGTGTTGACCGCGTTTCGCGTTTCCTCGCAAAAATCCTCGCCCTCGGGAAACTCGTCGTCGCGGAAGTCGGGATTATTTCGACGAGAACAAAGACGACGACACCGACGAGAGGGGGGAGGGAAAGGCGCTACGGCGACCATAATTATCGGTTATTGATTTTCGTTAATGCGCACGACCGTCGTATTCGCGGACGTCGACGACAACGACGACGACGACGACAACGACAACGGGAGGAGACGTGGCGTAAACTAGGATATCAGCGCACGCCGGGAAGCGTGCTCTCTCTCTCTCTCTCTTTCTCTCTCTATGAGAGGACATCGTCTGCGCGGCGTTTGTGTCGCTGCTATCGGTGTCCGAGAGTGTATGCTTTTACAACGTTGTAAATTTTATGGCCTTGTCGAACCACCGACGTTAACTTTAACGCGAGTTCCGGTAACTAGGATGTCTCTGATTTCTGCATTTCCTCGTCCTTTTGTCCCGAGAATTTCGTTCCTTTTCTTTTTTGCTTTTTTTTTTAGAAAATGTCTGAGGAAGGAATTTTGGAAAAAAAAACAGAACTCGATTTTTTAGAAATACTATAAAATTTCTCTCTATAAATTAATTTAATAATATATTAATAATTTAATAATATATATACACTTATTTAATTTTCATTTATCTTGCAGTACTTGAAATGATAATATTGTTATCGTAAACAATGATTTTACAAATATGTATTATAATTCACGGTACAATAAAGTACAATACGCAAGTACAGGATACATTTTGAGAGAGGTATCGCACAATATTGATGAAACTTCAATAAAAGAATCTTAATCTAAATAAACTACAAGCTTAATTTCACGATTATCTGTTATTTCCACTGGCTAAATGACACTATCTTGAGTTTGCGAGTGCATGATAACAAACGATAAGGGGCGGTATGAAGCGGTTAGTATATCGAGTAGCATGTGAGATAATTTGATGTCGCGGCTCATTAAATATTGCTACGACGATTGCTTCGTAAATTTTATACGAATCTTATACTATAGCTCGCATGATTACGTAATGATTTCTTTCTTCTCATTTCCGCCTTCTTTCTCAAAGCAAAATTTTCTCGTCATCTTTAAATGACGACGAGAAGACTTTATTTTCTAGATTAAAATATGACCAATTATTTGATATTTAAAAAAATTAAGATTAAAAATAAGAATCTTTATTTATCTTAGAAAAAATTTTTTTCATTACGAATTATTTTCCAAGGATAAATAAAGACTCTTACTTTTCTATATAATTTTAATCCTAATTTTTCATCTTTTAAAGATTTCTAATTTTTTTAAGACTTATTTTTTATATATTTTTTATACACAGAAAAAAAGAATATTCTTATTTTAAAAATATATTTAGTTTTAACATGGAAAATCGATTTTATTGCGTTAATTAAAGAAAAATATAATTGCTTGAATTGTTTACTTGAATGAAATCATTTTATATAATTCGATCAAAAATATATTCTTATGATTTAAGATTTAATTTTCTTGAATGGAAAACAAACAATGTTGGATAGAAAATAACATTTTTAAATCAAATTATAATTTTCTTAAAGTAGAATTAAATAATTATGTATATAATTTTGAAGTGACAATTACAATATTAAAATAAGACTATAAAATTGTTGAAATTTAAAATTATTAAATTCTTCAAGAAGATTATCAATTGTTGCGTATATACGAAACAATGAACGCGTTAGTTTAAGTATATAAGTTTTGATTTGACATTTATTTTGTTTTCTGTTTACACATATTAAAATTTAAGAAGGCGATATTTATCGAATTTAAAAAAAGTCTTGGACCACAGGGTTGATTCGACAGAGAGATGCTCGTATTTATACTCGACTACACAGTTTGCTTTTTATGAGCGCGCTCTCGAGGGATAGAATTATGGTGCACCGCAAAAATCGCGATACCGATTCGCACGATTCGAGGAAAGATCCGAGGTCCGTCAATTTCTCAGCCGTCCAAAACTGTCTGCGAACACGCACGATGAGGTAGAACAAAGAAGGAGATGTTACATCATCATCGCATCGTGATGCCTGGCAAGTCCAATGACGCGGACAAGACAATTCGGTTACTATCTCGAAAGAGAGAAAGAGAGGGTACAATTTGACAGGAGCGTCTTGTGTTTAATCCCGCTGACGATCAATTTCTCTTTCTTCCCGTTGTCTTCTCTCAATTCGACTGCCTTTAAGAACTAGCCGCGAACTGAAAAGGAAACAAAGGGAAAGTTGTATCGTTCGAATCGAGAGAGAGAAAGTCTTATATTTTTTTTATCGCAAAAATTTTACTTTGTTTTCTGGACAAAGATTTTTTTGCGATATATTTTTTCTTTGTTCCTATCTTTTAGAGATACGGGACCTCGATGATTTCAAAGCGCTATTGTTTAGTATTAATAATATTATCTCGTTTACGCAGATAAGAAGACGTATGTGTCTTATTTTTTTGTTTTTATAATTATTTGGAAACGAAAATTTTCACATTTGTACTCGCGATAACTTTGCATTTCGTAAAGAGACACGTAATCACATGTTAAAATTCTTTATTATTCTCACCTTCTGTGAGCAATGAATTATATTGTAACCATTAATTAACATACAATTCGAATGGCGCCGCTTGACGTATATAATTTTTTCACGTATTGTCATCAACTTTCAGATTTGCCTATCAGTTTTGATGCAGTGTCATAGCAAAAGTTAAATTTGCATAAATTTTTATTCAACATTTGCGAAGTTTGTATACGCGAGAATGTCTTGCATTTTTATGCACGTTAGATTCAGAGTGTGTGCACAGAAAAAAAATAAGTATCAAATCAAAACATATACAATTAACGCGTTCATTGTTTCGTATGTACGCAACAATTTATAATCTTCTTAGAAGAATTTAATAATTTTAAATTAGAATTTTTAGAATTTAATAGAATTTAATTAGAATTTTTAGAATTTAATAATTTTAAATTTCAACAATATTATAGTCTTATTTTAATATTGCAATTGTCAAGAATATATTAGAATTATTTAATTCTATTTTAAGAAAATTATAATTTTCGATTTAAAAATGTTACTTTCTGTCTAACATTGTTTCTTTTCCATTCAAGAAAATTAAATCTTAAATCATAAAAATATATTTTTCTTGATTGAACTATATAAAATGGCTTCGTTTAAGTAAGCAATTATTCAAGCAATTACATTTTTAATTAACGCAATAATTAATCGCATTTAATTAATCTCATTTCAAGATTTTCATGTTAAAACAATATATTAACTAAATATATTTTCAAAACAAGAATGTCCTTTTTTTCTGTGTGGATTCAGAAAAAGTTATCAATCATTCAACGAAAATGTCGTGTCACGATTAATGTTTCTACACGATGTAGTTTTTTTATCATTTGTTAGCAAAAATTTACAAGAAAATCCCTCACTTTTTATTACATCCAACGCGTTTCAATTAATTCTTTCTTCGTAATCGAGTATCGAATTAAAAATCTATTAAGGTGGAGTTCAAGTTGAAAGCGAAGAAATTAATCTGCGAACGCTAGTGAATAAAATAAAGTTGTAGTAAAGTCTAACCGGCTCTAAGAGTATGATTCGTTCGTATCTTATGTACACATAAGCTCGCTCGGCAGAAGCATAAGGTCGGGGGTCAAAGTAGTCGGATGGTGTGAAACGACAATGGCAATAAGAGAAACGGTTTTTCCAAACGCCGAGAAATAACAACCGGAGAATGTGCGATGATTGCGATCGCTCGCGTGCAAATCTTTATTCTTCCTCCTCTCCCTTTTTGATCGCGCTCTTTAATCTTACAAAATCAAAGGAAGAATGATGTATTTTTTTTTGTCGTTACAATGCAATTTTTACAGAGATTTTTAATTTAATTAAAAACAACAATACATAATTTAATTTCTTGTATCTAAATAATTTTTATATCAAAAATAAATTTATTTTTAATTTTGTTCGATATAAAAAAAATCGTGAAGCTTTCTGAAAAGATTGATAATTTAAATTGAAGAGATAAATGTCTTTGTAGTTTTTAATGTAATTTTTCAAATTATAAACACTTTGTCTTTGTCCTTTAAAAATAATAACAACGTTAATATTGCAATTATGGTATTAATGTTGTTTTATTATAGCATATTTTTCGCAAATTATAGTACGCACAAAATTTAAATTACACTTCCGAATCGTTGTTTTTCTACAAAGCAAGAGCTACTCGTCGTTATTGCGCATCGATCGCTTTCTTTGATTTTATCACCCGTTGATTATCATTTTCTGTGTCACTGTCAAGATATAATCAAAGCAAATTAAAGATACGCCTGCTGTCATTAGCTTTTAATCGCGCGTTTCATATCTGTATATTTAAAAACTCGACAAAGAGAAACAGAAATAATGATTTAATATTTTTTTTCATTCATTACAATATATTAATATGGATATTTTATCATTCTTTTTACATCGAGACATCTTTTATATTCAAGATTAATCGATGCTGATTAAATATTAAAAAATTGTGAAAAAATATATCTGACTGCAATTTTTTTTTGAGGAAAAAGACTTGAACAAAAAAACTTGTTACGAGAACCATATATTTGTGGCTATCCCGTAAAAAAGAGCGTCGAGATACCATAATCTAGCCTCTATAGAACTAGAATTTTGTTGGCAGATCGCGTTGGGGCTCGCAATTGGAGATGCCCGTCACGGAGATGGGACTTCCGAGCCAGATAAGCAAATTCGCAACGGATTAACTTTTTTTTTTTTTAGACTCGAGATTATTCGCCGGCTATTATTCACTCCGACTCCCGCGATTTCCTTTACGGTCGTAACGTTTCAGTCAGCTGAGCGCTTCAACATTTTACATGAAATATTGTTTCTTTATATTTTTCTTATCTAATCTGTTTTAATCTATCGGTGGAGATCTCTGAGAATAATACGAGACATTTATAGCTGCTCGCTTGTAGAAAAATTTGCGGTATTCTTATAGCGTGACGTCATCTTCATGCAAAAATGTAATAATACAAAGTGTAATGTCACTTTCTAATGAGCTCATTCTAGCAGTTTCGAACCTTTGATAGATCATAACTTTTTTTATATCAATAAAATGTATTATGACAAGTTATATACAAAAGTCTAGAGAAGGATAAAATATTTATTTATTCGTAGACATTAAAATTTCAATCACATGCAATTTTTCCTTCGTTTTACGCACAGTTATTACATATTTAATTGTTTACACTCAATAACGTGTTATTGTGATGTATCAAAGTGACACAATCGCGTCTTCTTGGCAACACTGGCCAAGTTTTCTGCGATAATTCGCGATAAGGTGCGTCGATCGAGATTCGAAATCGATATCGACGAAAACGCTTTCTGGCGATTGTCATCGTCATCGTCGCGCTGTTATCGGGTCCAAAAGTGTGCAAAAAACTTTTTCGCACAAGTCGGAAAAGTCAAATCGCGCCGATGGCAGCGCCGCGAGCGCGTGCATGCGTGCGTGCGTGCGTGCGTGCGTGCGTGTGTATATGCGTGTGACACGGAATTGCGACGTTGCCGGCGCAGCATCTCGGGGAGGCAGGCACACTCAAGGGCAGTTCACACCGTGTCACTGTTACCTGAACACAGGTAATCACATTAATCTCGCCGTGTGCAGTCCCGGCGCGATATCCAGTCGGATTTATATAGTTAGCTTATTCGGAGAGAAAGAGAGAGAATGGCGCGAGATATACCTTGGTGCAAAAGTGGGATGCAGCTTCGCCCGTATACAGGGTGTCCACCGCGATCGCCTGTCAGCCGCATGATTTCCTCGCGTGAGTTTTTTTTTTTTTACTAAATATTTTACGGAACATTGTCCCATTAACGCGACTTGAGCTTGTATCTTGACACGCATTTGATATATATGTGTAATAAAAAAGTCGTTGTTTTATCTTTCGCATTAAAATGTAATTATTTAAAAAAGTTAGTCGATTAGTTTCTTTTGTCAAGCATTGCTCAAGGAGGATTAAGAAATTTCATTTAAAATTTTCACCGCTAAGATACTAAGATATTAAAGTTGCAAAAAGATTCAGGATTAATTGAGGAACTCGTGAATAAAAAAAGGATGTTCCGTATGTATGGAATATGTATGGTATATGTATGTATGGTAGAGATGAATTTAACGATTAAAATTATGATATATACTTGATGTTGTCCCGCGCGCCTCTTTAAATTATGCGCACAATTAAGGCGCATTTACATTATTGATAGTCGTTCATCGGGGACAAAAACGCGCGAGCAATTTATCCCTTTCGAGTTCCGCGGATTTAAAACGGAACCAGCGGAGAATACATTTATGCCTCGCGCATATTGCGACCTATAATTAGTTAATTTTACCGACGACCGCTCGCTCGTCGTCATGAGTTATGAGTCAGTCGCATTTGCGGAATTCTGCGACGTATGAGTTGTGATTTAATCGCGAACAGATCATAAAGAACGCAACGCCTGCAAAACTCTCACCGCTCTGTCTCTCGTCAGGGACGATAAAAGGACGATAAAGGGAGATCGGAATTCGTAGAATGCATCAAAAATTTATGATTTGATAGAGAGCGTTTCTATTGTCGCGAATAGTCGGGATCATTTTCATTCATCGGAATCTGACCCGATATCGAAATTAGAATAATATCGACACGCGATTCTTGAATTAACAGTCACGACAATTGAAATTATAATTGAAGTTATAATTTGAACATGGATTATATTTGATTATTATATCATTTCGGTTATATTATTATGTGTTTTGTTTACTAATTTAATTTAAGTACGCTTTCTTGTCGACTCGTCAAGCTTCTGGATCTCACGTGTGAGAGATGGCAATACTGTCCACTAGAATGCAAAAGTGTTTGGCGAAGACTCAAGTCACACTTGATCGGGTACTCTCAGTTTTTGGCAATTTTCACGCGTGTGTTTATATCCTTTCTCAAGAAAGAGCATTTATTTTTCGGTCATGTTTCATTGAAACCTTTTGCAGTGGATTATTTGCCGAAATAACATGTCTATTTAGTAATAATTTTATTATGTTTACGTGAGACACGGCCAAGTGTTGATAAATTTGCATGCGATTAAATATCAAAATATCGAGAATAGAACCGTGTTCATTAATCATATCTATTAATTCGTTTATTTTTGAACGTATATCTAAATTAAACTACTTAATGTTTATTTAAAAGCGCAAAGTTGAATTTCTAAATATATTTTTGATTTCGAGATCAAAATTATATAGGGAAAGTTATTTAATATTTAGGACTCGAGATTCTGCCAAAAATAATATTTCAAAAATGATAAAACGTACATTTTTAAATCGACTTTATGTTGAAGACAAATTCGACTTGAAGTTTGATTATTGATTTTTTAACATTATTAAATTATGTTAAATAATTCTTATTTCTTATTTTCTACTCATAATATTATCCATCTTAATTAAGGAAAATTGGCTTCAAGTTAATCAAATAAGATGTTTTCCAAATAGATGAGACGTCTCTTATAAAAAATAGCAAACGTCTATAAATCGTTCTATCTCTTAGATGTTATTTCAGGAGGTAACTGGTCGTATAGTCTTTTTTTATTAACCACACGATCTAAGAAAAAAAATCCGCTCCAACGGATTATGAGGAAAAAACAGTAATTTTATATTAGCCTGTATTACCTGTAATGTTACAAATTATTTAACTGTTAATAATTACACGGTTAATCGTCAATTACATATATAATGCAATAAATAAATGAATTACATTCATTCTCTCTGTAAAATGAATGCGTTTAAAAGTTGAATAAATTAGATGCTATTTATTTCTCGATAAAATATTTTCTTTTAATTAAATATATAAAAAAATTACACGATATTTCGATAAAACTTTATTAATTGCAAGTAATTTCGTTGATATGTATATTAATTTTTTTATCATTGTTTTTATTGCCCGAGTCATGGCAAGTGGCGAGAAACTCGATCAGAAGTGACTCGAAGACTGGATTGAAGCGCATCGGCCATGCATTACGCTCGTTAAGAGAAAGTGGCGTAATGTGGGTAACCTTATTGTTGCTCTTATTGTTATATAATAAGCGTAACTCGCCCGTGATAGCAGGACGCGTGGCATTGAAAAATAATTACGCCACATTCCGACAATCGGGAATACTCGCTGCAAACGATTTTCCTCGTTATTTTCTATCAAAGAATTGCTTGCGCAAGTCCTATTATGCTCGTGCTAGAAATACGTCTCTCTCTCCGTAAGATAGAAATTTTTATTACACCTTATATACATCTGAAGAGAAATCTAATTTAAAACATGTGTATGATGGAATAAACTAAGGAAAAGTTATGCTTGCGTGTGATTACTTGTTTAATAATTATTGGATATTAGTAATAATATAATTATTTTCTACAATTAAATTAAATATTAAAGAGTTTTAACGAATCAGTTTGAAGATATAAATAAATAATTGATTTTTAGATGGAATTTTGAAATGAAATGTAGCTCAAATTTTTAGGAAATTTAATGAAGAAGTTGATTGAGATTGATCGTGCAATTTAAAGCGAAGAACAAGCTGTCAAATTTTTTAGTTAAAATGAAAAAATTTGTTATCAAATGTAGCTATCAATGATGCAATATATTTGATACCATACAATATCTTACATACTTTTATAAAAATGTCTGATTTCTAAAAAAGTGAAGTCTAATAAACAATGTAAAATATGCTTCATATTTTCGCATTATCATCATAAGCAAAATCAAACACATCGCACGCGCGATTGAATCGATCGATTTATACACTTTTTGCCGAATGCAAAAAAAAAAAGATCTCGCTCGCCTATAAATATGTATCACCTGCATGAGCAATGTAATTGCTGCGAATGCATCAGAGGTAACCAACGCGATGAGCTTTTTTTTTGGACCTGGGGCACGTGAATCGTAAAAATAGTAGTTATACCCGCTAACAATTTCTCTCTTTCGTCACTTACGCTACTTTGTTGCGTAGATAGATTTCACGTGACGACACTCGGTCGTCGATGAGACACGTACACGTCTTATCGCGCGATGACAAACAGCTCAAATGCGTCGTCCATTGTCCTGTACATCGTAAAGTCAGAATCAAAAATAATCGACTTCAGATCTCTATAACGAATCAGTTGCAAAAACATTTTTAACTCTGCCAAGTTCCGATTCGAAAGAAATAATTGCATCGAATAGATATTTATTTATAAAAATAAAATAAAATATTAGCTTTTTATGAAATAAATAAATATATTTTTGAAGTATTTTTTATTAGAAGGGCATGATTTTTTAATTATATTATATTAATTATATTAATTATATTAATTATATTATATTATATTATTTTATTTTATATTAATTATATTAATTATATTATTTTAAACAATATATTTTAAACAATATATTTTTTTTATATATTTTAATCAATATAGCATTTTCTTGCAATTATCGTGTTGAAAAGAACTAACCTGGAGTGAAGAAAATACAAAGTGCACGAGATAATTCTTATAACGACAGATGAATGGTATATGATTACAGGTCGATTTACATGTAACTGTCATAAGCGCGCGATCATGCGTTAATATTACGTTGCACAAGAAGTTTTAAATATCGTAGGTGCTTTTCGCTGTAGGAAACACTCGATACTGTCTTATTTCGATGCAACATTGATGCATAGCCTCTCTCTCCTTCTCTCGTGTAAGAGATTCCTCGCTACTTTCGTGCCGAGGAACATTTCGACGTTAGTTTTCTCGGAGCTAGTCTGACCTGTTGACGATGAATAAGAGTAAGAAGCACACAAAATCGTAATGGCAACCGCTACTATGTATCTTTCCGACCGGGACACGAGAGCCAGCTTCTTATTTGATTTATGTACTGTCGACTGGAGATCGAGTTTCGAGTCAGTTCATTACTTAAGTTTCATCATATTTCATCCGATGTTTGCAGAGCGCTTGATACAATTATATATCGAGACCATAAAGGCACGGAAAGATCGTTCAACTTTGAAATTGCGCAAATAATGAATGCTTTGATCTCGATAAACTGCGAAACTTTTCGGGAAATGGCACTCAAACAATCATATATTTCGTGCGGATTACGTGCAATAATAGAAAGGAGAGAGAAAAGAAATTAATTATGAATCCCGAAGCGATACTTACTCGCAAGTTTCAATCGAGTCGAGTATACATTATACATTTACGCGTTTTTATTTTTAATTATGCATTATGAATATTCAATTAAACGGTTGAATCAGACAAATGTATATTATCGGAAGACCACTTTTACTTAACAACGTATCGACCTTAATTTCGAGCGATGCTATTAATTTGTAATGAAAATCAATTTATAAGAAGCATCAAGGTTTACCCAGTTCGCGATATTTAAATGTATCCTTTTGCAGCGTGTCTTCATTTGAAATTAAAATTTGTCGAGGAAAATCCGCTTCGAGGAATAAGAATATTGATACTTGCGATTTCATTCGCGGAGAGAACCCACGCGAATTTCTCAAATCGTTTCCAGCTCCCATGCGCCTTTTCGAGCACGCGATCCTAGCGTGAGTCCTATTTCGTCACAGATTGTCATTCTTCTTCTTCTTCTTCTTCTATTGGTTAATGGCACTGGGTTAATCCAAACCCTTACGGCCAAGGAGTAGGTTTTAAGTGGTTAGTTTCTATCCTCGTGAGAGGATAAACTCAAAAATTTTCTTGTGCGAAGGACACACATATAAAACACGTCCGCCATACTTACCGGAACTTATATATAATATTAGATTGTCATTCGACTATACTTCGTCACGTTGACGCAACTCGGATGCGATTCGGGAAGGAGAACTCTCGAAGGGAACGCGATGTCGCAAGGAGGAGAGTCCCGAGGGGGACGCGACATCGAGAGATGTCGAAATCGTACAGATACACGTGGGGGATGCGGGTCTCGGGGCGCCTGGAATGCGATCGCACGTGGAATGCGATTTGTACCTGTGCGTGACACCACTGGCGGCTAAATGAGGGATACGGTTTATCGAGACGGCCGGCATGAAAGGGCGACCTTATCGCGCCCCGGCATCTATATTAGACCGATACGCTCCCGCCGCGGCGCGAATGAAAGTTCGCGCTCGTTCGTTCGTAAAATCGCGCCGGCGCGTCGAGAGATTATTATAACGCGCCGCGTGCGGATGCGAAATTATTATTATTCCATGCTGTTCTCTTTTACGCGAGATCTCTCTGCGGCACCGTTGCACACGCGAGAACGTTAACCGGTTTCGCGAACAAATGTTAAAGCGCCGGGAGCGAGGAGGGAGTGCATTTTATCCTGCAATTCATTTAGTCCTATTACTCTCTTTCCATTTTTTTTTTCTCGCAAGATTTATATATTTTTTTATAATCATAGTAATCGGGCTGCATTACTGTGAAATTTTTCAATTTAATTCAATATTATTACTTTGAATTAAATAGCATTTGTCGATGTCTTAATCAATAAAGTTGTTCTTTTTTTATTTGGTTTATTTAAGACAAAGTAAATATATGAAATACCCAAGTAGCAAGCAAAATATCATTCTGCCAAGAAAAGCGATTAGTATATTTTTCTTTTTTTTTTTTTTAAGTAATAGTTTTCTTTAACAAAGAATATATTCTTGATAATAATCTTAAAATATATTCATCACAAGTGTTAGAAAATCTCATTATCATGTACTCAAAAGAAGAATTTATTTTCTCTTCAAGAATATTGTAAAGTTGTATCAAAGAAAAATCAAACTTACTTTACGTCAACTCTTGTAGTAAGCAAATCAAATTTTTATTTTAATTTGTGATGTATTTGCAGATATACAAACTTATGATATACTTAATAAATAATATTTACTTGAATACAGTATACATTTTTCTCTGTGTATTACTCTTTTTCCATTTTTTTTTCTCGCAAAATTTATATATTTTTTTATAATCATAGTAATCGGGCTGCATTACTGTGAAATTTTTCAACTTAATTCAATATTATTACTTTCAATTAAATAACATTTGTCAATGTCTTAATCAATAAAGTCATTCTTTTTTTATTTGGTTTATTTAAGACAAAATAAATGTATGAAATACAAAATAAATACCCGGGTAACAAGCACATTTTTTTGATGTTTCAAATTGATCGTGCACTCGCAGAGAAAAATATCATTCTGCTGCCAAGAAAAGCGATTAGTGTATTTTTTTTTTTTTAAGTAATAGTTTTCTTCAACAAAAAATATATTCTTGATAATAATCTTAAAATATACTCATCACAAGTGTTAGAAAATCTCATTATCATGTACTCAAAAGAAGAATTTATTTTCTCTTCAAGAATTTGTAAAGTTGTATCAAAGAAAAATCAAACTTACTTTACGTCAACTCTTGTAGTAAGCGAATCAAATTTTTGTTTTAATTTAATATTCTTGATTAAAATACTGCACTTACTAAAATTCTAAATATATTCAATGAAATTTAGTACTTGTGGTGAACTTGTGATGTATTTGCAGATATACAAACTTATGATATACTTAATAAATAATATTTACTTGAATACAGTATACATTTTTCTCTGTGTATTACTCTTTTTCCATTTTTTTTCTCGCAAAATTTATATATTTTTTTATAATTATAGTAATCGGACTGCATTACTGTGAAATTTTTCAACTTAATTTAATATTATTACTTTGAATTAAATAGCATTTGTCGATGTCTTAATCAATAAAGTCGTTCTTTTTTTATTTGGTTTATTTAAGACAAAGTAAATATATGAAATACAAACTAAATACCCGGGTAGCAAGCACATTTTTTTGACGTTTCAAATTGATCGTGCACTCGCAGAGAAAAATATAATTCTACTGTCAAGAAAAGCAATTACTCAGTTTATTTTTCTTTTTTTAAGTAATAGTTTTCTTCAACAAAGAATATATTCTTGATAATAGTCTTAAAATATACTCATCACAAGTGTTAGAAAATCTCACTATCATGTACTCAAAAGAAGAATTTATTTTCTCTTCAAGAATATTGTAAAATTGTATCAAAGAAAAATCAAACTTTCTTTACGTCAACTCTTGTAGTAAGCAAACCAAATTTTTGTTTTAATTTAATATTCTTGACTAAAATACCGCAATTACTAAAATTTCAAATATATTCAATGAAATCTAATGCTTGTGGTATATTTGCGGATATACAAACTTATAATATACTTAAAATAAATAATATTTACAAATAAATTTATTAATAAATAATTTTACTTGAATACAGTATACATTTTTCTCTGTGGTGACTATTCTTGACGAGTTATGATGTAAAGTGACATATATGTACATGTAGAAAATAGGTGACAATGGCAACGGTGATAAATGTAGATAATATTGAGAGATATATTGTATGAATCAGCGCGCTCTTTATCAATTCAGAAAAAAAGAAAACGAAATAAAGAAAAGAATTGTAAAGGAAGCAAAGTACATCTATGCCCTTTATATCTTTTTTTATATCGTCGTTATTTGCTCACTTGAGTCATTTATTATCAGATTATAATGTGTGCCTAGACTTTCCTGTCATTGACAATCAAATACACACTTGCCGATAGGTTTACACATTATTAAGAAATTAGGTTAAAAAAACAGAGGAATAAAAGTATTAAAAAATTAAAAATTAGATAAAAAATGAAGATCAAAAAATGTTATTTAATATTTTTTTCTATTTAATTACGAGCTAAATATTATTTATTACTACAATTTATATCGTACAAAATTCCATTTCTCCGTTTTGTTGATTTATTTAATTTTACACATGATTAATTCACTTGTATATTCATTACATAACGTTTGATTTAATTAAAAGATATTAAATTAACATTTAACACATGTACTAAATTAATAGTTAATTATAACGTGAAACAGTTATGCTCCATGTTTCGAATCCAAAATTAATTCGCTCGCGCATTTCCACGTGATCGTCCATATGCACTATTTCACCTTATTACAGAAAATTTTCGTTATTATACCGAGTATGACTATCTGTCGGATTATATAACATACACGTGTAAGAGAAGTGTATTTAATCTCTTCGTCCTCACTTTATCCAATCAGAATAAGTGCCTGCATCCCGGGGATAGGATTCGCCCGAAAGAACGTGCTTCCCTAAATCCTTCATATAAGGAGCTTTGCGGAGGAAGTGGCTGGTTCGCATATATCCAGAAGCTCGTATTTCGCGGATTATAATGGTAATGTCGCGGATTTACTAGTTTTATATTACATCGGGAATAAAATTCGAATTAAAATCCATAAAAATAATGATCAAATCAGATTTCGATGATACATGTCGCTAAGAACGAAATTGAACTGTCATTTAGAGAGGATTTCGCTCAGAAGTTTGCCGAATCAAAAAATATATCATAAGACTAAAAGAAACTGAATTTTTCAAGAACACTTATATATTTTGATTTTTAAAATTATCAATATTTTTATATATATATATATATATATATTTCACAATAATAACTTATGTTGACGAATAATTTCAGGGGTGAAAGTCTCGCAACAAATTTTTCATTTTACGATTATATAATTTGCGACTCGTGGCTCTCGCTCTTTTTTTATCGATTGATTTTAATCCGTTCGCTTTTTGCGGGGTGCTCAAAATGAAAGTTTGTCGATGGAATTAAAAGTGCATCGTAATCTCCGGCGCTGTAATTACACAGTGACACACGGGGAGAATCGCGGCGAGAATCGTTGCGAATCGTGTCATAAATCAGATCTCAAGCACTTCGCACGTTCGCCGATCCACCGGATGACGCCGCGTGCACGAACGGTTGTGTTCTTGGTTTCGTTCGCTGATCTACCACCACGATAAAGTACGCCGCGCGTGTGGAATAACGCGTGTGGATAAAATACGATGGCAAAACCCGACACATTCGTGAACCGCTCGCGTCGAGACGCGAAGATTCATCCTCCATCGAACGCGAGGAAAAAATCTCTCCTCGAACATATTTTAAAAACGAGAAAAAAAAAATAAGTGTCAAAACTTGTACTTAAACTAAGGCATTGTTTCGTACGTAGGCAACAATTTATAATCTTCTTGGAAGAATTTAATAATTTTAAATTTCGACAATATTATAGGCAATATTATATTATTTAATAATTATTAATTAATTATTTAATAATTGTAATTAATAATTATTTATTTAATAATTATATTATTTAATATTATAGTCAATAATATTATATTATTTAATAATTTTAAATTTTGACAATATTATTGTCTTATTTTAATATTGCAATTGTCAAGAATATAGAATATATTATTTAATTCTATTTTAAGAAAATTATAATTTTTTATTTAAAAATGTTTTCTATCTAAGATTGCTTCTTTTCCATTCAAAAAAATTAAATCTCAAATCATAAGAATATATTTTTCTTGATTGAATTATATAAAATGGCTTCATTCAAGTAAGCAATTATATTTTTCTTTAATTAATGCAATATAATCTTTCATTTCAAGATTTTCTTGTTAAAACTAAATATATTTTCAAAATAAGAATGTCCTTTTTTCTGTGTATTGAAGGAGAGAGAGAGATTAATAGAATAATATCGGTGGCCCCGTATTTTCGTATAAATGACATTACATATTCACTCGGTAATCGATTCAGCAGAAATTTCTGCGCATTCCTGGCCCAAATAATAACGCTTTTAGCTTGCATACTATTATTAAAAGCGTGATTCGCGACGAATCGCGGTCGGATTGTGCGGCCAGGGGTTAATCGGATTTTCCGTTTGATTAATTTCAGACGTAATTCTTGCTACGGTGCGCGCAGGATTTTAAATTGAAAACCGTAGGTGTCTTGCGTTGGTGTTCGATTTAGCTCAAATTATACGCCGGATATCATTATGATACGCGAAAGATGTTCAGCGAGTCGTAACGTACGTGCCGAATATGGAAAACGCGCGATATAATACGAATTACACGTGCATCGCGCGAGCACGCGCAAAAATTTGCATTTCAGTAGGCAATTAGCCTTCGCTAGAGCACATTTCGAAGCGTCGGAAATTGAATGCGCCTTCCTTAAAAAATAATTCTTTTCTGTTACGTCTACGTTCAATGTAAAACTTGTTCCCGATACTTCCGCCATATTTATTATCGGATATACGTTCGATTTATCGCCTTTGAATAATTGCATTGAATTAATTCAGGGGTGGATGGCAGGGGAGAGGGATTTATACTCGATAATTAGGTAACAACTGCGAAATGGAAGCAACATCATTATCATTCTGATGTTTTTATAAACTAACCGAGCGATTTTATTAATTAAAATTGTTGATTCATTTTTATAGGTTGAGCAAGCTTGTGTAATAATATCTTAGAAACTAGTTTGATTTTTTGCATGTATAATTAATATTTTCACAAATTATTTTATACAGATAACAGTTTATCTCTTGTGTTTCAAATAATAATCTACTTCATAAAACGATTAACGTGCAATATTACGTTGTAGATTGATCGACATTTTTCTAAATATCTTTGGGAATTAATTATTTTGTTGTTTTTTAACAGCTAATATAAAATATCTTTATATCCTTCTTATTTATATCTAATCATTATTCTCATAAATTAATTTATCTGTTACCTTAATTGAAATATTTCTAAATTAAATTATTAAGTAATTTATTCTTCACTTTAATCACCTGCCTTTATAGACAACTTAAATATAATACTTGTCACTTATTTTAATACATTTTCATATAAAGAATAAAGTATATAGCCAACATTTTATCCCAAGATCAGTATTAATATTAGTAATATTTATATTTCATTATATTTTTATTCTAGATTAAGATTAATAGCTTCTTAAATTAATTGAAATAGCAGCTTTTAAATTCAATCATAATTCCTATAAATTAATTTAGTCGCTACATCTTTCATTGTAATCAAGGAGAAAAGATTAGGACGCGAGGCACAATTAATAATAGATTTCATTGTTTAATAATAATTTTCCGAACGTCTTCGGACGGGCTACGCCTCGTCTTTCGTCTTAATCATCGAGTAGAGCGAAAGTTGATGCCTTATCTATCGGTTCTCGCGGTACATATTAACTTGATCCGAAGTACGGCCATGCGAAACAAAGTTTTAATCGTTTCTCTCTCAAAGACTCTCGCTTGCGAATGCTTGACGCGTTTCACTTATCTATCCTCTAATCATTCACATTAGTGAAAGGTTAGAAAACCAATCACGCCGCCAATTATACTTCATCAAGTTGCGCCGAGACACGCCGCTTTACAGCGTCTCTCTGGCGTAACCCATTCTTCGATCATCTCTCGGAATATTACAACTTTCTTGATGCATGCGAGTACATATTAGCGTGTACATCGTAAATAAATGTACGTACGATGCAAAGAACTCTTCACGCGTGAGTATGCGAGCTTATCTGCTTTAATTTATCATCCTCTGATAAGGCCGCGCTTCTCATTTTGATGCATTGGATTCTTGGGACGAGTGCGGGAATTGTGCGTAATTCCGTGAAATTTTTAACGGTATCCCACATGTCGATTTAGACCTGGATTACACGTATTTGTTTTGCCCCTTGAAGTAGAAATAAAAAAGATATATTAATTATTAAATAAAAAATATCTTAATATTAAATTGTGGATCTTATGTAAAAAATATTTGTATAGATTTGTATGATACTAAAGCCTGTGCTTTCACGATTAATGTTACTAGGAAAATATGTAAAATAATTTATGAGCTGTAAAATCGTCATAGGAGGATTATCTTATCTTAGAGCAATTGATAATTCGTGACTTTAGTTGTGTATTAATTTCAGAGTGAACCCGCGAAACAGGATATATCCGAGTAGTTGGTGAGTTTATTTCTAGCACTTAACACCCACTAATATATATATCTTCATAACGAGATGTTGAGCGAAGTACAAGTAGGACAGCGTCGAGGAACGAAGTTTTCGAGAGAAAGTCACGCCTCCGTGTTTTACTTGTCTCTAGTTACGTTTACCCGAAATATCAATTTTCGTAGTACATTTTGGTGAAAACTATAAGGCTAATCGAATGTTAATCGTACGCTAAAGTCTTCGGAAATGATAAATACATCGGTCGGAGAGACTTTATTTTTCCCAATAATAATGTCGAACAAAGTCACATCTGATAAGGAATGTTCTTTTTTTTTTCAGAAATCATGATTGAGGAAAAAAGTTACATTGACTTATGCAATTGATCAAGATGACTGAGACGTTTTTATTTTTCTTTCAAGCAAGCGATCGACCGATCGATTGTCGTTTCTTATCACTGACTGAAAAATAGCGAATTTGCAATTGTAATTTTATTTCTATCAAGATTCGCTTGCGAGAGATACTTTGAGACGGAAATTCCGGATAGATTACACAAATTCGCAAGTTCATTATATAATATAAAATGTTTATTTCGTCAGCCTCTATCTATCTATCGAATTATAAGTTGAACATAAATGAGCCTCATGAATGAGAAAAGTGACGGTTTATTATCATGGGCTAAAAAGTACGGCGCAAAAATTTCTACACCGATTCCGTATAATACCCAGGTATTACATAGTAATTTTCCACTAGCAATACACTAGTGATACATTATTAAACTATTATCGATATTGACGATAATTTTGTTTTCTGTCTTGTATTCGAACCTAAAATATTTCTTAAATTATTCTTTAAAATAGGCTTCGAAAGGAATTTAACATGAAAAAAGCCAAATCAAAAAATTCTCAATATAAAAATTTCAAACGTTATCTTAAATGGATATTAATACATTAATTAAAATTTAAAAGTTTAAATGTTATATTAAATAGATATTAATACGTTAATTAAAATTTAAAATAATAATAATGAATAGTTATAAATTGTTTATTTTTAATGCTTTCTTTATAATTATTACACGTTATAGACATTTATTTATTAAAAGCGTACAACTCAATATGTTTGCGTGAATCAATAAATATAAATAAAAGCTCATCTCACTCATAATTAACGACAATTCAGCTCTTAAACCGATCCCAAACATGATAAAGTACAAATCATGTTGTTTTCCCGTGCAAAACAAACTCGCGATAAATGTAGATCTTTCTTTTAATAAATAGGATCTAGGAGGCTTTAATGAAAATTCCACGCGATCGAGAATCACAAACTCGGAATAAAGCGAGGAGAGCGAGAGACCAACCGAGTGGGGTGATATCAATGCTTGTCGTAAATATGTTATTTTTAGTTGCCTCCACGCTCTTACTATACATATAATACGAAGATATCTTTAATCTGCGCGGCTGTTTGCGATGAATTTGACATTGATGTGTAATTTATACCAGCTAATTACAATAATTTTCCTGCACGGGATGTCAAACATTTTCGCGAAATCCTCAAATCCTAAAACAAATTCCATAATATTATTATCATTATTATTGTCATAATTATTATTATTTTGTTATTAATAATTTTATATGTTATTAATTGTCTGTAGATAAAAGATAAAATTATGTGTTGCATGTGACGCGCTCTATAATAGGTTTTATTAAAATATTTTATTGAAGAGTAAGGAATAATAAGACTCTGTGTGTTTATAACGATATTAATTATTACTTTGATAAGATAATTGTATTTATACATAGTATCGCTTCGTCAGGAGAATTGGAATGTTGGGTGATAAGCTTAGAAAAACCGGTTTTACGTTCGAAATATATCTTTCGCGTTCAAATTTATATCACCTAGTAATAGTAACATTTTATCATAATTCACGCACAAACATTGTGAAATTGATCGCTTTAATAATAAGAAATAACCAGATTAAATTTTGTTTTGTATAAATTAAGAGAGGGAGAAATCTCTCTCTCTCTCTCTCTCTCTGTCTCTGTCTCTGTCTCTGTCTTCCTCTTATAATTTTTATAATATCGAACGATTGGAACGAAGGCGAGGTTTCTTTGACCTTGCCAGGCTGAGACGTTTATCTCCTTTTAAGAGATCTTGATGCTCCTGAGACGTAGAGAAGGTGTCTTTGAAACAGCCGTCGTTAAGTACTTTATCATCGTTCGCGATGATGATAGGAAAATGAGAGCGAGGACGTCATTGTTGATAGAGGAAACACTGGCCACAAGTTTCCTCGGTGGAATTATCGCCTCTCCCGACTTGATCCCGACTTTCGTCTTTGCGGCATCGAGTGCCAATAAGAGATAAGAGCAAGACAAACATTTTTAGCATTTAAATACATGACGTGAGCATACACATTTTTACATTAAAGCACGAAAAAATACACATTTCTGCTCTCGAAGATCAAATCCGGATGTCTGAAGATTTAATCATTCTCGGATACGATCAATCGTTTGCGTTTCCATTATCTTAATGGTTGTAGAGATTACAGAATCTACTCCCTGGGAAAACACGGAAAACCTGATTTTTTTCAAGAATTTTTTCTATCTGGAATGTAAAAAAAATTCTTATGAAATTTAATTTTATTGCGAGTCAGAGTATGTTTGTTTTTAAAAATTCTGATAATTTTTGCTCTCGTATTGCAAATGATCGGTAAGCGAATTAACGTTTAAAATATATTATAAATATACATCTATCTATTTTTACATATTCAATATTTTAATGAAATATCGAATATGCAATATGTATTCTTTATTATACTTTTTAATGAAAATGTTATGCAAGTGCAAAATATTTACGAAAAACACTATTCACTATTTTTTCCAATATTTACAAATCTAGCATTTGAAACTTAAGAGGACTCCTTTCAATGGATGAAAAACAGAAATTGCGTAAACAAACAAAAATGCAACAAACAAATTTATTTTTCAAGGTTGCACCAAAAACTCTTTCAAATATTCTCTTTAATGTCTCTCTGAAATTTCGAATAAAAATATTTTTTATAGAATTGATGAAAGACCAGAATTTTTTTACAGGATTTGAGTAGACATCCTGCATTATTTTTCTTACGCATCTTCGCATATTTTACTCTCGATGAGATTTGAATTAATTCCGGTTAACTTCCAGCGCCTATCAATTCCGCTACCGTTGGCTACCGCACTTGACTCTTGGTTGGACATAAAACCATGAGTCTTACCGCCATGGTCCCGAGGCCATTGTGCGCCGCGTGTTTATTCGCGCACTTCCAGCGGCGAACAGAAGGAACGAGAGAGAGAAAGAATGCCAGAGTACAAACGAGAGAGGAGAGCGCATGAACGGCGATTCATGCTTCACGGTTGAAGGTCGCCGAACCACCGTAAACGCGGCGCCGTTCCCATTTCATTAAACGTCTACCGTTGCGACGACGACGACGACGTCGTCGTCATCGAGAAAGAACTGTCCGAATGGATCTTAACTTAATATCGACTTTTTAACGCTTGCCTCGACGAAGCCGGGAAATAAAACCGCACGTCGTGTCGGAGGAGAAGGGCAGGGGGCGAGGAGAGAAGGGGGGGAACGGGGGGACGGGGATCGAGCTGCGAAGAGAAAGGTGGATGACGGAGAGTAGGAACTTCTCACGGAACCAGTCGGAACGGAACGTGGATCGGCCACGCGATCTTTCCTCTTAAATCGTCGGAATAAAGGGAGACGATTCGATGAGTAGGTTTTTATCGACGTTATACATGTATATGAGAAGAGTGTATCTCATGTTTTTTTTTCGCTTTACAGAGTATTAAAGATATATATGATGGCACTTTTATAAATATTATATCAATCTGTATTTTGTGGGGAATATATTATTCTCGTAAAAACCTCGATTATGACAGTAAAGAGATACATTAAAAAAATAGATATGGAAAAATATTGTGCGAGTGATGGAATAATTTTTACTCACAATTAGTATCTTTCTTTTTTTTATAAAAAAAAGTGTGTTTTATCCATCGTATTGCTTTATATTTAAATTGATACATGAAGAAGACTCGCGTTTATCTCGAGGAAATGCTGTGGGATTAGCTGTAGCGACTTGGAATGAGAGATAAACGCGTAAAAATGGCGCTATAGCGAGATTGCTACGTGCGATGGTTTGTTTACCTTGATGCCGGCTATTTTTGTGAGGGGAACAAGTCATTCTTTGAGTCTTGTCCCGTTTTGAACGGGTTTTCCGACTCGCCGTCGAGGGAGATTGATTGAAAAAATTCAGGAAAAAATTCTTTACATCGCATTTCTTACGCTTTGCAGCTGCACGCGCGGAGAGAAAAAAAAAGAGAAGCGAGAGTTGTAAAGTTATTATTGCGAGCGCAAGATGGGCTCTTCACACATCGGCGCTTGTAACAGATTTCTCCGTCCCTCCTTTTTTTCTTCATTAATAAATCGCGCGATCTTGCATTTGTTCGGTCTAAAAAAACGCCATAAAATTGACATAGGAAATATTGAAAAATATTGATCGGACTCTTAACGATATTACGCGCAATCTTGTAATAGTTTGATTTAAAAAACCACGCCATAAAATTGACATAGAAATTGGAAAATATTAATCGGACTTAATCTTTTAACGATATAAGTGTAAAACGAAGTATTTTTGGGAAAGGCCATGGAACGAGAAGTTTATACTTTGACGAGAGATAACTGCGGCTCTTATCAAATATATATTGGCAACTTTCGACTCGCGACACATAATCGAACGATGAGAGACGTCACCGTCGTATCGTCAAAAATATTCTTTTTTCTCGTTATCGGTCTTCGAGCGCTTTAATACGTCGCATTAATATTCCATCACGTGCAAGTCGTTCACATTGTTCCAGTTGAATAGAGTAGGCCACCTTAAAATAGTCTCGCGTTGGACAGAAGCAATCCGAAAAGCGCGCGCCTAATCTTAATGAGATCAATCCTGATCCCTTCCCCCCCAGGTGGCCGATTAAAGTGGGTCGCGCGTTTGGCATCGCGTATTCTCATTTATCGAGTAAACGCGACGCGCTTATCGCGAATGAAAGAACCGAGACACTGTCTTGGATCGACCGCGGGGGAGGCATCGTCTGCTTTATTTAGGGAATGGCTACCCTCGTTCGATGCGCACGCGATCTCCGAGCGAAGTTCTGTCGCAAAAGTGGTCGGTATTTTGCTCGATAATCGCGTAAAATATTGTATAAAATAAACGTATACGAATTTTACAGCAACGTCAAATCAAATATGGCATATCAAAGAAATATCATTTCTAATAAATAGTCTAATAAGACTCTCTAAAAACGAAACGACGACTCTTTAATCTTATTTTATTAGTTTTATCATCTCTCTCTTTATCTCGAATTTTTTTTATTCGAATCTTTTGATATAAATATTTTGTTCTCTGTATTATTACCTTATCTGGCAATCTAATTAAACATCAGTAAATAAATTATTTCAGTAAATAAATGATAAATATATTTGATTTCAATGAACAGGACAGATTGAGAGATAATTTGTAAGATTACAGTTTAGATACTACCTCTGACATTTAAAGCAGACTTGTGTAAATTGTGGAGCTATCTTTGATTTTCGATTACTCTAATTTTATCTCGCTTCGTTTAATTAGTTTATTTATTTATTTTTTTTTTTTTTATTCACTAACCGATCGTACACACTATCTGAAGATTGGTCGCGCGTGCCAGGCACGAATTCGAGTCCGGGAAGACTTGGATGTCCGCGTTGGCGCGTTTCCAGCGACACCGTTGCTATCGGATTTATATCGTTGGTCCGTCTCAGGCGTCGTGCATTACCCTTTTCGGTGTCCTTCATTACTTTGTAACGGCCAGGCTATGTACGTACGTCGACGGGACGAACTTAGGCGACGAAATTAGGCGAAACAAATAGAGAGCCGTGCGTGTCTGGACGAAAATAAATTTCTTTTCGCCGGCAAACACACCGCCGAGACGTTGTCACAATTTCGACCCCCCCGGGTCGAGTCGTACCGGGGTTATCAATAATTACGACACTTAATAAAGTTGTTCGTTTCCTCTCATGAGCCGATTATTCCTTTCATCGGTCGTTTCTTTTCTGAAGGATACGATTCTGACGTAACAATAATGATTGCTAATCATCGTGTCACATTCCCTTCGAAATCTTACGTAGGTGAGATAATCCTAATTTCAAGTATCTATTTAATAATTGTGCAATTTTTTAATTTTTTAAATATCTATTAAATCTTTTTAATTTTTTAAATATCGGTTAAATTTATTTTTTAAATATCGGTTAAATTTATTTTTTAAATATCTATTAAATCTATTTTTTAATTTTCTAAATATCTATTAAATTTTGCCGAAAATAAGGAATTGGACGAGTAACACATGATAGGGGAAAGTCGAGAACTCGAGGTTTATCGCACGAGTGACTTTGGCGTCGAGGGACATTCTGGGTGTCGAATCTCGAATAGTCGGGAATATCGACCAGTCCCGTATGATAACGGCGCATTTGTAAATTCCAAATCGCGATGCGGGGGAGAAGGGAGGAAGGAGGGACGAAACTATAGTATATAGAAGCAACGGCGGTGGCCGGCGCGATAGGCGGGTAGAGTAACTTTTGTTTAGAAAGTTACGTGACGACGATGGCCATGGAAATGACGACGTTACACAAGCTCACGGGCCTCGCTATTACGGCGTTCTCCGCTTCGATGTGTCGTCGAGAGACTCTAGAAAGAGAAAGAAAACGCATTTTTTTTTAAAGATCAAAAATTGCGAAAAGAGGAAAGGAAAAATTCGTTGCCTTCTGAAAAAGATCCTTTGCACTTGAATGCAATAATTAAATAATTATTAAACTAATTTAATTAAATAATAATTAAATTAATTTAATTATATATTTTATAATTTCCACTTTTTTATATATTTTATTTAAATATATTATTAATGAATGATTATTTTTTTTAACGTGACAAATGTTTCTTAATAAGGGAAAAGGTCATTAGCAGGCGAGATGCGATTGCCTCGGTTTAATTATTTGTCCCCATCATTCTAGCTGTCTCACCACGAAAAGCGTGGGTTCGCAGAAGCCTCACGCTTTCTTTTTTTCCCCGTTCGTCGCTTTTTTCCTCCTGGCCGAAATTGCGAAAGGACACGAAGAGAAGAACGAGTCGATGGACAAGCTAGCGAGATGCGAGCCCGTGACGTGAAGACGATATTTTTATGAGTCTCGTGGCATACGTCCAAAGCGCACTTGCATGTTGTACTCTCCTTTTCTTTCTCTCTCTCTCGTCTTTCTACCAAAATAAAAAAAAATCAATACATTAGAATCGCATGTTATTTATGAGAAACGACAGCGAGAGAGATTGTGACTTCGATGATTAACATTTGATAGATAATCGGAGCAGTTATGCGTGGGACTTTATAATCTTTTCAACAGAGTAAATAAAATTCAATTCAGAATGCAAATTTTTCACGGAATGGAATTTAAGAGTTCATATTATTAAAGATGCACGCGAAGAAAAATATTTAAAAGATATTTTTTTATAATACTTTATGATCTCTATTCACATATATTTCCACTTGAGAAACTCTAATGAAATGTATAGATATTTTTTTAAGTGTCGATGAGTCATTTGAAAATACCAAGAAGTGAGTGTGGTATTTAAAAATATTTTTTGAAAAAGATTTTTTATTTGAGCAATTTTAAACACGTTGAAAAACCAAATATTAGACAATGCACACTTAATAATTCTCTTCATTTTAAATATTATAATTTATATATAATATCGCATTATTACATAAGAAAGTATCCTTTTATTTTATGTGGAAACTTTTTTTTTTTTTTTTTTTTTCTCGAGAAAATCACTTGTGCTAGTAATTTTAAAATGATTATATTTGTCACGCGCGAGATGTAATTACGTGATACGAAATCAAGTTTGTAAACTAAGGCAAATTACTAGCAAATTTATTTGAGAAATAATTCAAAAGAGTTTCGCGAAGATAAATTCGGATTCGAAAATTTATCGGCAAACGTGGCTTGGAAATACGATATTTCAGTCGGGCTCTGTTCGGTCGTTGACGAGAGAAGAGCGAATCTCCCGCACTGTCGGCGTCTATGACGTAGTCGACATTATGGGTCAAGGTTCGAGACGATAGTCGACTCACCGAATCACGACACGTAGACACGTCGAATTAGGGGCCCACAATGATGCTACAAGAGAGAGTCGATATATTGTTAGTTTTCTATTCTTTCCAAAATAATATACTCGTTAATTCGTGAATTTTATATGATTTATTATATCTTCACGTAAAAATAATACAAAATGTCTCGATTTATTAGATGAACTATTTGCCTAACTTGTATGATTGACATGGAAACAGCTGATAGCTGATGTTGTTGAAGCACAATTATGGGCAAATTCAAAATTTAATTTAAAGATAAATTGTTTTTAGGTGGATCCAATATTTAATATAGATTATTCTAAATGTTTGCTTGTATCTTGTGTTACAAATTAGCGTATCCACGAAACAGGAAGAAATAAAGAAAATTAAATTTTAGCTTTAAGCTACATAAAAATTGGAAGAAAAGGGGATTTTAATAAAGAATTTCAAAGTTTCTTATAAAATTAATATTTAAATAAAAATCTAAACACATTTCTTTGAAAAACGCGATCATTTCCTATAAATTATATTTATGAGAATTGTGTGTAGTTTGAGAAGGGCTAAAGATATATATAAAAATGAAAAATGTTTTAATGTGTTTTTTGCAATTTATATATTTTACTTATTTTATTTTATTTTATTTATAATACATTTTATTATAATACATTTTACTTTTATAATATATTTTATAGCCAATTTATTCGATCGAATTTCACACATTATTTCATTGTCTAACTAATCTCTATTCAATAGAGTCGTATTATTCGTAACGAATATTACTGTTTCGTAATCTAATTAGCCACTATTAGATAACACATCTGTTAACAAAGCATTGCTTATATATATGCATTAATTATATGCATTAATTATATATATTACATGTATATGATACATACGTAATAGATATATTAGATATTAATATAGTAATGTATTTTTATAGCATGTTTTATAAATGGAAAAAAAATCAAATATTTTTAATATCGAATTTAATGAAAATATAAATATATTGCAAAAATGTGATATTTTACTTGTCTTTTTATTTATAAATCATAATTTAAAAAAAACATCTGTACATTATATATAAATAATAAAATTTAATAAAAATCTGTTATACAAATCTATTACATTATATCTGTTATCAAATTTATTATATTTATTTTTACTACTTGTTTTAAAATTTGTTATAAAATTATATTATTAAATATCTAAATTTATCATTTAAAATTATATAAATTTTAATTATTGATTATTAATACTAATTATTATTAGATTTATTCAATTATTATTAAATATATATTTTTGCATATATATTTTAAGTCGAGTGTATTTATTCTTATATCTAGAAGGACGCTCTTAATACATTTAATTATTTTCATAATTAATAACTCGAGTAATCACTATGAAAAATGAATTGCGACGTATCAAATTTGCATTTCTGATATATTCCCTTTCGCCAATTAAAAAAAATATCCTGTTAAAAAATTCCTCGTCGTTTCTTCGCTTGACGACGAAAGTAGAAAAAGTACGTCATGGAGTCTGGTCGTAGAACACGATAACGTCGTTAGATATTTCCTTCTTCCTTACCCAGATATCGATGAAACTTCAGCGGAGTTAACGAGCTTTGCGAGGGAGAAAGATGACGCGACGTACATAATATTCGCGACTCGTTCTCGTTCTTCTCCAGGCGCCAGTGTCCAAGAATTTAATTAGTGGCATCTTGCTCTTAGCTAAAGCGTTGAAGTCGTGGAAGCCGACAAATTCATTCCGTCACGGAAAACGACGAGGAAATAATTCGGTTTAGCATTCATATTAATCACATTAAACAACACGTGACGTTTTTATTCCATTTTGCAAAAAAAAAAGAGTACGTTGACACAAATTTCTTAATTAATATCGCAATAAGACGTGAAGTTTTATGATATTTCTATTATTTATGTCGCTTATCTAAGCGTTGAATGGAACGTGTCTCGATTATTCGTCAGCTGTGCTATCAGCTGACGAAACAACGCGAGGTAAACGTCGGCACGTTTTTATATCAGAAGCGAGAGAAACGATTTTGTCGGACGGGGTGCACGAATATCACGCGTCCAATGATGTCACGTTATCAGTTACGAGCAGGTTTCAGATAATGTCGCGAACGAAACGATGTATCTTGAAGGCGCATTACGAGGCGTTGAATGATTTTAAATATTATTGCGAAATGTATCTTGTCCCGTCGTATCTTACTTCTGTTACGATGATAAACGATGATTTGAATGAATTCAGAAATTGCGTCGTACAGATATGCGTACAGATATGCGTACGGTACAGATATGCGTACAGATTATCCATGAACGACATATCAAATTTCTCGCACAGTCAGTTTGTTTCTTTTTTTTTTTAAGCTCGGTATTGATCATAATAAATTGCAGTGCACGTGTTTAAGAATGATTAATACTTCAAATTTATTAATATATCATAAAAATTCATTGAATCTGAATAACAATTGTTTGATGTCATGCTTGATTTATTAACATCTAAATCGAGTCTTACAAAGTTCCGAGAATACAATTCTTTTGCACGTTTATGAAAACGACAAGGACAAGGAGATTATACTGAGAAAATCTGATTGAATTAATTAGAAATCTGGTAGATTCAATTAGTATGTCTGTTGGAAAATGGACTTAGAATGATTAATTTCTTCCTGTAAATTTATCAAATTTTCTTGGTAATGATACTAAATTTACAAAAAAATGGTATCACTCTGTCCACGTTTAATTAATATAACAAGAAGTTTTATAAATTCAACTAAAAAATATTAACCAAATTCTTGCAGTAAAGTCTATTAAGGATGTTTTGTATGTACAATCCCAGCAAAAAAAGTAGTTGAAAATCAATATCCACTTTTGGTGTATTTTGAGTAAGAGAAATTGTGTGAAATATTACAATTTGATCTTCGCTACAGTACAGAGATGTATTTTTTAATATTTATTACGTTTTTACTGAAATATTCCAAATTTTGTTAATCGAAATGATTAACTTTTGGCAGAGAATTTCGCCTTGTGACAGATACATGGCTAACTTCATTGAATTATATTTAATATTTTTTTAACCAGTTAGTACTTGTATAATATTATTTGATCAAATATTTCCTCTGTATATCTAAACTTTTGCAAATTTTAAACAAATTCTAAATATTATTTCCATGTGTTTTTGTCATTTGAATCGATGTGGTTATACGTTTTCCATAAGAACACATATTAATTCGGTGCAAATTAAAATCCTTATAATTTGTCAACGCTTTAGTGAATCGATTTAAAAATTGTACCAAATATTCTAAACATATGTAAGGACATTCTGTACAAGTTTCATTAAATTCTCAATATTTGAAAAATATGTATAAAATATCCTTAAACGTTCTAGTTAAAAAAAATCGAGTCTTACTATGATAACTAGAAATTCTGCTTCAAGATGCCTTCCATCAGATACTTCTTGTTGATACCATCAAGCGATTTTTCTCAGTGTACGACTCGTAAAAAATTCAATTATTCTTTTTAACAAATAGATCTTCGATTGTAAAAAAAAATAGAAACTAAACGTTCTAGTTATAAAAAATCGAGTCTTACTATGATAACTAGAAATTCTGCTTCAAAATATCTCCTATCAGATACTTCTTGTTGATACCATCAAGCGATTTTTCTCCGTGTACGACTCGTAAAAAATTCAATTATTCTTTTTAACAAATAGATCTTCGATTGTAAAAAAAATAGAAACTAAACGTTTTAGTTATAAAAAATCGAGTCTTACTATAATAACTAGAAATTCTCCTACAAAATATCTCCTATCAGATACTTCTTGTTGATACCATCAAGCGATTTTTCTCCGTGTACGATTCGTAAAAAATTCAATTATTCTTTTTAACAAATAGATCTTCGATTGTAAAAAAAATAGAAACTAAACGTTCTAGTTATAAAAAATCGAGTCTTACTATGATAACTAGAAATTCTCCTACAAAATATCTCCTATCAGATACTTCTTGTTGATACCATCAAGCGATTTTTCTCCGTGTACGACTCGTAAAAATTCAATTATTCTTTTTAACAAATAGATCTTCGATTGTAAAAAAATAGAAACTAAACGTTCTAGTTATAAAAAATCGAGTCTTACTATGATAACTAGAAATTCTCCTACAAAATATCTCCTATCAGATACTTCTTGTTGATACCATCAAGCGATTTTTCTCCGTGTACGACTCGTAAAAAATTCAATTATTCTTTTTAACAAATAGATCTTCGATTGTAAAAAAAATAGAAACTAAACGTTCTAGTTATAAAAAATCGAGTCTTACTATGATAACTAGAAATTCTCCTACAAAATATCTCCTATCAGATACTTCTTGTTGATACCATCAAGCGATTTTTCTCAGTGTACGACTCGTAAAAAATTCAATTATTCTTTTTAACAAATAGATCTTCGATTGTAAAAAAAATAGAAACTAAACGTTCTAGTTATAAAAAATTGAGTCTTACTATAATAACTAGAAATTCTGCTTCAAGATGTCTCTATCAGATACTTCTTTTGATACCATCAAGCGATTTTTCTCCGTGTACGACTCGTAAAAAATTCAATTATTCTTCTTAACAAATAGACCTTCGATTGTAAAAAAAAATAGAAACTAAACCAGCTTACACAAAACGATCAAATCGATACCAACGTCTCCGCGGAGGGCAGCTGGTAGCTAATGAGAAGGGCTAATTAGTCGCACGTGTGCGTGCGTCTCATCGTTCGCGGTTTCTCGCAGCGATACAAACGGCATGGGGTGTCGTTTTGATCTCGAGATCAGCGGGTGGCGGTGACAGTAGAAAGTGAGAGAGAGAGAGAGAAAGGGAAGAGGAATATAAAACCGAGAGAGACGGCGAGAGAGAAGCATGAAAAAGAGAAAAAGAGAAAGAAAGAGAGACCAGGGGGAAGGAATATAAAACAGAAAAAGACGGAGAGAGAGGAACATGGAAAAATGCCGTCGCACGTGGCGACGCCTTCGACGCCGACCAAGGTGGCAGAGCGAGAGAGAGGCGTAGTACATCCGCGGCGACCTTGACCCTCGTCCTCCCGCGCGTTCTTTGCCGTCGACCGGTCGATATGTCCACGCATACCAACGTCGCCGTCGTCGCCATCATCATCATCATCATCATCATCATCATCATCATCATCATCATCATCATCATCATCATCATCATCATCGACGCTAGCGCCAGCGATGATCGCCGTCGTCCTCGTCCTCGTCGTCGTCGTCGTCATCGTCGCGGTCGCGTTTCACTAGGACGCAGGATCATCCGGCGCGTTGGCGAGCGTCGGCGTATATCGATCCTTGTACAGGCGGCGGAGAGGCGATGGAGAGGCCGTCACGTTTCGTAACCAAGTTCCGAAAAGGTCGTGACTGCGACCGTGACGCCGCACGGTGCTGGCGAACGCCATCATGGCTGCGTGGGCGGAAAGGGGGAGGAAAGACCAGCTGGGGGTTGTGTGCGCAGCTGACGAGGAGAGAGAGAGAGAGAGAGAAGGATCGCGCGGCGTCGAGGTGGTTGATGGATAAAAATGCGGACTCGCGTGGACCCGGACATCGAATGTGGAGGATCTCGTTTCCTGGAGCCTTCGAATCACTTCGCTTTTATTGTAACGCACTTTGGAGTTGGAATGGAAGCGTGGAAACTCATTTCCAGGATCGCTATCTCTTCTCATAATTACAGACTTATCATCTGTTTCATTCAACTTGCTTCTACGCGTCGAATGTTCATTAAACTCCTGGGAAATAAGTCGTTGATCTAGGATGATCAGAGTCACCGTGGTTTTATTTAGCGCCCGTGCGGGTGATATAACCCATTGTTTCAGTTCCAAGTTATTAAAATGAATGATCTTTTGTAGAAGATTGTCTTTACTGCATATCTCGGAGGTGTTTAAAGAAAATTGCTCCTTCTGATGTTTTTACAATCGAGGACAATGAAACAGATCGTACGATAACTTGAATTTTGTAATAAAATATTGAGAAAAAAATGATTTTTCGAATTCCTCGTCAAAAATCTTTCAACTAACGTATGAAGCATCGAGTACATAACATGATTTAACTTGAATTGATAATAAGAAGATTATTCCGAGGTCTCGCGTTTGAATCAAAGGTCACGTTTAAATCGTCAGCTTATGAAAATAATTTAATAAGCCTGTTTAGAGAGCGTTAACAAATCGTCGGTCTTTTCTCTCAATTAACCCTAGATGAGTAAGATGTGATGCAATCGTATTCCATTAAATTTTCATTTTAGATATTTTGAGATAACCGGGGACTCATTTCGTTTATTTGAGAGAAAATAGTGAAGGGAATAAAATGTTTATTATAATCTTTTCTAAAAAGTAATTACTATCTTTGATTTAAAATTACAAAATATATTTCAGAAATTTAAAAAAAATGTTTTCGTTGCAGTGTAAAAGTTGTCCTACATATATATTATTTTTCTGTTAATTTATTTGATACAAAAAACAATATTTTTTAATATTACATTTAAATGTATATCTTTACATACAGGGTGTCAGGATAATTTCTTCTCAAAAAAAGCTCTTGTAGCTCACCTCGAGCTCTTCAAAACTATAATAAAGTATTTTTTCATCGAGTACTTTTCGAGTTATGAGGCTTGAAATAATCTCTTAATTTTACACAAACCATAAAATATCTAATAAAATATTCATTTTTCGATTATCTCACCTTAATACTTTTATGTACAAAATAACGAGAGGAATCAATTGACGTAAAGAAAACACAATTGTTTGGAAGGAGAAACATGTAATTTGCAATTAACAATTACATATTTTTTTTATAAACTACAATAGTACTCTTTTTTAGGAAGAGATTGCCCTGACACCCTGTATGTAAAGATATACATTTAAATGTAATATTAAAAAAATATTGTTATATATATATATATGATGTAAATATCTCGGTGAAGTATCTTAATTGCGATATAAATTTTTTTATTACTTTCCATGAAAGACGCGTTCGTTTAATGGAAAAAATGTGTCGCTCGCGGAAGAGGACAAAGCTTTTGCGATGTCGTTGGAAGCGAGAACGACGCGGTTGCCATCGCGGCGAGGCGACGTGATTTGCGGGGCCGCGAAGTCGCGCACGCGGGGGCCGGAAGGTCATCTCGCCGCGCGGCATCTGCGTGAATCCGGCTTGATACGACGATGGCGGCAGCGCCGCCCAGCAGCCGCAGCATCCAGCCAGTCACCTACTT